>CM064568.1:48472642-48860026 GCA_032716605.1 Paralithodes platypus | reverse complement strand
TGTGAGCTATTTGCAGACTCATTTAATCTCACTCAACTAGTCAACCAACCCACCTGTGTACCAGATAATCCTAATCATAATTCCCACCTACTGGACTTATTTTTAACAACCAATTCAGAAAATTATGATGTTACAGTGAGGTCCCCGCTTGGATCTTCTGATCACTGTCTGATACAGGCCACCTGTCTATCACCTACCACACCTTCCCACTCTGAACCTGTTTTGGTGACTAAATGGCATTACGATAGGGCAGACTGGGAGGGTCTTCAAGGTTTCTTTATTGATATTCCCTGGACCTCTTTCTTTTCTAATGATGCACACTCCACCTTGAGCCACATACAAGATTTTGTAAAAATTGGAATGGAAACTTTTATTCCTCATCAAAAGTACAGTAAAAGATCATAATTCACCTAAATGGTTTGACCATAATTGTGCTAGAGTAACTGAACAAAAAGCAATAGCCTACAATGCATACACAAGATCAAAAACACATGAAGCCTTTAATTACTTTAGAAACATCAGAAATCATGCCAAAACTGTATTAAACCTAACTAAATCAAACTTTCTCTACAAGCAGGCAAATAAACTTCTAAATAATCCAAATGATAACAAAATATTTTGGTCTACTCTTAACTCATTCACACCAACTTCACTACTGCTTCATCCATTCCACCATTAAAATCTCTGACTGGCAATCTTGCACGTGACCCACGAGGTAAAGCTAACCTTGCGGATATTTTCTCCACCAACTCAACCTTAGATGAAATAAATCAAGATGTCCCTGTACTTAATTTTGATTCGCCTGAAATTCCCTCACTTAAGATCCACACCAGTCATGTCAAAACTATTTTGCAGAATCTCTCAGTAGATAAGGCTCCTGGTCCAGATGAAATTCCTCCAATAGTACTTAGGAATTGCTCCTTGGTGCTCGCTCCTGTATTGGCAAATTTTTTCCGTCTGTGTACTCATACATCATGCTTCCCAGTACCCTGGAAAGAAGCAAACATCCATCCAGTTCCTAAAAAAGGTGCCTCTTCAGATCCATCAAACTACAGACCAATAGCTATAACTTCCACTCTTGGTAAAGTCTTTGAAATTATATTAAATAATCACATAATTAAGCATCTTGAGAATAATACATTAATCAGTGATAGGCAATATGGTTTTAGACGATGTCGATCAACTGCAGACATTCTTTGCCTTCTTACGCATCAAATCAACCAAGCTACAGATCAACATGGTGAAACACATACAATAGCACTGGATATATCAAAGGCATTTGATAGAGTCTGGCATCAATCCTTATTGTCGAAGATGTCACACTACGGCCTTGCATCATTAGTTTCCACTAATGTCTTCTTATCTTCATAACAGAAAAATATGTGTAATGGTAGATGGCCTTTATTCTCAATTTCACTCAATAAATGCTGGTGTTCCCCAGGGATCAGTTTTGGCCCCAACTCTGTTCCTCATTCATATCAATGATCTCATATCTACCACTCATAATCCAATACTTTCCTACGCAGATGACTCAACGCTCCACAGTTCCTTCACATTTACCAATTCTTTCACCCAACCTGATCTTATAAATTCAAAAATAAACACTGCAATTTCTCTGAACCAGGACCTTTCTAGAATTAATGAATGGGGACAAAAAAATCTAGTTTCCTTTAATGCACAGAAAACCAAGTACATTCAATTTTCTAACCGACAGAATCTCACTGACTCCCATATATTTTGTAATGATGTAAATATTCCCACTTCCCCTAGTATTGACATTCTCGGTGTAACATTAACTACTAACTTGAGCTGGACACATTATGTTAGAAGCATTGCTAAGAATGCCTCTAAAAAACTGGGACTCCTGTACAGAGTTCGAGAATTCTTCACTGACGAGCAGTTGGCCGTAATATATAAAAGTCATGTGCGTTCTCAGATGGATTACTGTTTACCTCTGTGGGGTGGAAGTGGAGTGGTTGCATTGAGGCAGTTGGACAAAATTCAAAATAAAGCTATTAGATTAATCAATAACCCTGCAATCACACAGGACCTTCCTACATTATCCATACGAAGAAACGTTGCATCCCTTGCATTATTCTACAGATATTTTCACAGCAATTGTTCCGAGGAACTTGCTTCAATTGTGCCGCCTCTCCACATCTTTCCCCGTAGAACTAGGGCAGCTGAGAGCGCCCATGAATTTACACTTTCTCCTCCACAATGCAGAACTTCTGCTTAACAAAATTAATTTATCCCTAGAACTACTACTCTTTGGAATTCACTTCCCTCGAGTTGCTTTCCACAAACTTACAATCTACAAAAGTTTAAATCCAGTTGTTACAAATATTTTATGAATGGAGGATGCCTTTAGGCACATGGACCTTTTTGTTTTATCTGTGTTTTTCCTTCCTCCGTTCATTGTCTCTTAAAAAAATAAAATAAAAAAATGGTGGAATGCATGTCCCAAACTAATCGCAGATACATAAGCCGAATGTGTAAATTTTAAGTTTCAAGGCAAATTATTGTTGTGACTAATGTAATGTATCGACTCTAATATTGATTACAGTACTCAAATCTGAATGCGTATGGGTCGGGAAATAAGCTTATAATCAGGGGTAGGCTAGTTAAGTACCGGTACCGTACGTAGTGAGGGAATGAAAATAATTTACTGTATAGAATTTCCTTTTCATTACTTAGGGGTTCTTTTTCATTACTCGGGTGCCTCCTTTTCATTACACAGAAGATCGCCACTTTTCATTACTTTGGTACCCCTAGTTTCATGGCTTAGGGCTCCATTTCATTACTCAGATGGGTCTCATAATCTCTTCTTTTCATGACAAAGGGCCTCCTTTTCAATAGTTTACTCAGGAGTCTTACGGTCACCTTTTCATTACTTTGGCCACCCTTTTTTCATTACTCAGGAACTCCTTTTCATTACTTAGGGTTTACTCTTTTTTCAACACAAAAATATTTACTCGAAATAGGAGTTAACTCACGTCATGATACACCAGTTCTTTCTAAACTTACTGGAATTGTTAAACTAAAATATTAATTAAATAACTTTCTTACATTCAATCATACTTAAAACACAAACTGCCAAGACAGAACTTATAATGGACAGTAAACAATGTTAATTAATCAATTAACTGAAGTACTACTAATGGAGTTACTTACCTCATGTACTGAGATCTTACCTGTCCGGGGCCCCCGATGCGGAGTCAAGTTTAACAATATTTTATATACCTACAGTACTGAAAATAACACGAGCCACTTACTTGGAGCGCTGTGATTTTACCTGGTTGTCTATTCTGATGTTGGGTCCAGCCAAGCACTAGCCTAACTGGTGGAGAGCATGTCCCAAACTAATCGCTGATACATGAGCCAAATATGTAAATTTTAAGTTTCAAGGCAAATTATTGTTGTGACTAATTTAATGTATCTACTCTACTATTGATTACTCAAATCTGAATGCGTATGGGTCGGGAAATAAGCTTATAATCAGGGTTAGTTAAGTACCGGTACCGTACATAGGAAGGGAATGAAAATAATTTACTGTATAGGATTTCCCTTTCATTACCTAGGGGTTCTTTTTCATTACTCGGGCTCTCCTTTTCATTACTTAGGGCTTCTTTTTTCATTACACAGGTGCCTCCTTTTCATTACACAGAAGATCGCCACTTTTCATTACTTTGGTGCCCCTAGTTTCATGGCTTAGGGCTCCATTTCATTACTCAGATGGGTCTCATAATCTCTTCTTTTCATGACAAAGGGCCTCCTTTTCAATAGTTTACTCAAGAGTCTTACAGTCACCTTTTCATTACTTTGGGCACCCTTTTTTCATTACTCGGGATCGCCTTTTCATTACTTAGGGATTATTATATTTTCAACACAAAAATATTTACTCTAAATACTGTAGGAGTTAACTCACGTCATGTCACCAGTTTTTTCTAAACTTACTGGAATTGTTAAACTAATATATTAATTAATAACTTTCGTACATGCAATCATACTTAGAACACAAACTGCCAAGACAGAACTGATAATGGGCAGTAAACAATGTTAATTAATCAACTAACTGAAGAGTAATGGAGTTACTTACCTCAAGTACTGAGATCTTACCTGTCTGGGGCCCCCCGATGCAAAGTCAAAGTTAACAATATTTCATCCCTACAGTACTGAAAATAATACGACCCACTTACTTGGAGCGCTGTGATTTTACCTGGTTGTCTATTCCGATGTTGGGTCCAGCCAAGCACTAACTGGTGGAAGGTATGTCCCAAACTAATCGCAGATACATAAGCCGAATGTGTAAATTAAGTTTCAAGGCAAATTATTGTTGTGACTAATTTCATGGATCTACTCTACTATTGATTACTCAAATCTGAATGCGTATGGGTCGGGAAATAAGCTTATAATCGGGGTTAGTTAAGTACCGTTACCGTACATAGTGAGGGAATTAAAATAATTTACTGTATAGGATTTCCTTTTCATTACTTAGGGGTTCTTTTTCATTACTCAGGCTCTCCTTTTCATTACTTAGGGGTTCTTTTTCATTACACAGGTGCCTCCTTTTCATTACACAGAAGATCGCCACTTTTCATTACTTTGGTGCCCCTAGTTTCATGGCTTAGGGCACCATTTCATTACTCAGATGGGTCTCATAATCTCTTCTTTTCATGGCAAAGGGCCTCCTTTTCAATAGTTTACTCAGGAGTCTTACGGTCACCTTTTTATTACTTTGGGCACCCTTTTTTCATTACTCAGGATCTCCTTTTCAATAGTTTACTCAGGAGTCCTTACGGTCACCTTTTCATTAGTTTGGGCACCCTTTTTTCATTACTCAGGAACTCCTTTTCATTACTTAGGGATTATTATTTTTTCAACACAAAAATATTTACTCGAAATAGGAGTTAACTCACGTTATGCCACCAGTTCTTTCTAAACTTACTGGAATTGTTAAACTAAAATATTAATTAATAACTTTCTTACATGCAATCATACTTAGAACGCACACTGCCAAGACAGAACTGATAATGGGCAGTAAACAATGTTAATTAATCAAATAACTGAAAGAGTGGTTAACCAATGGAATAGTCTCACAGAAGAAATCGTCATGAGTCAGAGTGTTAACACGTTTAAAAATAGATATGACCGGTATGAGACTGTTAGACTGAGAAGAGGCACCCTTTATGAGCACTGACTCCCACGCCTCTTTAACCCGGGAACTGCAGGAAGACTCTTAAGAGTTCCCCGGGCGGACTGCGGGAAGACTCTTAAGAGTCAGAGAGAAAAAAAATCAACTTTAAACATCGAAAAAAAAAAACATTATTTTTATTTATTTATTTATTTATTTTTTATTTTTTTTGCCCCTGGGCCATGCAAAATATCACTCCTCTACCTCCCCTCCTTCCCCACTTTCCTCCCCTCATTCAGTTATCACCTATTTTCCCTGTTATTCCCTTATTCTGAGGTATATTTTCGTGCTAACATTAGCAAGTTGCAAGCAGGGCATTGTCATCACTGTTAGCAAGCAAGTGCAAGAGAGGGAGAGAGAGTATCGATCGACTGTCTCAGTGGCCTTGGGGGAAATTGGCGGGAAAGCAGGTTGCCTCACCCATACATTATATAACTCGCGGCATGTATCTCCGATTTTGACCATCCAAACGTTGTTTTCACTCGTTTTATTGTTGTAACAGGTTAATACCTTTATAATCAACCCATAATAGGCGCGTATGGATAAGTATTAATGCTATTTATGATAAAATAAATATTTTAAGTGATGGAAACAGCTCAAATACATGCGCACAGGCAGAGGTGTCTAATTACCCCCATGCGCACTTAAGAGGTTAACTATCACTAGGTAAGCAAGCACTGAGATCTAACCTGTCTGGGGCCCCCCGATGCAGAGTCAAAGTTAACAATATTTCATATACCTACAGTACTGAAAATAATACGAGCCACTTACCTGGAGTGCTGTGATTTTACCTGGTTGTCTATTCCGATGTTGGGTCCAGCCAAGCACTAACTGGTGGAGGGCATGTCCCAAACTAATCGCAGATACTTCAGCCAAATGTGTAAATTTTAAGTTTCAAGGCAAATTATTGTTGGGACTAATTTAATGGATCTACTCTACTATTGATTACTCAAATCTGAATGCGTATGGGTCGGGAAATAAGCTTATAATCAGGGTTAGTTAAGTACCGTTACCGTACATAGTAAGGGAATGAAAATATGTTACTGTATAGGATTTCCTTTTCATTACTTAGGGGTTCTTTTTCATTACTCAGGTTCTCCTTTTCATTACTTAGGGGTTCTTTTTCATTACACAGGTGCCTCCTTTTCATTACACAGAAGATCGCCACTTTTCATTACTTTGGTGCCCCTAGTTTCATGGTTTAGGGCTCCATTTCATTACTCAGATGGGTCTCATAATCTCTTCTTTTCATGACAAAGGGCCTCCTTTTCAATAGTTTACTCAGGAGTCTTACGGTCACCTTTTCATTACTTTGGGCACCCTTTTTTCATTACTCAGAACCTCCTTTTCAATAGTTTACTCAGGAGTCCTTACGGTCACCTTTTCATTGCTTTGGGCACCCTTTTTTCATTACTCAGGAAATCCTTTTTAATTACTGTTGAGCTTATTTGATCAATACTAAATTATTGTGGAATGTTTTCGTAGAAATTTAATAAATAGATTGCTAAATGCAATCAGTTAGAAAACAAACTGACGAGACAAAGAGAAATGATTACTTAATTCACCAACTGTCTGAACACTATGACGCGATTGTCGAGCGGTGCGATATTTATACCATTCTATCATAATATCTAAATAGCCTATTCCTTGTTAGGTTATTTAAAATCAGTCAATACTGGTATTTTCCCTTATATCTATTTGCTGATAATAATAAATAGTGTAATTATTCTGGGTATGACTTTAAATAATTATATTCATATAGCTGTGGTAGACAAGTGGTGAGCACGCTCGCGTGTGAATCTGAAAGACTCGGGATCGAATCCCTGCCACGGCGGACGTTTAGTGGGTGCGGTAGTACGTCCTAGCATGTTTCACATGCTTGCACCCAGTCAGGGGACATCCCGACGACGTATACAGACTAAACACACATAACAAAGCCACTCCAACACCTTCCTTCTCTCTCCAACACCCCTTCTCCCCTCTCAACACTTCTCTGAGCTAGTGCCGATAAAAATGGCATGGTCAGCCCTGTAAAGAATCGTAAGATTCAGAGTCGTAAAGATTCCAGGACGAGCTCATTAGCGGCGGATCCCCAGATCGACCGTGGTGATTGTCACCTAAACATCTACAAAAAGTATAGAAATATGATAATTAAATTGATTAAGTTAACCATTATAATTTAGTCATTTTCTATAAGTCGTTTTCAAAGAAAACTATTTTTTCAAGGGATAAGTAAATTAGTATGATTGATCAGATTAGGGTTCTGTATGCTTAGTGTTTGCTTACATGAGTTTAAGGAATGCCTGCAGCTTTAACGTTCACGATGAGAGTCCGCAGAGGGCTTATCTTGGGCAATATAATGTGCAGGAGATCACGGGATGGGGACAGGAACAGGGAGAAGAGGAAGATAATGGTTCTTGATCTTCGTTTTTGAAATATCAAGCGTGGGACTATTAACCTATTCAATACCGGTAACGTCTTTTTCATCGTATTCTGGCAACTATTAGACGATTATAATCAGATTAGGGAGGATCTGTGGTGGCTAAAAGAATTAAATGAAATAGTCTGTAGCCTTTTTATTGCTATAGGCTATATATAGACCTTAACCTGAATAAGATTAAGATCATATAAGATGCCTCACCTGGTTTACTCACCTGGTAGGGCGACCAATCGGAAGCGCATGTCACGCCAGGATCAAGCAGCCCAGTTTGTTAGAAAGGACACGCCAGTCAAGACAGTCAGGCATGATTATTACTATAGTTGGGCAATGGTGACTGGTTGAGTGTATCTAACAATAGACTTGGTGGGAGGAAATATGCAAAGAATTGAGTTGAAGATTAGTTTGGCTATATTTTGGATTGGGGAAGTTTACGGGCTAAAAACAATATTTTGGAGGTGGTGTGTTAGCTTGGATTTAAATTGGCTAAGGGAAGTGGAATCGACTATTTCAGCTGGGAGGGAGTTCCAGTGATGAATTACTCGACAGGAAAAAAATCGCTTTCTGGCTTCAGTTGTGGAGTGGGGAACAAAGATTTTATATTGATGACCTCTTATTCTTTGACGGGGGGACATAGTGAATAAATCATAGTGCTTAATAGGTGATAGGCCATGGAATATCTTAAAGCATTGGATCAGATCAGCCCTCAACAGTCTTCCTTTAATAGATAGTCGATCTGGATAGGAGAGATTTGAGTGGTTAGTTACTTGTTTGGTCCATCGGCGCTGGACAGATTCTAAAAGTTTGAGGTCTCTTTGGAATCCACTGTTCCAAACACAGGAGGCAAAGTCTAATAGTGGTCTAATATCCGAGATGAGAATGGAAGTCATAAATGATGGGCCTTCGCCTGACTGACCTATAGTTGCCAGAATTTAACGAAAATGACATCACACGTTACGGAATGGATTAACTATCTACATGAGATTGGAGAATATTTCACTCTTGGATGTCAATGGATCCGGAGAACACACAGGCTTTTCTTGGGCAGCATATTTTAAAATTTCAGGGTGTCAAACCGGAGCAAATTGAACAATATTGTTTGTAAACTTGAATGAATATGAGAAAGAATATGAAAATAAAAATAATAGGAAATAGCCTTGTTTGAGCCATTTTGTCACTTCCAAAGACACAATTTGAACTATAACCCTAAAGTTCATCCTTGCATACTACAAACAATGGACATTGGGTCAGTGAACTGGTTTAAATCTTATCTTAGTGGTAGAACACAAAGAGTCAAAATTGATGATAATCTTCCTGATCCTATGCCAATTAACTGTGGGGTCCCACAGGGAAGCATCCTTGGTCCCTTACTCTTTCTCTGTTATGTGAACGACATGGAGCTGAGCGTATCATGTAAATTATTACTGTATGCTGACGACAGTGTGCTTCTGGTTTCAGGAAAAGACCCAATAAGTATTGCCGCCTCACTTTCCAAAGAACTAGAATCGTGTAGTGATTGGCTAGTGGACAATAGACTATCTCTTCACTTGGGCAAGACAGAAGCCATCTTATGTGGAACAAAACGCAAATTGAAAGACATTGAGGGCTTCTCGGTCAACTGTAATGATATTCCCATAACAACAGTGTCACAAATGAAATATCTCTGACTAAAACTGGACTCGACTCTGTCAGGTGAAACAATCTTGGAATCGATCCTGAGTAAATGTAGAACACGTATTAAATACCTGTATAGACAGGTGGGATGCTTGCCAGCGGCGACCAAAAAGACCCTATGCCAAGCGCTTGTTCAATGTCATTTTGACTATTCTGTGTCATCCTGGTACTCTGCATCATCTAAATCAGCAAAGCACAAACTTCAGGTCACTCAAAATAAAATGGTTAGGTTCATGCTGAACCTTGGACCCAGATCGCATATTGGCCAGGAACAACTTCAGTCACTTGGTATGCTCAATGTCTCTGACAGGGCCAAACAAATCAGACTCATAAATGCCTTCAAGATATTTTATGATAGGGCTCCAGAGTATTTAAAGAGTAATTTTGTTAAAGCAAACGAGAGGATTGGACACAATACAAGGAATAGGATGTATAATTTTACGGTCCCGAGAATCCAAGGACAGGGTAAGCTAACATTCTTCTTCACTGCCATCAAAGACTGGAACAACCTACCCCAGTCAGTCCGTGAAAAGAGAACACTGTATTCCTTCAGACGTAGCTTGAAGGAGCACCTGTACCGGACAGCTGCGAGAAGGGAGCACCAAGCTTATGTCTACTACTAAATACGACATAAGAGATAGGCAAAACTAACTGAAATGATTGCTGAAATATTTTGACCAGTCCAACTATAGAATGTAAGGTATCTTAATATAACCCCCTAGAAATACTTTCTCTAAAGTATCTACTTTTTTTTATCCTCCCCCTTTTTCCCCAGCTAACCTAATCCCACAAGGACTCCAATGGAAATACGCCTAATGGCCTTATTGGGGTATCCTTAGTTGGAATTATGCAAAGCTGGTACATGTCATATTTGTAACATATTATGTGGTACCAACATTGTAAAATGCTAACTGAATAAATATTATTATTATTATTATTATTATTATTATTATTATTATTATTATTATTATTATTAAAATGACTGCACTCTTCTATCGTTTGACACCCCGTAATTATTTGGGGTGTTTATAGTGGGACCGACTATTAGCCTACTAGTAATTCAAATAGTTACTCATTCAGTACCGGAGACGTCATTTTCATTATATTCTGGCAACTATTAGATAACTTTATTAAGCTTAGGAAGGACCTCTAACCGGGAAAGGCGAGGTTTGGTGGGCAAAGGCCCTCTTAACCCATTAAGCGCGAAAATGCCCTAGGGGCAAGGGTACTTATTTGTGAATTTCTAGCCTTGGATTCCGACATAATTTGTTATATTTATTATATAAAGCATTATTTGTTTGCAATGTGCTTTTATTTTACATATATGATGAATATATGAACCTTGAAGAGTGATGAAATAAGTGGGGAAAGCATTTGGGTGGTGAAAATCGTAAATATTCCCCACCCGGTCGTATTCTCAGGCGTGAGCTAGCGAGGCACACACCCTTCCCTCTCGGCTCTCGCTGTCTCTGACTCAACTGTAGCAACTGGGACATGTCTCGGTGTTATATAACGATCTTTTATGCAACCCACTTGTGCTACATTACCGCGGGAGAGAAAAATAACCGATAAATGATGAAAATAAGAGGAAAAATAGGTGATAATTGAGGAGGGGGGAAGGGGGAATAAGGTGGGGAAGGGGGGGGGGGGGTGAGAAACATATGGATGAGTGGTAAGAAGTACTAGAGGGGAATTATCTCACCTAATGACATATCCTTTGTTTTGAGAGCCCCTGGGGTGTTTATGAAGTTTTTTTTTATGGTCTTGCTTCCGTGAGGCCTATCGTGTTCCCTATGGTGACCCTTCCGTGAGGCCTATCGCGCTTGATGGGTTAAGATCGAAGGCCTAAAAAAAAACTTTCAAAACACCCAACTGGCACTCAAAACAAAGCAATATGTGTGGTGATGGGCTGGTCTATCAGAGTGAGAGCTGAGCGATCTCTGCCATACCCATAGCTTACTCTGACTGTTCCTTTTACTTATATATTTTCTAGATCTCAAGTGACGGCATCTCTTTTGTGGATTGACCTCCCTACTGCCAAACTAGAAATTGGCAGATTGGGAGCCAAAGCATCACATATTTCCTTTGCCCCTTGACTTTCCCTTCATAGGCCTAATTGCTGAGGGGCACAGGGCCTTGGGTGGGTGGGGCTTTGGTTTCCCGGGTGTTTCCGCATCCTCCTCAGCTCCATGCCTTGGAGTGGCTTCGGTCACCTGGGCTTTATTAGTGGTAAGCAGGAAGGGTTTTGTGGGGGCACTCGGTTATGGCCTTGGCCTTGCTCCGGGCCTTGGGGCTGCTCAGACAGCAAGCCTGGGGAACAGCAACAACAACAACAAAGCAATATGTGATTATGTGAGATAATTCCCCTCGATCCCCCCCGATTTTCGTAAGGAATGAACCAAAATACAGTACCTTCGCCTGGCGGGACGTTTCAAATACCATAGCTCCACGCTTCCCGGGTTAAAAGGCTACAAACTATCCCAAAGTAATTTTTTTAGCTACAGATCTTTCATAAGCTGAATAAAATCTAAGTGTTGCCAGGATATAATGAAAATAATATCATCGGACACCAGCACTGAATGGGTTAAAACGCTTATCTAAACGTGCTACTGCTAGGTTAGAGCTATAATATGCACTTATATCATATGTAATCTAATCGTGCTTACTTAATCTTTCAACAACTGATTACGCATTTCCTTTCTGTTTTCTGGCTAATATTAGACAATTTTTATTCAGATTGGGAAAGATATATGGAAGTCAGAGAGCTAATTGAGAATTTGAGATAGTCTTTACACTTATAATTTACTGCTAGCCTGTTCAGTGAACAGAGACATATCAGATGTGAAGAGATTGTCCAAATATCTCCTGTCCGGCCTTGAACCCAGGTCCTCCTGGTTGTAAGTCAAGTTAGTGCATGTCCAATTGCACCATATAGAGTAGGCTTATTATATTTTCATAAATTTATTTTAATTTTCAGAATCTTCTGGACAGAAGAGGTGGCCCCAGGACTCCGTGTCTCCTGGGGTAGTGCCGTGTCTCTAAGAAGGCCCCACTACTGTGCCTTCGAGGGTTGGCAACAAATTGAAGCCTGGGGAGACCTTCATTGTGTCTGCTAGGGTCATCACTGCTACTAATTCACGGAGGCTGGCAGTAGACAGTAAGGTTTGGAGATATACTGTACTTTTATCTCTGGGCCTTGGTTGACGGAACCCTTGGAGATGTTTCATTGTTCTGGGACATAGGATTGGAGACCGGAGATGGAGAACCTACAATACCACATCCTCGTTATATTGCTGGGAGATTGACCACGCCAAGGTTAGTTTGTGGAATATAAGACGGTACATGTTCTGTATTTTTAATCTCCACTAACAGAAATGATGGTGAAGACTATGTGATTACCATTGTATGTCTGTCTATCTATCTGTTTTTTAGTGCTATATGGTGAGGGAGTGCATCCCTGATCCACATAGTGTACATCTGTCATTCTTAGGTACCTCTGACCACAGAGTTTTACACTCATATTAACTCGTACAGTTTGTCCTCGTAATCGTAACACATCTGCTGTATATGGGCAACACGCGACCTCGCGAAATCTAGTACAGTACTATGAAGTATGAATTACCATATATTTTTGTGAAAATTATTTATTGTGAACACCCCTTTCGAAAATTTACCTTCTGCCAATTTATCATTACTGTGCAGTACTAAAATTTGATCATATTAATTTACAACGCTGACAATAAAAGCCACATAGGCTTTCCATATATTTAATAGTGGGAAGGCTTGATTGGCTTGAAAGCAGGTGTTTCGAGGCAGGGTGAGACACCTATGGAACCCAGGCCGCACCACTTGCTCACTCTACTCGTCTATGTTTTACGGGCTGCCACCACGATCTCTGCATGGACCCTTGTCTGTTTCTAACATAAAATCGTCGTCATCCTCGGCTGACGAAGTGGATGGTTTCGGGTCATGTTCTTGTTGTTGTTTCATTACAGTAGAGCAGGTGTAACTGCTAAGTACAATACTACAAGGCTTCATATTATCCTAATTGACAAATCCATACAATAGAAATTTAGAATTATTCCCTTTTTCAAGGTATCATGGCATAACTATGATATAAAGAGTAAAGTTCCTCAGAGTAGCACCAGCATACTGATCGCTCTGCCTTCCATCCTCACTCACTCCCTCCCTCCCTCCACCACCTTGCTCACTAACCGTCAAATTTAAATTACTGATTAAAGTGTATTCAAGCTAACCTCTCAGAAATTGGTAAAGCTGCCTTTCTATATATTTGTATAGCCACTGTTAAATAGAGGCGGTGTCACGAGCAGTTTATAAAGTCAGTATAGGAAGTATAGAAAAGCAGTTACCAATTTCTGCCCGGTTAGCTTGAATACACTTCACCAAACACTGACGCAGAGAAAAACATATGTTTATAGGATTTTTTTTACTTGAAATTACATAATCTTTCATTTCTGGAAATATCTAACAAAATTTGTGGGGTACCAAATATATACAGGGTGTTTCAGTTGACGTTTTCATAAATGACAGGATGTAGCCTATTTGTCAGGCATTAAGAAGACTTTAATTCTATGACGTTCGGGTTGAGTATTTATAATTACAGTTTAGGCTAACCTATTTTAACTGACTTTACACTTACGTGATGGCTTGGGATGCTGATAACGTTGAAAGATAAAGAGGGAGAGAGAGAGAGAGAGACTTGAACATTTTTTGTTGATCATTTGGGATGGGATGCTATGTTAAGAGAGAATAGCCATTAGGAGTATGGTTCTTGTTTTCTTTAGCATGTTAATTTAATTTCTTTGTTCTTCTATGTTTAAAAATCAACTCTGATAAGACATCCACTCAGAACTCTGCTCTCGAATCTTAAGTTTTTAGTTACACGAAAACGGGTACAGTAATAGCCTATGAGAGTTCCGTATGGAGCTCAGTGGTCTGGTTAATCTGCTCTACATAACTAATAGCATGTAATCCAAACAGCTGATATCTGATAATTTGTGTGTGCAGGTTTTTCTCTTATGAAAACCTAACTACACTTGGTACTGTACTTGCATGTAGGTTAGAACAATTTAGACACAGGGTTATATTGAATCCTTTCAATAACATGGAGTATATTTTATTTTTTCTTGCTAATACTAGATGAATTTAAACAGCTTGGCAAGGACCTCTAGCAATTGATGCTGTAAAATGTACATGCATTTCAATTAATCTTTGAATCCTATATATTCCTTCTAAACTTATATGATTGTTAAATATAAGGCACAATTAAATAAAAGAAGGATTCATGGTATACTGAATGGGTTAAATAGTTAGTTTGACTATTAAAACAATCAAATCTAACTCAGTTTCTGTGTTTTGTTTTTACCCCAATACAGCTTCTTGCTCTGAACAGGGGTACTGTGCTCCCATGTATCAAGCGATGTTCACATGTGTGGGGAGATTCCACTCATACCGGTTGTGTTCCCTCCTCTCCCCCCCCCCCCCTCTATCTTACTTATGCCTAATATCATAATCTCTTCTAAAGATGTACTTTCTGCCCTCTCTGGGTTTAATACTAAGAAGGAGTACGGACCGGATGGTGTTCCTCCTGTTGTACTAAACAAATATTCTTCCGTGCTGACGCCCTGCCTAAGCAAACTCTTTCGTTTCTGTCTTTCCTCTAACGTCTTACCTTTTTGCTAGAAGTATCCTCTCATTCAATCTGTCCCAAAGAAGGGTGACCGCTCTCAACCCTCCAACTATCGTCCAATTGCTCTCATCTTGCATCTCTAAAGTTTTTCAAAACTTTTTAATTCAAAATTTCTTCAGCATTTATCTTCCCATAATCTACATTCATATCGCCGGTATGGTTTCCTTAAGGGCCGCTCTACTGGTGATTTTCTTTCTCATCTTAATAACTTTTGGTCATCCACCTTTTAGGACTTCGGGAAGACCTTCTCTATTGCGCTAGACATATCGAAAGCCCTTTGATAGAGTCTGGCACAAATCTCTTTCTAAACTACCCTCCTTCCGTTTCTATCCCTCCATCTATGTCCTTATCTCTAATTTCCTTTCTGGCCGTTCTATAATTGCGGTTGTGGACGCCCATTGCTCACTTCCTCAACCTATCAACTCCGGTGTTCCTCAGGGTTCTGTCTTGTCTCCAGTTCCCTTCCTAATATTCATTAATTATCTCCTCAACTGTACCTCTAGTCCTATCCACTCATATCCTGATTACTACATTACACTATTCAACTAGTTTTCCACAATGACCCAGCATGCAATAATTTCAAGACTCATGTGATGAGGCCATAGCACGCCTATCCTCTGATCTATCAACTATCTTCAATTGGGCCTGAGAAAATCTTGTTACTTTCAATGCTTCCAAAAACCCAATTTCTCCTTCTTTCTACCTGTTACAATCTTCCACACGACTTTCCCTTATTCTTCAACATTACACAAATCGACCCTTCATCTTCTCTCAGTATTCTTGGTGCTTCTTTTTCTCCCAACCATTCTTGGAAAGATCATATTACCACTCTTGCTAAAAAAAGCTTCCCAGAAGTTTGGTGTGCCCAACTGTCTCCGTGGGGTCTTCACCCCCACACAGATTCTTGCTCTGTGTAGGGGCACAGTACGCTCATGTATCGAGTATTGTTTGCATGTATGGGGAGGTTCCACCCGTACTGCACTTCTCAAAAGGGTAGAGTCAAAAGCATTTTGCCTCATCAACTCACTTCCTCCTATTAGTTCCCTACAATCTCTTTCTACATGCTGTGATGTTGCATCTCTTTCACTCTTCTATCACTATTACAACGATCAGTGTTCTTCAGAGCTCTCTCAGTGCATACTCCCTCCCTTACGGCGAGTGGGAGGCACTCGCTTTTCAACACAATCCCATTCCTATTATGTCCAGGTCTCCAACCCAAGAATTAGCAAATTTTCTCAGTCTTTCTTCTACTCAATGAGTGAACTCTGGAACTCGCCCTCAATCAATCTTTGATTCATCCTATGACTTGGACTGCATTTAACTTTGTGTGTCCAGGCATTTTGACCCCAACGTCCCTTGAATTTGGCTCTGTCTATTTTTTGGGGGATTTGGGGGAAACACTCGTTACAGGCAGCTTGCCTTTTGTCTCCTTCATACACATAGAAAAAAAAAATCAAAAATGTAGTCAAAATCATTTTGCCTCATCAACTCCCCTCCTCTTACTAATCTCTCTACATGCTACAAATTTGCATCTCTCTTTTACCGTTATTACTATAATCGGTGTTCTGAGCCTTTTCAATACATACCTCCACCCTTATGGAGAGTAGGTGGCACCCGCCTTGCAACACATTCCCTCCCCTATTCTGTCCAAGTCTCTAACCCAAGAGTGAACCAATTTTCCCAGTCTTTCTTCCACTCAACAATTAAACTAGAACTCTCCCCCTCAATCTATATTTCCCTCATCCTATGATTTGAACTCCTTCAAGCACCGTGTGTCCAGACCTTTTGACTCTTAAGTACAGTACCTTGAATTTGGCTCTGTCAATTTTTCCATTTTTTAGTGGGGAGACACTCGTTACAGGCAGCTTTGCCTTTGTTCTTACAAAAAAGAAAAAAAAAAGAATCATTGGTTAACACTGACATTGAAAAGTTCTTCCAAAGCTCATAAAATTGAATTGCAGTAAGATATATACAAAATGCCCCTTGAGCAAGGGAATGGGTAATGATCTCTGTTGGCTGTTAGAGCACTATTGGATCTTGAAGGAGGGAAATTGTGCTTAATAAAAGACAGATATATTATTATCTATTTCCAGATGCCTTGATCTCCGTTTAGGGTGGTCAAAAGTACTGTACAGTATATCGCTTTCATGTTCCTCTGTCACCCGTAAGCCGGCTTGAATAGCTCTAGATTGTATAATACTGTAGTATGTGTGCTATTATTCAGTTTAAGAATGACTTCAAAGTTAAGGGGTTAATATTCTCTTTAAGTTACTCAATGGATTTATTGCAAACTTATCCTTTTATGTTTATTAACAACAGTTTAAGGATGTGATACATGAAAATCAACACTAAAAGTATTCATCTGCACTCTTTAAATAAGATGGTGACCTTTTCCTGTATAGACGTGTAGAAGAAAAGTAGCTCCTTTATAAAAGGTAGTCGGTGCATTTTAAACTTGATTTGTGGTTAGTCCTTAGATTTAGTAGACTTGATTCGTTATCATGATGGGGAAAATTATGTCAGAATGCTGATAAAAAAAGGCTTAGAAACAGTTTGTGTATGAGTGTGTGTGTGTGTGTGTAAAAAAAATAGAAGGAAACATGCTTACATTACTGAAATGTTTGTGGACATGCAGTAATGCAAGTAATGGTCACTCTTCTGTAAATCTAAAATGGCTTACTTAAGAATGGGAAAGGGGTGGGACCTTCTATTTTTTTTTTTTTTTTTTTTTTAAATCACATTTAAAAAAAAAAGTGTGTGTGTGTTATGAGACAGAGTTGTTTAAAATAGTAGATATAGATTGTGTCTTTGTAAAAATGACAGGTCTCCTTTGCTCCTAGTAATAAGAATATCATATTTAAGTCTACTAATGATTGGCGAGCTTGAACTATCCTACAAGTTCTCATTTAAATGTTTTGTATATTTAGCTGATGATTTGTTTTTTGTTACAACTTGAATATTGTGTTTTGACGAGAGTTAACCCTTCAGATTTATATAATTATCCTTTGGCTAATATCAGTCTATTTTATTAATTTTAAAAAAGGTCTGTGGGATTTAGAAGGATAATTTGGATATATGTTATATACCCCCTTTTATTGCTAGTTACTTCCTTAGCTGTAGGAAATCATCTAACACTAGCAAGATTAAAATAAAGAAGATGCCATGATACTGAAAGTGTTAAGAAAATACATTGTACAGTACTACCGGTAATTATCGAGAAGTGAGGATAGTTACAGTATTTTCGTCTTTCTTTGAATATCAACAAAACAGCAAAAAGTAGACAATATCATACTTGGCTTAGTCATAATGAACAGAGTACAGTGATATTACTTCTTTGGTTCGATTATGATTGTCATAGTAAGCCGTGCAAGGGTTTTAGTTTTACAGTATAGTAAATTAGTGTACATGTATTACTTTCCCAGGGAGAATATGAGGTGTACATGTGTGTTTGTGGTTGTGTGTGTGATTGTGGTTGTGTGTGTGATTGTGGTGTGTATGTAGAGTTTGTGTAAGTGGTTTGTGTGTGTGTGTGTGTGTGTGTGTGTGTGTGTGTGTGTGTGTACTTACACTAGTTGTACTTACACTAGTTGTATTTGCGGGAGTGAGCATGCTCGTTAATTCCCGCCTCCTAAGATATGTTTGTCATACCGTGCTTTGAAACTATGCACTGATGGTGCAGACACTACTTCGGCTGGCAATTTGTTCCACCCACTAATCGAGTTGGTAGGAAATCTTTTACTTTTCAGATCAGATTTACTATTAGGCACTTTCAGTTTGTAGCTGTGACCTCTTGTTCTCTCACCTCCATCCCTCTCTATGAAGTTTTCTTGGTCGATTTTGTCAATACCTCTAACACATTTGTATATCTGAATTTGCTGTCCTCGTTTCCTTCTCTGTTCCAGTGTAGGTAGATTCAATCTCTAGAGCCTCTCTTGGTACTCCAAATTTTCCAAACCCGGGATCATCCTCGTAGCTGCTCTCTGTACCCTCTCAATTTTGTGGATATGTTTCTTCATGTGAGGGGACCACACTACAGATGCATATTCCATCCTGGGTCTTATTATTGCCGTTATTATTTGTTTCATGGTGTTTTCATTAAGATAATTGAAAGACATCCTGATATTTGCCAATAGTGCTAGTGATTCTCTCACTATCTTATTTACGTGGCTTTCTGGAGACGTGTGTGTGTGTGTGTGTGTGTGTGTGAGAGAGAGAGAGAGAGACACGTGGATAGCTAAACATGTGTCAGTTCCCATACAACCACTTAAAATATTGTTCACACAGGGCCTATGTCTGTGTGTGTAATGATGAGGGTGTCAAGTTCCCATACCAGCACTTCAGAGAACATGTATGTGTGTATGCGTGTGTGTCTTGTAGTATGAGAGATTGGCTATCTTTTACCTTGGACTCCATTTTGGTACCGTAAAATATGAAACAACTGGTTATGTAGAAAATAGATATAAACCCCAAACTGTGAATCCTGTTCAGGTAGCCTACCAGTTATGTGGAATATTTATTATAGGTATGGACATATTTGAGGGTACCAAAAAAAATATATACTGTATATATATATATATATATATATATATATATATATATATATATATATATATATATATATATATATATAATAATGATAATAGGAAAAGTGGGGATTGAGCCTGAGTATATAGATAGATAGATAGATAGATAAATAAAGAAAGGCTAATGGCACCGATAACACCAATATAGTGGAGGGTGTCCAACCTGTTACAATAGGGTCTCCGGGTAAGCATGCTAAGTTGCCATGACAGTGAACAAACAGATAGTAAGCTAGGGTGTATATATATATATCAGGTGAATGCAGCACAGATCATCACTGACCTACCATGAGGGTGCTAGTGGCTGTAGTGTTGTGTGGGGTGGTGTGGAGTGGGGTCGGGGCGCAAGGTAAGATACTATATACAGGGGTGTTTAGATTTAGGTTAGTGGTAGAGCTATGCATGGTTTTGGGTTGTTGGTTGGTCCATTTGTCATGAGAGAGTTTGATGTTTATTAACCTATCACATTGTATTTGTACATACTGTACATACAGACGTCCAGGCCATAATAATAAGCCCAAATGGTGGAATAAAGATATTTCAAACTGCCTGCTTGCTAAAAAATGTGCTAATGATAGATCAAAATCCTCACAAAATGACGAAGAACGGGTGAAATTTGTAGAGCTACGACGCAAAGCCAAAAAGTTAATTAAGCAAAGTAAAAAGACCCTAGAGTTACATATTGCGAATCAAAGTAAAACAAACCCGAAAAAATTCTATAGTTATATCAGAAAGAAAAAAGTAGTTACTTCAAGTGTTGGACCGTTAGTCGATGAAAATGGAGAATACACCAAAGACGAAGTACAAATGAGTAATGCCCTTAATACCTTCTTTGCATCAGTTTTTACAACAGAAGACCTCAGTGATATCCCTACACCATCGCCGATTCAGATTGATAATTCAGATGTTCTAAGCAATATCACCGTTACAGAGAGAGAAGTGTTGAATTGTTTAGATAAACTCAAGGTAAACAAAACGCCTGGACCTGATACAATCTCGCCTAGAGTTCTAAAGGAAGCTAAGGATGAGCTCTCCAAACCACTGACATTACTATTCAATAAATCCTTGCAGTCTGGAACTATGCCTGATCAGTGGAAGATAGCCAACGTAACACCGATATTCAAAAAAGGCAGCAAATCCCTACCCAGTAACTATCGTCCAATTAGCTTAACCTCAGTTGTATGTAAAATGCTAGAAACGGTCATAAGAGACAGACTCGTAAATCACTTAGAGGAAAATAACATACTTAAAGATACTCAACACGGCTTTCGTAAAAAACGTTCCTGTTTAACAAACCTCTTAGACTTCTTCCACGATATCCTTAACCTCTACGATGAGAGTAAAGCTGTAGATTTGCCTTTTTGCCAATTTGCCTTTAGATTTAGTATATTCAGAGCTTTGCTTTATTATAGATTTGCACTTTGACAGGTTCGTTAGGAATGGTAATTATTTCATAAATGTTTATACATATTTTAATAATGCATCACTTAGCTCTACTCCCACTAGTTCTGTATATTTTGATAGAACTAAACTTAAAGATGCCCTTAAATTCCTGCTTTTCAATACTTATGTTAGATTCGGGCCGTACATTTTCAAACAAATATTAGGAATTCCTATGGGTGGAAATGCTAGCCCTTTAATTGCAGACTTATTCTTGCTTGCTTTAGAATTTAAATATATAAAAGACTTAGTTGACAGTAGCAAGAAAAATAAAAATTCCAGAAAAATTAGCACTTGCTAAACTGTTAAGTAATAATAGTAGATATATTGATGATATTCTTGTTTGCAATTTGTTAAATTTTAATCAAGTTGCTAAACTTATTTACCCTAATTCTATTCCCCTCACACAATGTAACGTAAATTATAAAGTTGAAAATTTTCTTGATATAAATATAGAGATTGTTAATGAACAGTGCATACTTAAAGTATATCACAAAGTTGATGATTTTAAGTTTAACGTAATAAACTTTCCTTTCCCTAGTAGTAATATCGATAGTAAAATAACTTATAATTGTTTTTATTCCCAATTAATAAGATTTTGTAAAATCTGCACTAAAGTAGATGACTTTTGGGCTAGAGCTAGGTTACTATACAGACTCTTAGTGGACAGAGGTTTTGAGGCAAGTAAATTGTTCCATAAATTTAATCTTTTTAGGGTCAATTATTGTGACTGTATTCTAAAATTTGACATCAATAATTTTAATCAAGCATTTTTAACTTGAAGTTTCTTGTATAACCTCTTCTTACTTTTTGTCTGTATTTATTGTTTATCTTTTTCTTTTTCTATTATTATTATTATTATTATTATTAATATTGATGATTTTTTAAATTTATTGTTCTTGTTAAAAGAGTACTCTTTGTTTAAATCTGTTGTTACTTCATATTTTTCAATTATTTGTCTTTATATTATATGTATTCATTGTCGATAGTATCAATTGCTTACTTTTGCGATTTCCTTAGTTTATTTGTGCTATAAATGTAGGTTATTTGTAGGGTAGTTATTGATAGGGGTCACTTGAGGCATGCTATGCTTACAGGTACCTACCCGATAGCACTATCGTTAGTGAGTGCTGTACTGTATTTTATATATTATTTTGTAATAGTATAGATATCTTATCAATATTTGTATTTTGTACTATTGTTAATGTCTTGTCATGTTGCAAATTTGATTTTAAATAATATTTTGACATTTAACATGTAGTTTCTTTATTCATGCAGAGTTTAGTAAAATTTGCCAGAACGTCCCGGACTTCCCAAACTTGACTACTTCCTTTAACGTGACGATAGTGCGTTGTTATATGTGCGATTAGTTTGCTTGGGAAACAGATTAACTTGCTTATGTAGTAATGTACACCCTATGTGGTGGATTGTGTTCTTTTATTTAATAATTTTTATTTTAGTAAGCGTTGTTTCCACATAGCGATTTTGATAATTTAATTTGACTTTATATTGTCCTTGTCCCAATTTTGGTTTGTTTAGTTTGCAAGTTTTACATTTTAATACCTTGATTTTCAAAAGGCCTTTGACAAAGTTCCCCACAAACATTTACTGCTAAAACTAAAAGCGCATGGAATACAAGACGGTGTGTTGAAATGGATAGAAAATTGGCTCAGCAACAGAAAGCAAAGAGTGGTCATAAACGGTAAGGCATCTAAATGGACCAATGTAAGTAGCGGGGTACCCCAGGGATCGGTACTAGGACCAATTCTCTTTCTAATTTACATCAACTACATAGATGAGGGTCTCACCTGTACAATCTCAAAATTTGCTGACGATACAAAAATTGCAAATAGCGTACTCTCAAAAGAACAAGTTGACGATATGCAACACAATCTAGATAAATTGTCACATTGGACCCAAATTTGGCAAATGAGTTTCAATGCGGATAAATGTAAAGTACTACATATCGGATACCTAAATGAGAAAGCAAACTATTCGATGAATGGCACTCAGCTTAAGAATGTAAACAGAGAAACCGATCTGGGAGTAACAATATCGAGTAACCTAAAACCGAGTCAACAATGTTCAGAAGTTGTTAAGAAGGCAAACAAAATAATTGGCTTTATAGGCAGGTCATTTGAGCATAAATCCAAAGACGTTATCCTAACCCTTTTCAATTCCTTAGTCCGCCCTCTTCTGGAATACTGCGTTCAATGCTGGTGCCCTTATTACCAAAAAGACATAAACAAGCTAGAACGAGTTCAACGTGGAGTTACCAAAATGATACCTAGCCTAAAGAACAAACCATACGAAGAGCGTCTTAGAGAATTAAATCTATTTCCTTTAACCCAGCGCAGATTAAGAGGTGACTTAATTCAAGTGTTCAAAATCATCAAAGGCATCGACAATATGAACTGTAGTAAGTACTTCACTATCGACCAATCTAATTACACGCGGGGAAACGGTTGCAACATTATTGGTAAATCTTTTAACTCACGAATCTAAGAATTTCTTCTTCAATCGAGTTGTCAACTTGTGGAATGGGCTTCCCCGAGACGTTATAGACTGCAGCACCGTTGATTCATTTAAACTCCGCCTAGACAAATATCTCGCATCAAACCCGCGACTGACTGCGTTTATAAATGAATAATCCTCCCCTCAGTTACTAACCCATATGTCCCCTACTAACTTCCTAGTCCTGCCACGGACATTAGTTCCAGGGCAGTAGTTCCCTTTCCAATGTTCCCTTACCCACTCTAAACCACTGTTTGGACACTTGATCCTCAGTGTTTTGGAGGACAAGCAGCCTAGAAGGGTCACTAGACCTGTTGTTGCTTGATTTCCTTTGTACTCCTTTGTACTCCTTTGTACTACATACACAAATTTACAGACCGAGTATTCCACACAAAGCGCGGTTCCGGTCTCGCGTCCTAATGGCGGCATTCCAGGCAACCCTGTTAAGAGCTGCCTCTCTTATCAGGTTCTTTGATTTAAGATCAGACTGCAAAGTCCGATACCACGTCTTTCTTGGTCCGCCCCTTGGTACAGCTCCCTCCACGTTCATGGATTGCATCTTTTCACCCAGCTTTGTTCATCCATCCTCTCCACATGTCCAAACCATCCAAGCCTGCTAGTATGCATCACATCACTGATACTCTTGATACCTAACCTTCTCCTTAGCTCTTCATTTGATATCCTATCTTGCAGTTTGGCACCACACATCCATCTCACCATTCTTATTTCATTGCATTCCATTCTGTTGATAACATCTGCTTTGACAGGCCACATTTCTGAAGCATATTTCATTGCGCTTCTAACACATGAAACTTAAACCTTTCCCTTCAAGCTGCATCTTATCCTGGCGATAGTGGCGGCCTCAGCCCCACCACCGGCAGAGATGGTATCACCCAAGTAGTAAAACTTGTCTACCATCTCCAGTGCCTCATTGCCTAAATTAACACTCGATCCGGTTATTGAATACAAGCTCCCCATTGCATACTATGCATACAAATTTCTCAATTTGGGACTTCTTGTTTGGTAGAGGTCCCTTTATTCTAGTGCAACGCTTCTTCCCGTGATGTACCCAGCTAAGGCAGACGCTACACTGTATTGAGTTTGCGCCCACCCCTTTTCTGCATACTGCGCATGGGTATGCACCACTTTTTTCTACCTTTCCTAGCCCTAATCTACTGTGTAAAACCTTGGTTTTATTTATATTAACTCTTAACCCTTTACTTGCCATACCCTCTCTCCATCTTCTAAACTTGGCCTCGGCATCCTGTGCACTATTTGCGATAAGTACCAGGTCATCTGCGTATAGCAGTTCCGAAGGGAGCCCAACTCAGAAATTACCAGATAGTGCCTCCAGAACCATAACAAAGAGGAGAGGGCTTAACACAGGGCCCTGGTGAACTCCAACTTGAACTTTAAGCTCCTCACTCAGTATATCTTTCACCCTCGCTGCCATTCATGAGTCCTTGTACATCTTCATTATCACACGCACTAGCCACTCCTCTTTATCTCCTATTTATCTTTATATTTTATTTCTAAGTTGCCACATATAATGTACTTCTGCACATAATGCAGCGTATAGGTCAGCTTGGCTGCCTGCATTATACTTCCCAGCAGTGTCTTTGGCAGGGCTTCTTGGATCCAGCCCACATAGGCCTTCAGGTCAAAAATCCATTTCCACATAATGTATTCACTAATAGTATACCCTATGATCCAACTCCTCACCACCCTCCACTCTCAAGGATACACAATATCCCTCCAATGGGTACCCAGCCACATTGACATCCTCCATAATGAAATAGTGGATGGACTAGCCAAAGGGATGCACTCCTTCCACCTAACAACAGTCATACCCTACACCACAACCGACCGGACAAACATCCTCAGAGAAGACGTCCTCCAAGACTTCAAGGAAGAGTGGAAAATAACCATAGCTGGCACACAATACAGTAACATCAAGTCAGAGTGGTCAGTGTGGAAACACTCCATCTACAAGAACAAAGCCTTAAACACCGCGGCTCTCCGCCTCAGAACAGGACACACCAGACTGGGAGGGCATATGTACAGGATGGGACTGCAAGCAAATGAAAATTGCCCGTACTGCCTCACACCTGAGACAGTGGAGCATTATCTACTCCACTGCCACAGACATTACGGTGCCCGCACCCACCTCAGAAGTGTAGTAACCCAACAAGGAGGAACATTCAACATCAAGCATATCCTAGGTGGAGGAGACCTACCACAGCACAGTAAACATGTCATCGCATCAGCCCTAGGAACCTACATCAGAACAACAAACAAAATCACAAGCATATAAAATTACCATCCAACTGAATCTGTACTATACCACCACTGATCATCATCATCATCATCATCTCTGACCTCACCCTCACCTTGACTTGAATCACACAGTACACATAGAGCAGTACTGTACTGTACTACAACTGATCATCATCATCTCTGACCTCACCCTCACCTAGACTTAAATCACCCTGACCTCAAAAGACAACGACAAACTTACCCCCCATATACAGTACAGTAGTATAAAATCCACCGTTACTATCTCTCCTAACCCCTATTATACTAACAATTGTTCTTTTCACCCCTCCTAAAACGCCTGTGCAGTAATCTGGAGACACCACAACCCTCCAAGCAAACTGCACATTTAAACAATAAGAAGAAGAATGTATTCACTAGCAGTTTGTGTATGGCTTATTGTTCCTGACTTTTCAGGTCAAGTTCAATCTTGATAATGGGCAGGGCAGCTGGTTCAACTGGCTAGCTTTCTATAATACGAAGGTTGGTAATTGAGGAGCTAGGGTTAAACTTAGCAATGGCAGACTGTGGTAACTTGGATGATGTAGCTGTTCAAAATGTAACTGTTATTGGATATCTCAACAACTACTGAGTTCATGTGGCCAACAGTTGGAGATGAGAAGACATGCAAAGCATAATCTGTTGTGCTTTCTGTATACAATGTCAATCTTTTATCTTGACACACTTTTTATTATTCTCTAATTATTGTGCCTGTTGACTGTAGTTCACATAGTTCTTGGGAGGTATGCAGAGCAAAACATGTTATAATAAATTTAAATGTATGAAAAGACAACGTCTCACAATATTCCCAATTATAAAATACATGAGAATTACCTTCGGACAATGTTTCGCAACCGCTCTGTATAAACTCACATGTAGACAAAAGCAAAGAATCATTGCATAAACTATTCAAGAATGTTTACAAACTTGTATATTTTCACCCTTTATTCTCCTCCATACAGATTGCAACCCACGGCAGTATGGCTATGAGAGCGTGGTGTGTGTGTGCGATGCCACTTTCTGCGACAACCCCGGTGTCATTGTATCACCTGATGCCACACAGTTTACCACTGTTACCTCTAGTAGCGCTGGGGACCGCTTCAAGATCGAGACGGCGGACAAGGCTACGGATATGACCCAAGGTAAGAGAGTAAAGGAAATTAGCAAGAATCTTTTATCTTTACGAGGCTATTCTGTAGTTTATCTAAGTAACTTATGTTAAAGAGGGAAAGGATAGCATAGAATGTAGGCTCTACCCCCACCCACAAATCCCTCTAGTTTAAAACTGGTATAAAAATGTGTGAAGTAAACCACATCGACATGGAATTAATATGAAAGTCAGAAAGACATTTATGATATAGAGTATACAAATATGTATTCAAACATTGGACATGATATGCAAGTATTAACAATTTCATCTACCACCCTTTCTTTACATGGGTTGTGAGATCAATTGAGAGTAAAAGACCTATTCATTTGTAAATGCAGTTGTTGGAGTTGAGAGCAAGCTATTTAAGCAACATGGGAGGCAGTCCATTCCATGTTTGCCATACAGTTGACAAGACATGTTTTGCTTCATGTGAATTAGAGGGATTTCTAATTATCCTATAAGTATTTATTCTAGTGTACTTTGAATTATTACCTGAAATACTTTTAAATATCCAAATTATCAAGGCCTTTAACCCTTTCATGCACAGGACACGATTTGAGCCTATTCTGGGATACTTAAAAGTCTTTGTGACCATCAGGGGTGTTTAGAAACCTCTAGTTTAGTTACTTCAACCTCTGCAGTTGTCTTTGAGTTAGCTGTGGGCAGAAAATTAATTTTGGAGAGGTAATTATATGATTGAGAGAAATAAATTATTAAGAGTATGTGAAAAATTTGGAATCGAACATTCAGTCAAATTTAATCCTATAAAGAGCAATATCATAATATTTAAATCTAACCTTCTATTGAAATCAAAGCTACCTAAATTCCATTTGTATGAAGAAATTATAGAAGAAGTAAGTAAAGTAAAGTATCTAGGACACTATATTTCATGTGATCGCTCAGATGATGAGGATATGGGTCGTCAGCGAAGGCAACTTTACATGCAGGGAAATTCAATATTAAGAAAATTTCATATGTGCACATGGGATACAAAAATAACATTGTTCAACTCCTACTGCTCACCAATGTATACAGCACAACTATGGTGGAACTATAAGAAAATTACAGTGAATAGACTAAGTATCTCGTATCACAATATCATGAAAATGTTTCTGGGGCTCTCAAAATATGAGAGTACAAGTACGCTATGTGCCTATATGAACTTACACTGTTACAAATCACTCATTAGAAAGCTAACATATAAATTCATTCAGTGCCTTAACACTTCTGAGAACAGGATCATTAAAATGCTACAAACTCCAAGCATAGTGTACACCTCCAGGATCCAGGCACACTGGAGGAAGTTGCTCTATATTTAACCTTAAGTAATGATTTCAGGTCTGCTACTCTACAGAATTAGCATACCGGTACTGATCCTCATAGTGCAGTACAGTACCGATATTCCTATACTGTACTGTAGAAACATACTGTACCGGAAGCTAAATGATGTGAGGCATGGTACTGTACACAATTAGGACAGTGGTTTTGGTAACACAGTAGTTTGATGACCACTGTTTTTGGTTGAGGCAGTGCTGTGAACTACATGATAGCAAGCTGGGTATTATTTAATTTCTTTTTATTTTATGTAGCCTATGTACAGTAGCTTATATATATTTATGTTACTGTAAGGTATATATGGACCCCAGTATGGTCCCCTCTGTACTGTGTGAGTCTGAAATAAAGTATTATTATATTATTATTATTATATTATTAACTCTATTTCTGAATGCTAATCGGCAACCCCGCGTCCACAGGATAGCGAGAGGGTTAACAATCTTTAATGATAAGTTAGCATATTCCTGATTTTCTGTGTATTATAACTTATTCTTTGCATTAAAACATGTTCCTGACTATCTTTATATAAAGCCTGTTTCTGAATCCCTTTGATATTAGGCTACTTCCTAGCTACAATGAATATAGCTATTGAATTTTCATTTCTCTATAATATTATACTCTCAAAACACTTACATTTCTTTGATTCCTAATTTCCCTCTGTATTCCTAGATGCGGTGGTTGTGAGACTGACCCGAGACTATAAATACCAGAGCATCCTTGGGTTTGGTGGAGCTTTTACCGACTCAACCGCCCTCACTGTTTACGAACTCTCTGAGGCAGCTGTCGATAATTTAGTTAGGTGAGTTGAGAGAGAGAGAGAGAGAGAGATGATTTACTTATATAACAGTGTTGCATTGAAGTATTCATGATGCTGTATATTTCCATTGTAGTAAAGGTAGAGTTGGTTGCATACCGTAATGCTAGTGTGTGATGCCACGACTGCCCTTTGGAGCCTGTGGTACAAGGTGTCAAACCTGGGCAATGTTGTGGTTGGACTGGATTGAGTGGGAGAGGAGTACAGGAACATTTGAATGAAGTTGCTTTGTTTTGGCCATTTTATCACTTCCAGGGTCATATAGGCAACTACCTGTACAAAGAATAACTTTAACCTTGTATAGCCAATAATACTAAGATGCTTTGTTTTGGCAATTTAATCACTTCCAGGGTTTTATAGGCAAGTACTGGACAAAGAATATCTTTAACCTTGTATAGCCAATAATACTGACTGAAATAAAGGGACTCTATTTTTGGCCTGGAGGTTAATAATCTCTAGTTTGACTGCCTGTTGGATGGGTGAGTTACCAAAGCTGTGTGTGTGTTTTTGTTTTGTTTTTTAAGTTTTAAATTAGAATACAAGGGCTACTGCATATTACCAGTATCTAAGTTACCACACCTCCCCAGATGAGACACCACTAATTATAATGTAAAACTTGCAAAATAAACAAACCAAAACTTGGACAAACAGTAAAAAGACAAAACAACTAATCAAAATCGCTATGTGGAAACAACGCTTAAGCAAAATGTCCACTTACTCTAGGCTTTTATTTACTGTAGTAGGTGAGCATAGGTATCGGGAGTGAAGACTATCCATTTATCTCTTCCTCTTTGGGAATCGATCATGGATTTATTTGGTTGTGAGCTGAAGGCACTAACCAGCGCATCACAAGTCACCCTAGAATAAATATATCAGTTACCTTTAGATACTGTAGAAAATATTAATAGAAATAAATGGATAATTTTTTCTTCCTGACAGCACATACTTTAGCGACAATGGTATTGCCTACAACCTGTGCCGTATACCCATCGCCGGCAGTGACTGTTCCACTCGTCCCTATTCCTACGATGATGTGGAGGGAGATGTGGATTTAGTGAATTTTGCTTTGGCACCGGAAGATACTGATTATAAGGTGAGATATAAAATACCCTTGTTTGTTAACAATGTCAAGACTAGGTATTCTCAAAACTGTCTTGATAGCGTAATTCATAAATGCGCAGAATTTCAGTGTGAGTATCCTAGGTTCGAGTCCTTGGAGTGCAACATGTATTTGTTGATTTCATTAATTGAGTTTAGAAGTTGTTGTTGTTGTTGTTGTTGTTCCCTAAGCTGCCTGGCCGAACAGCCCCGAGTCCCTGAGAAAGGCCATGGCCACGATCGGGCTTTCCCACAGAGCTCTCATTGAGTGTAGATTGTGTTGTTGGCGTAAGTGGTTGTGTGAAATGCAGTCTTCTATGATGTGTTTAATGGTATGGGGTGCTGTGTTACATCCCGGGCAGGCGTCGACAACGGAGTCATCCAGTCTCTTCTGATAGCTCAGGAGAGCTGGATGGTGTCCGCATCTCAGCCTGGCCAGGTGGACTCTGTCCTCGCGAGGAAGGGAGGATTCGGAAGGATGGATTTCGGGAGGTCGTGCATGCAGCTGTGTGTTGTCTGTGAGTGAGTGGATGGATCGGTGAGAGATATGAGTATGGATGTGCTTCTGGATGTTGGTTCGGGGTGGGCAGGGAGGGAGAGAGGACAATAATTGTGTGTGATACCGTGTGCTGGGTGTTGTTTTGATATTTCTTGGTGTCTGTGGGTGTGTTGCCATGTAGTTTAGTGGGTGGTCTTGGTTCGTGGAGGCTGCTGCCAGGAATTGAGTACCTCTCATGTCCAGATGGTCTTTGACTTTGAGGATTTTGGTTTCTTGATGTAGGTGATCTGTGGGTGCAGTAGCTGTGCAGCCTGTAATGATCTTCAGGGCTTTGTTTTGAATAGTCTGTAAGGTCTTATGATGTGTTTCAGCTAGGTTAGAAGCCCAGGCTGGGCTTGCGTATTCCATCACTGATCTTATGTATTGTTTATATACTGTGGTGGTAGTTTCTTTGTTGTGTCCAAATTTTGTGTGAGCAAGTGACCTGAAGTAAAGTTGGTTGGTGAAAAAATATGAAATACGATCGGGATCAGTTTCAGTCTTGGCTGATAGTGTGTAGTATGAGTGCAGACAGTCTGGAGCCGAGTATAGTATTGCACACCAAACGATGGTGTCAGGCAGCATTTCCAATGTCAACATGATTGCGCTCCAGACTTTGATGTCCACCATGTACAGTATGTATATACTCGGGCACATACCTCATAGCTGGGGGGGGCCGACTCGAGACAGAGCCCGAACAGAAACAACATTTAAAGTCCCAGTTCTTAAGGTCCGGTACCACTATCGCGTTCCCTTGCCCCTTACTCTGTTTCGTCTAGTAGATGAATTTTACAAGTGGAGGAGGATTCCTAGCGCCCTGCCCCCATAAGGAAAAGTAGGACAGTAAAAGAGGCAGACAGAAACGGCTAAGGTAGAGTTCATACATACATACATACATTTCCACTCTGATGGCACAACCATCACTTCTTCCTCTGACAAAGCTGAACTCTTCGCTCAAACTTTGCCAGAAACTCTACCTTGGATGATTCCAGTGCTATTCCTCCCTCTCCACCCCCCTCTCTCCTACTTATGCCTAATATCCTAATCTCTTCTAAAGATGTACTTTCTACCCTCTCTGGGCTTAATACTAAGAAGGCGTACGGTCCGGACGGTGTTCCTCCTGTTCTACTTAAAAACTGTGCTTCCGTGCTGACCCCCTGCCTAGGCAAACTCTTTCGTCTGTCTCTCCTCTAACGTCTTTCCTTCTTGCTGGAAGTTTGCTCTCAATCAACCTGTCCCAAAGAAGGGTGACCGCTCTCAACCCTCCAACTATCGTCCAATTGCTCTCATCTCTTGTATCTCTAAAGTTATGAAACTATTCTTGCTTCCAAATTTCTTAAGCATTTCTCTTCTCATAATCTGCTCTCAGATTGCCAGTATGGCTTCCTTAAGGGTCGCTCTACTGGTGATCTTCTTTCATATCTTACTAACTCCTCTTGGTCATCCAACTTTCGGGACTTCGGTGAGACTTTTTCTGTTGCGCTAGACATATCAAAGGCCTTCGATAGAGTCTGGCACAAATCTTTAATTTCCAAACTGCCCTCCTTCGGTTTCTGTCCCTCCATCCTGTGCCTTTGTCTCTAATTTCCTTTCTGGCCGTTCCATAGTTGCGGTTGTGGACGGCCATAGCTCATTTCCTCATCCTATCAACTTCGGTGTTCCTCAGGGTTCTGTCCTATCTCCTATTCTCTTTCTAATTTTCATAAATGATCTTCTCAACTGTACATCCAGTCCCATCCATTCATATGCAGACGACTCAACCTTACACCACTCAATTAGTTTTCCAGAATGCCCCAGCCAGCAGTCCCTCAAAAACAAACGTAATGAAGCCATCATCATCATCATCATTATCATCTCCGACGCCTTGTTTCCCCCTGGGAAACCCCCACTAGAGGATGGCCATGACAGAAACGTCTCCAAGCTACTTTGTCAAGACACGCCTCCTTTGCCCGTGCCACAATGCCCCTTCCACTACGTGGAAGTTTTTCTTCAATATATTTTTCCACTTTCTTTTCCCATACCATAGGTGGTCTTCCACTACTAGCGGTTCCACTCACCTGACTCGCATATATCTTTCTTGGCATTCTGTCTTCATCCATTCTCTGAACATGACCATACCACCTCAAAGTACTTCTCTTTATCCACTCAACCACACCACAATCAATGCCCAAAGCCTGCTCTTCCATTCCAAAGGACTCGTACACTTCCCTATTACTTGGCCCATCTAGCCTATTCATGCCAGCTGCCATTCTGAAAAAGCTCATCTCCACAGCTCTCAGTTTGAAGAGGTCCTCGTCACTTGCCGTCCATGTCTCGTGAATGAAGCCATATAGCGCTTATCTTCTGATCTAGCTACTATTTCCAATTGGGGTAGAGAAAACCTTGTATTTAATCCTTCCAAAACTCAATTTATCCATCTTACTACCCGTCAGGAACCTCCAGAGGACTATCCCTTATTCTTCAACAATACAAAAATCAACCCTTCATCTTCTCTCAATGTTCTCAGTGTCTCTCTTTCATCTGTTCTCACTTGGAAAGACCATATTACCAGTCTCGCTAAGGCAGCCTCCCAGAAGCTTGGTGTGCTCAACCGCCTCAAGGGGTTCTTTACCCCTGCGCAGCTTCTTGCTCTGTACAGGGGCACAGTGCGTCCTTGTATTGAGTATTGTTCACATGTGTGGGGAGGATCCTCTCACACCGCACTCCTAGACAAAGTAGAAAGGAAAGCCTTTCGTATCATTAACTCCCGTCCACTCACCAACTCTCTGCAATCTCTCTCTCTTCGCCGCAATGTTGCATCTCTCTCGCTATTCTATCGCTACTACAATAATCAGTGTTCCTCGGAGCTTTCCCAGTGTATACCACCTCCTCTACGTAGAGTACGTAGTACCCGCCTTGCAACACAATCCCACCCCTACTCTGTGCAACTGTCCAACCCAAGAGTGAAACGCTATTCTCAGACTTTCTTCTATTCAACTGCTGAGCTCTGGAACTCTCTCCCAGAATCAGTCTTTCCCTTTTCCTATGACTTAAATTGCTTCAAACTCCGTGTGTCCAGGCATTTTAGCTCGAACGTCCCTTGATTTTGGCCCTGTCACTCTTTGAAATCTGGGGGAAACACTCGCTGCAGGCAGTTATGCCTTTTGTCTCCCTCATTCACATACCAAAAAAAAAAATACATACATACATAAAATTTTAAGACTGAGTGCTCCACACATACGTGCAGTTTCAGTCTCTTGTCCTAATGGCGGCGTTCCAGGCAACCCTGTTAACCTCTCCGCTGCGTACCCCCTATAGTATACAGCCACCCATGTGCGGAGGTACAGTATTTAGAGTGTTTCCTTCACTCAAATTGTCATCTTACCATAAATATCATTAATACTTATCCATATGCGCCTATTTTACGTTGATTATAAAGGTATTAACCTGTTACAGCAATAAAACAAGTGGAAACAGCGTTTGGATGGTCAAAATCGGCAAATTAGATCGGGAGTTACATAACTTAAGGCTGAGGCAGCCTGCCAGCCGTCATGACGGCTGGAGCGACACTGTCGTGGAGTTGTTGTTGTTCCCTAAGCTGCCTGGCCGAACAGCCCAGAGTCCCTGAGGAAGGCCATGGCCATGATCGGGCTTTCCCACAGAGCTCTCATTGAGTGTAGATTGTGTTGTTGGCATAAGTGGTTGTGTGAAATGCAGTCTTCTATGATGTGTTTAATGGTATGGGGTGCTGTGTTACATCCCGGGCAGGAGTCGACAACGGAGTCATCCAGTCTCTTCTGATAGCTCAGGAGAGCTGGATGGTGTCCGCATCTCAGCCTGGCCAGGTGGACTCTGTCCTCGCGAGGAAGGGAGGATTCGGAAGGATGGATTTCGGGAGGTCGTGCATGCAGCTGCGTGTTGTCTGTGAGTGAGTGGATGGATCGGTGAGAGATATGAGTATGGATGTGCTTCTGGAAGTTGGTTCGGGGTGGGCAGGGAGGGAGAGAGGACAATAATTGTGTGTGATACCGTGTGCTGGGTGTTGTTTTGATATTTCTTGGTGTCTGTGGGTGTGTTGCCATGTAGTTTAGTGGGTGGTCTTGGTTCGTGGAGGCTGCTGCCAGGAATTGAGTGCTTCTCATGTCCAGATGGTCTTTGACTTTGAGGATTTTGGTTTCTTGATGTAGGTGATCTGTGGGTGCAGTAGCTGTGCAGCCTGTAATGATCTTCAGGGCTTTGTTTTGAATAGTCTGTAAAGTCTTATGATGTGTTTCAGCTAGGTTAGAAGCCCAGGCTGGGCTTGCGTATTCCATCACTGATCTTATGTATTGTTTATATACTGTGGTGGTAGTTTCTTTGTTGTGTCCAAATTTTGTGTGAGCAAGTGACCTGAGGGCATTAAGTCTGGGTGTCAGTTTCTTTTTAATGTTTGTGGTGTGCTGTTTGAATGTCATATGAGTATCATATGTTACTCCTAGGATTTTGTGTGTGTGTGTATGTGTTAGGGGTGTGTTGTTTATGGTGAGTTGAGGGATGTATTCGTGTTCTCCTGTCCAACTTGTGAGCAGGGTTGCGGTGGATTTGGCTGGGGCTAGATTAAGTCTGTTTGTAGTGCACCAGCCATGTAGTGTGTTGAGATAGGGTTGAAGGAGATCTGTTGCTCTTTTTGGGTCATGGTGTGTGCATGTGAGTGTTATGTCATCTGCATAGGAGGCTAAGTTTATTTGGGGCGTATTGGGTGTAGTTATATCGTGCATGTACAGATTGAAGAGTGCGGGCGATAGGACGGATCCTTGTGGGACTCCGTTTGGAAAGTTTCTGATTTTAGATGACTGACCGGCAAAAGATACGTGTGCACATCTGCCTGCTAGGAAGTTGGCCAGCCACCTTTTTGTGTTGTTGTGCATGTTTGTGTTGTAGATTTTGTTTGTTAGGTTGTGGCGGGGGATGGCATCGAAGGCTTTACTAATGTTGAGTGTGGCTAATAGTGATCTGTGTGGTGGTCTAGCTGAGTTGATGCCGTCGAAAGCTCTTTGTGTAAGGTCTGTGAGAAGAGTGTTTGTGGAGTGCAGTGGCCTAAAGCCATGTTGTGTTGGAGCTAGGGGTAGGTCAGGTGTAATTAGTTGTAATACTAGGCATTCCATGACTTTGGAGGGGGAGCAAAGGAGTGTCATGGGGCGGTGCGAGGAGGGTAGCGTGGGGTCTTTGTTGGGTTTGGGGAATGTGATGATGATACCATGCTTCCAAATGTCGGGTATTGTGTTGTGTGAATAGCTGTAGTTTGATATGTTAGTGAGTGCTTGTATGCCTTGTGGTCCCAGGTGTCTGAGGTGTATGTTGCTTATGTTGTCTAGGCCACAGGCGGGTGAGTGCTTGAGATTGTTGATGATATGCTTTGTCTGGTGATTGGTGAAGGGTGTATAGTCAGGGTCTGTGGGGAATTGTCTCTTACGTCGGATGACACGTCGGTCGTCTTTGTGAGGTTTTAGGTGGCTGACATGTGAGAAGTGATTGATGAGAGTGTTTGCTTGTTGTTTACATGAAGGAGTAGAGTCTGTTGTTGTGATTGCAGCATGTGATTGTGTTGTGTTGCTGTTGGAAAGTGTGATGCTGTTTAGTGTTTTGTAGAGTTTTTTGGGGTTTGTTTTGTGATCAAGTGTTTGTAGGAAGTTATTCCAATTTAGTTTTTGCTGTTCTTGTATTTTGTTGTTAGTTTGGGTGTTGAGTGCTTGAATTTGTTGTGTGATGTCTTGTGTGTGGGGTGCTGGGGAGTGTTTCAGTATGTCGCGTTGTCTGATGAGGTTTTGAATTTCTGGTGTGAAGTTGGGGTTGTGTCTTTTTCTGTTACCTCTTGGAATGTGTTTCTTGTCAGCATTTTGGATAGTTTTATTGAGTATGTGTACAGCATTGTTGATGTTAGTGATGGGTGTACTGTTTAGAGTTGTGAAGTGTTGTTCTGTCTCATTTCGAGTCATTTGTGAATGCTTCCCAGTTAGCTCTTTTATAATTGGTATATGTTTGTTTGTGGCTAGCTGGAGTGAGTCTGGTTTTGGTGGTGATAATGATCGGGAGGTGGTCAGAGCCTAAGGTTCTGACCACCCTCCAGGATGTTGTGGGGGCGAGTTCTGTGGAGCAAAAGGTGATGTCTGGAGATGATGGGTTATAGAGGGCTTGGTGAGGAATATGGGTATGTTGATGGATGTTGTTAAGGATGATGAGGTTATCGGTTTGGTTTTGTAGTACCAGCCCTCTGTCTGTGTCGGGGTTGTCGACAAACCAGGCCGACGTCTTGGCGTTGAAGTCACCACCCAGGATGATGTGTGGGTGTGTGGGGTGTTTGTGATGTGTTGTAAGTGTGGTCTGTATTCATTTGGTACTGTAGGGGATGTTTGGGGAGGGATGTATGTGTTTATGATGGTAATGTTGGAGTTGTTGCCAGTGCGTATTTTAATTGACTGTATTTCTGTTGTGTTATCATTTGGGGGGAGGAGGGATTTGGTTTGTACACTGGTTACTATGTATGATATTTCTTTGTGTACCAGGGTGATGAGTCCACCGCCCCCGCCGACAGCTCGGTCTTGTCTGATGGTGGTGAAATTATGAAATGTGGGTGTTTTTTGTGTTGTGCAGAGTTTTGTTTCTTGTAAGATGGCAATGTGTATGTTGTGTTGTTTGATGAAGTGTGAGAGTTCGTGTTTCTTTGTGTTGATGCCATCTATGTTCAGTTGAAGAATGTTAATGTTATGTGCACGATGTATGTTGGGTGCTGCTGTACGAGGATGGGGTGGGGGTGAGGGGGGGATGGGGGGGGGGGGGGGGGGGGATTGGGTAGCAGGAGATGGGGGTTGGAATGGATTAGGATGGGGTGTGGTGTGTTGAGTTGAGGATGTGGATGGTATGGGAAGGTTAGGTGGGTTAGGGAGGAGAGGTGGACGGGTTTTAGGAGGGGGAGTGGATGATATGGGAAGGTTAGGGGGGTTGGGGAGGAGAGGTGGACGGGTTTTAGGTGAGGGATTTGACTGGGAGAGGGAGGGGCATGAGGAACAGGTCCAAGTGTTTGTGTAGTGTTTCTTGGAGGCAAGTGTTGTGCAGGTGAAGTGGGTCCAGTTCCCGCATGAATTGCAGAGAACTGAACCCTTAGTATGGCGACTCGAAGTGATGGGTTTTGAGCAAGTTGGACATATGTATGTGTACGTGGGTCCTGGGTTGCTCTCAATGTCTCCGGCTAGAAGAAGTCTTCGAGAAATGACAGCCGGAGAGTCATTTCTCGGTGTAGGAAAAACTGTGTGATGTGTGTGTGTGGTGTGAGAGGTGTGGAAATTCCCGGCGCGACCGAAGCCGCTCCAAGGACCCGTGCCCCCAGGGAGGGGGCAGGGGATGGTTGTGACGGTTTGGCTCCCGAAACTGCTCCCCGCGGCCGGCATCCGGTTTTCCTCCACTGGTCGTTGATTTTGTCTTCGGCAGTGGAGGGTCGGCAGCCATCCGCGGTTGGCAGTCTCGGGAGGTGGCCCCACGGCGTAGACGCCGCCACATCAGTGGAGTTCCCTCTCTTTCTCTCTTTCACTCGCTGTGTAGCACATACAAGCACAGCTTGCTCATGAATCACTATTGATAGCACGAAATAAGGGAATAAGAGAGAGAATAGGTGATAATTGAAGGGGGAGGGGAAGGAGGGGATGTGGAGGAGTGATATTTGGCATGGCCAAGGGGCAATAAAAAAAAAAAAACAAAAAAAAAATGATACCGGGCTGATTAAAAAAAAAAAAAAAAATAGGCCTTGGATTATATAAGGCTTCCCGCAGCGCAGCGGTAGGCCTTATATAAGTCTTGCCGCACTTGCTGGGTTAAGGGCTGCTTCACTTGTCAAGTTTTTGGATTTGAGATCGGCACGTATAGTACGATCCCAGGTCTTATTCGGTCCACCCCTTGGTGCAGCTCCCTCCACAATCACAGACCTGCATTTTTTCACCCAATTTTGTTCATCCATTCTCTCCACATGTCCATACCATCCCATTCTACTTGTACGCATCACTTCGCTAATACTCTTTATACCTAAACGTCTCCTCAGCTCAACATTTGTTATTCTATCCTGCAGCCTCGCCCCACACATCCATCTCACCATTCTCATCTCATTACGTTCCATTCTGTTGACATCCTCTACTTTACCCCAGGAAGAGTGTAGGATGCCAAACCTCACTCTGGATAGGACCAGCCCTCATATTAGTGCTTATGTGGGGGGTTGAAATGTAGAGAAATTACTGCTTTTTCTGACCTTACTTTAACAATGTTTCATTTGCGAAGTCTGGAGCTAATGTGGATGAGTATGCCCAGATTTTGTAGAGAGAGAGAGAGAGAGAGAGAGAGAGAGAGAGAGAGAGAGAGAGAGAGAGAGAGAGAGAGAGAGAGAGAGAAGAGAGAAGAGAGGAGAGAGAGAGAGAGAGAGAGAGAAGGAGAGAGAGAGAGAGAGAGAGGAGAGAGAGAGAGAGAGAGAGAGAGAAGGAGAGAGAGAGAGAGAGAGAGAGAGAGAGAGAGAGAGAGAGAGAGAGAGAGAGAGAGAGAGAGAGAGAGAGAGAGAGAGAGAGAGAAAAAAAATAGAGATAGAGATAGAGCTAGAGAGAGGGAGAGAGATAGATAGAGACATTATCCCACAAATACGCGTGCATGCATATATGTTTAGGCCTCAGGCAGGATTCGAACCGCAGTCAATTAGAATGTTATGATATTGTTATCTCAAATTTTAACCCACGGCGTGATAAAAGCTCTTCAACCTTTTCCCAAATATATAGTGGGAAAGGGGGGGGGGAGAGAGATTACTTGGAACTAATCGAGTTATATAGATAGAAAGTGCGGGTGCCAGTGTGTGTGTGTGTGTGTGTGTGTGAAGGGAGGGAGGGGGGGGGGATCGTTAGTTATTGAGAATAGGTGAACAGAAATTGTGACAAATAAGGTAGACCAAGATGTGAAGTTTAAAGATAAATGTTTGCTTGAATTTACGAGAGAGAGAGAGAGAGAGAGAGAGAGAGAGAGAGATCAATGAAGATAATAAGCATTGAGAGGAAAGTAGGAGTAGACAGAGAAAGATAGGAAAGAAGGAATAGACAGAGAGAAAGATAGGAAGGCTCTAATAGCTAGAGGAAGAAAACAGATAGGAAAGGAGGAAGAGACGGAGACTAAGCAGAAAGATAGGAAAGAAGGAATACATTGAGATATAGATAGGAAAGAAGAAATAGATAGAAAGATAGGGAAAATAAGGAGACAGACATGAAGAAGAAAGAGACAGAGAGGAAGAAGAAAGATAGAAAAGAGAGACACAGGAAGAAGAAAGAGGAAAGAAGGAATAGATAGAGAAAAATATAGGGAAGAAGAAAGAGGCAGACAGGAAGAAGAAAGATAGGAAAGGAGGAACAGACAGGAATAAGAAGGGTAGGAAAGAAGGAAGAGACTGAGAGAAAGATGGGAAAGAAGGAATTGACAGCGAAAGATAGAAAAGAAGGAAGAAACAGACAGGAAGAAAACATAGGAAAGAAGCAACAGACTGAGATAAAGACACACAAGAAGAAATATACGGAAAGAAGGAATACACCAAGAGAAAGATAGGAAAGAATGAATAGACAGAGAGAAAGACATGACAGAAAAATATATGGTAGGTAGTAACATTCAGGTTCCACTCAACTTTGATAAATCACATAAAAAAGTAACCAGCAGGTTGCAGTACCCATGCTATAGTCTATTCTCTGTAAGTAGGCGAGAGATAATGACCTCTAACCTCTGTATCTCAAAAAGGGCTAGAGCAAATTGGCTGTAAATTTCCACATCTATTCCTTGACTGACTCTCCCCAAATGGTAGAAATATTCGCTCGATTACTGTAGTTGTTTTTGAGTTACAGAAGTTAGAGGTCATGATTTCTTGCCTACTTACAGCGAATAGACTAACTGTTGATCAACACTAGGAAGTTTTAATCATATATATACTGTAGCCAGAACTATATAGCTTATCCAGTAGCTCACTATTTCTTTGCAAACAAATCTTTGTATGCAAGTTGCCACGAGGAAAGATATCTGGTAGTGACAAATTCCTTACTCCTGGATCATGTTATTTCCAAGCTCTCTTTGCAATGATTGTGTCTGTTTAGAACACTGACTCTAACCCTTGGAGCACTATAATGGGGTACATACAAGTCATCCTACCATGGTTGTACAGTAGTCCCTCAGATAACACAACCAAAGGAACTAACCTATTCGTCTTAACCAAGCAAAACACTTTTTTACTGTATTTACTGTATGTCTCTTTATACTGTGTTTCTATAGTGTCCTCTACATCTTCTTCCCAGTTGCCCATGATCCTGAAAGCGAAGGCAGCTAAGTCTGCTCCATTGCTGTTGTTTGGTTCCCCCTGGTCTCCCCCGGCCTGGATGAAGACCAACGGTATGTTTAACCAGTCCGGTGAACTGCTCAAGGAGATGTGGCAGCCGTGGTCCAACTATTTTGTTAAGTGAGTTAAGTTAATCGTTTATTGAGGGTGTGCTGTTAAAAACTAATTGTAAACAGCCTACTGGGTAAATGTCTTTATAAGGCTGGATTCTTTTCTTTTCTTGGGGCCGGGTGTACAGTGCATACATAAGGCACACATGATTAGAGGCAGTCATGTATGTTTTCCGGGTGGATGGTACTCGTTAGCATTGATCGGCAGCCCATATAGGGAAGACAGCCTTATATATATCCGGGTGGATGAAACTCTTCAGAATTGGTCTTCAACCTGTCTAGGGGAGTAAACCTTATACAAACCTTATACAGGCCGTAGCTTGATTGGTAGAGCGTTCGCCTGCTAACCGTGAGGTTGACGGTTCGAGCCTCGGGCCAGCCAGTGTGTTATTGGCAGACGTCAGTGCTGTTGGTGAACGGTGCGGTCTAGCAATCTGTGGCAACTATTCACTAAGTCTGATTCATCAGGGCACCCACCCTAGCCTTGCTATTCAGCAGGGAGTGTATGGTGGTAAAAACTGCATCATCATCATCATCATCAATGTTTACCTAAGGGTGAAGTAGGTTAGTGGATGGACTAGCCACACACCATTGTAGAAAAATATTGCTAAACAGATATATAGAAAGCCTCGAAGTCGAACGGACCCTAAATTGAGTTGTCAATCTTGTAAGTCTTTTAGTAAACTGGCACAGGTTGTCCTTCTTACAGGGGATAGTTCTGCTTGGGGTCATTTTGTGTATGGCCACCCTAATAAAAGGGAGTAAGGCATCCGGCAACAGATAGATAGACATGTACAATTAATTACTATGTCAACATTCTTCCCCATGGTCTTGCGAGTTGGTAGATATATGGCTTGGTAGCCTTGAGCCAACTATTATGTCAAGAAGTTTGAAATTATTTTGTTACCCAACTGCATTTTATAACTATTTCCATGCATGATTAAATGTTAAGTATGATGCTTTGATGTTTTAAGTTGCCAAGTAGCAGTGTACTTCTGATTTTTTGGGGTTGTGTGAATGTCCTGATACCAAAGGTTTGTATTCAGAGTTTACTGGTTTCTGCTGAAGGGCTGTTGACTAGGGAACTAAGTAATCAGAAGTTTTAAAAACTGAGGTTATGATGTTTTATGGATAGATAAAGTGGGCACACAATGCAATACAACATTAAATATACAGGATACAGGTAGCAACAGTCAAGCTGTTTCAATGTTGAGTTAATGTTGTTGTTGTTGTTCCCCAAGCTGCCTGGCCGAACAGCCCCAAGGCCCCGAGCAAGGCCAAGGCCATAACCGAGCGCCCCCACAGAACCCTCCCTGCCGACCACAATAAAGCCTGGGTGACCGAAGCCACTCCATGGCGGGGAGCTGAGGAGGGTGCGGAAACGCCCGGGAAACCAAAGCCCCACCCAGGGCCCTGTGCCCCTCAGCAATTATGAAGAGAAAGTTGAGGGGCAAAGGAAAAATGTGACGCTTTGGCTTCCAATCTTGGTAGATTGGGAGGTCAATCCACGGAAGAGACACCGTCACTTGAGATCTATAAAATATACAAGTAGAAGGAACAGTCAGAGTAAGCTATGGGTATGGCAGAGATCGCTCAGTTCTCACTCTGATAGACCAGCCCATGTTGAGCAGATGCCTTGATCCTACTGTGTGACTAAGTTCTAATTTAACAAGTTCAAAGTGACTGAAAATTGACAAGTTTTGTGGGAAGAAAGGAAAGCCTCTCTTCTCGGCTACACTACATAGAGCTAACATGTTCCCTGATGCCCCGTGATACCCTTTATACTTGAGGTGTTGTACATTACTTAACAATGATACAGTACAAGGAATCTCTGATATTGTCTCATTCCAGACTTCCCTGTATATTAAGCAAATTTTTAGATCTGAATGTTGGATGTGGTATGTCCCCATGGTTGTTCAGTACATAATGTACAGTAATGTATATGGATGGAGTCATGAAAGCAATACAAGGAAGAGCAGTGGATGTTGGTGTACCCCTGACAATATGGGAGAGTGGAAGTTGCCTGTGCTGCTGTTTGCTGATGATACAGTTCTGGTGAGTGATAATGAATGGGAGTTACAGGCCTGGTAAATATGTTTTGAACTGTGTGTGATAAATAGTTCCTGAAGGGAAATATGGTGAAGAGTAAGGTTTTTGTCTGAAAGGGATGCAGTCACGGAGTGTGAGGCGAGATTGAATGGTCAGGTTATGGAGAATATCAGCTCATTTATGTATTTGGAGAGAGTGATGAGTAAATAAATACATACATAAAATTTTAAGACTGAGTGTTCCACACATACGTGCAGTTTTAGTCTCTTGTCCTAATGGCGGCGTTCCAGGCAACCCTGTTAAGGGCTGCTTCACTTGTCAAGTTCTTGGATTTGAGATCGGCACGTATAGTCCGATCCCAGGTCTTCCTCGGTCCACCCCTTGGTGAAGCTCCCTCCACAATCACAGACCTGCATTTTTTCACCCAATCTTGTTCATCCATTCTCTCCACATGTCCATACCATCCCAGTCTACTTGTACGCATCACCTCACTAATACTCTATACCTAAACGTCTCCTCAGCTCAACATTTGTTATTCTATCCTGTAGCCTGGCCCCACACATCCATTTCACCATTCTCATCTCATTATGTTCCATTCTGTTGACATCCTCTACTTTAACGGCCCATGTTTCTGAGGCATACGTCATTGCACTTCTAACACATGAGGCATACACCTTTCCCTTCAGGGGGAGAGGCATTCTTTTCATGGTCAGGATTGGCAGCAGTTCTCTGAACTTCCCCCAGCCACATCTAATTCTAGCAACAGTGGCAGCCTCTGCCCCACCACCGGCAGAGATGGTATCTCCTAGGTAACAAAACTTGTTCACCAGCTCCAATGACTCACTTCCAAAATTCACAGCCACAGCATCATCACTTTCACAAGCTCACCTTTGCACACTACTCACTCAAATTTCTCTATTTCTGACTTATCCTTCGGCAGGGGTCCCTTTATTCTATTACAGCGCTTACTCCCATGGTGTACCCAAAGATGGAGTATAGAGGATGAAGTGTGGGAGAGGGTACAACAGGGGATGAGGGTTGTAAAAATGCTAAAAGCAGTGACAAGGAATTGGGTGGTGTATGTGGAAGTAAAGAAATCCTTGGATAGTAGTGTGGTAATCCTGACATTGATTTATGGGAGTGAGGCGTGGATGTTGTTAGAGAGACATGAATCAAGAGTGTGAGGGGTGGAAATAAGTTACTTCAGAAGTGCGTGTGGAGTTACATGGAGAGATAGACAGACGAATGAGGAAGTACGATAGCCTTGTGGAGTGGATGTGGATGTGCTGGAGACTCAGAGTGTGAAAAGCAACACCTTGAGGTGGTTCAATCATATGGAACATACTGTATGGTGAGTGAGAGAATGACTAAGAGAGTGTATGAGAGTGAGGTGGAAGGGCAGAGAGGAAGAGGCAGATCGAGAGTGAGGTGGAAGGATGGAATTGAAAGATGTACGAGTGAGAGTGGTGTTTGGTGGGAGGAGGGGCACTGATTGACATGACAGTGGTGCATGGAGGCAATTAATTCGTGGTCACCCCTTCGGGGATCAAGGTACAGCTCGGTCCCGCATAGTGCGAGAAATTGGTCGATACAGTGTGTCGCACTATGTGAACAACGTATCCTATGAGAAAAAACTTAATTGGTCGATCGGTCCTCCATATAGCATACATATCTTTCCTTATTTAGTTATTTATACTGACACAAACATACCAAGAACAAATGTTAATGATAAATATGGCATATCAATGGTAAATTAGACCTTTCCTTACCTTAAATTCTACACTTGATATGATCACAAACCCGAGAATGCGAGATAGCGTCACACAGTACGGAGTAAAAAATGTCTGACTGACCAGCTTCCCTCCATGCCCAAGCTGCTCAAATACCAGTGATGCCACGAGTCAGGCGGGAAATGTATCGCACTGTACAAATTTTGGCCGCACTAATAGAAAACTCCCCGGATTTAACCCATATTGCCACTTGACTCGCACTAAAAGATCGTATTCGCATTGGTTGATAATTTTGTGTTTAATGTTTTCATTGCTTGCACTAATCGAAATTCGCACTGTTTGAACTCGTTTTATACGGGACCGAGCTGTATCTAGCAATAGATCGATAGATATTTATTTTAAGCCTCTCAAACAAAGGCTATCAATATGTGTACTGGTATGACAAATATGATACTGGTAATGGTATGTACTATGCAGTACATGTATTATGATTTTATTTCTTTATACTTTTCTAACAGATTTGTGGAGGCTTACGAGGCAGCTGGAGCTGATATGTGGGGCCTTACTACCCAAAATGAACCTCTTAGTGGCTTTGATGATGTAAGTAGCATTCCTTGTGGCACGTTTATCTTAAATACAGTAAAAACAATCTGAATTTTGACTATTTTTGACAACAAAGGATTTCTATTAAAATTTATTAATTTGTTTTATCTTTGACTTTCCACTATGTCCCTTTGTTTACCTATAGAAAATCAAAATTTGTTGTCATAAATAAGTCAAAACAAGCTAAATGTCCTATTTTATACATAATGATCTCGTTGAGAACATTTGCAATGGTGTGGCCTCACTATTGGTCTTGCTTGATCTCTCTGCGGCCTTTGACACAGTGGATCACGAGTTGTTATTGAGTGATCTTTATGATTGTGGTGTGCGTGACTCCGCTCTCTTGCTTCTTGGGTCGTACTTGTCAGGTAGATCCCAGAGTGTGATGGTAAATCTTAAAATCAAATGGTCTCGGACTCGACACCCCTGCAGTATGGTGTTCCGCAGGGATCAGTTTTAGGTCCTATCCTATTTATAATTTATATCAGCAGTTTGTCTCTTCTGCTTCGTGCACATAATGTCACCTTTCGCTTTTATGCAGATGACACCCAGATTTATGTGAGAATCACAAATATAGTTGATATACGGAGTAAGATGAAATTGTTGATCTCTGATATCAAGAAGTGGATGAGAGCGAGAAAACTTAAACTAAATGATGGTAAAACTGATATTCTCATCATCCGAGGAAATAGAAGAGCTGATGATATAGTAGGTGCCCTCTCCATCAATGTGGGTGGATCTCAGCTGCGACCGGCCAACTCTGTTCGAAATCTGGGTGTATATGTGAACTCCCGATTAGATTTCAAAGTGCATGTAAACCAGATAGTTAAAAGTTGTTACTTGCACATCAGAAATCTCTATTTGGTGAAGCCGTTTATAACCAGACGTTGCCTCCTGACGTTGGTTCACTCATTGGTCTTCTCTCGTGTTGATTATTGCAATGCCCTGTTGGTGGGTCTTCCAAATTATATTTTAAAGAAAGTTCAGTCTGTTCTTAACAGGGCTGCAAGACTCATTTTTGGTGTTCCACCTAGAACTAATACATCTCTTCACATAGAACTGCACTGGCTGCCAGTAAGAGCAAGAATAGAATTTAAGTTGTGTTTAGTGACTTTTAAGGTTCTCAAATTTGGTGAGCCTAGGTACCTTGCGGAGCTGCTCAGGCGCCCACCGGCACACCATGGTGTAGTTGTGCATCATGACAATGACCCTTTTCGTCTTGATGAACCAAGGGCTTTCCAGCAGTCTTCTTTCTTTGAGAGGTCATTCTCCTACATGGCTCCGAGGTTGTATAACAGGTTGCCGCTGTCCATGAGACAACTGAGTTCTGTTGAATGCTTCAAGAGACAACTTAAGACTTTTCTCTTTGAGAGAAGCTATGATCTTGAGAGAGGTGTCATGACAGATGGCTATAGAGTTTAGGCTATTTTGCCACTGCTAGTGATTGTTAAATGTGTGTTGTATATAAGCTTTCTTTTGATACATTGATTTTGTTCTTTTTTCTTTCTCTTTCCGAGCGCTAGTGAATTCTTCGGAAAAATTGGCGCTTATGAGAAATAAGTACAGTAACATGCTTATTATTATTATTATTATGACAATACAGCACATGTAGTTTGTTTTGTTTTTGATAATGTATTCTTTCCTTTTTATTTACACTGGTTTGTTGTATAAAATGTGAGTTGAAAATAATGTCACCAGAGTTAACCCCTTAAATACCAGCGATGGCTCACAGCCGTCTGTAAAAAAGTAACCCACCACTACCAGCGACGGCTCTCTGCCGTCAGTAATATATGATATCCTTGTTCTGCTAATATCTGGCTGGAGCTGCTAACATGACTTGAAGGCACTGCTGTGAGGAGTTGGCAACACTTATCATGGTCCCTAGCAGCTACTCCAGGCCGGCTGAGTCACCTACCCACCAACTCTTGAGCTGAGAGGGATTGCTTTTGGCAAAAAGTCTGGTACTGGAGGGTACTTTTAATCTACTATGCCATGGTACAGTAGGGGTTAAACATGCCAAGTCCGAAGCATTTTTTAGTTTGTGACGTCATCTTTGACTGGAAGTTAAAAATGTTTTTGATGTACAGTATTCATATCTCAAAGTTAACCCATCCCACTCGGATGGCCGCCCTGGTGGACAAATTAAGTCTTTCCCCTGTATACCAGATGGCTGCCTGAGCTGCTGGAGCTATTTCCGGGCTATAAAACCACTTAAAACCGTGCTAGAGAAGGTTTACTTGTCATGGCGGGCGGTCTGCAACGTATAGGGTGAAAATTGGTACCATCAGAAATGTCATTTAGCTACTAATGCATTTTAAAGAATTTGTTCGTATTGTCGTTGAGATGTTATTTCTATATGATAAACTTGGTCCGTGAGTCTCCATATCACTTGATAGCCATTTATTGGAGATTTTACGGAAAGTTTGACCTCCTTAGATGGTACAGTACTGATTCCTGTGATTTTGGGATCTGGCCCATTGACTATAAACAAGCCAATACAATACCATATAATATCACAAATGCTTCTGAGTTTTGCTATACAGTAGTTGTTTAAATATTCAAATGGGTGTGTGTATACTTATTATGGTTTATGAATCTATAGTCTATCTATCTATTTATTGCTATATGCCTTAATCCCCAAGGGGGCTGCCATGAATGAATTGACTCCATATTCCTCTGTCATCCGGTGTCCCTCCTTTAACCCAACACCACTTTCTATCCTATACCTCTCAAGTCCTGCCTTCCACCCTACTCCCAGTCTGCAACTCCCTCTCTGCCCTTTTAACTCTCACTCTTACATTCTTTTAGCCTTTCTTTCGGTGTCACAGGCCATAGCATGGTTGGTAGAGCACTCTCTTGCAAACTGAGAGGTTGAGGGTTCGAGGCTTGGGCCAGCCAGTTTGCGTTATTGGCAAACGACAGTGCTGTGGTGGATTACACTGTCTAGCAATCTGTCAACTGATGTTCCTGAAGCATCAGGGAACCAACCATAGCCCAGCTTTTGAATAGGGAGTGCATGGGGTAAACAAAATGCATCATCAGTACATAGTCCTGCTGGCTATTTTGAGTTACTGGTAATCCCAAAGATATGGTATGTAATGAAGAACATAGGAGGAGGAGGAGCATTTGAAGTCTCAGTGCAGAAAACCCCACAATCAGGCTTGAGTGGTTCGGGATTGTAGAGAAACTAGATTATATAAGTTGGGTGAAAAGCAGCAGACCTGTGAACATGAAGATAGCTGTATGGAGGAGTAGACTGAGAAAGATGTGGGATTAGGTACAGTACATCCATCTTATCTCAAATTTCCTTTGTTAACAAGTGAGGCAGCCTAAAATAAGGCTATGTGGAATGCTGCCATTGGGACTGAAACCATGCTATGATGTTGTTGTCATTCCCTAGGCTGCCTGACCAAACAGCCCCAAGTCCCTAAGAAGGCCATGGCCGAGATTGGGCTTTCCTACAGGGCTCTCAAAGGAGTGTAGATTATGTTGTTGGCGTAGGTGATTGTGTGGAATGCAGTCTTCTATGATGTGTTTAATAGTATGGGGTGCTGTGTTACATCCTGGACAGGCATCATCGATGGAGTCATTCAGTCTCTTCTGATAGCTCAGAAGAGCTCAGGAGTCTGGCCAGGTGGACTCTGTCCCCGCGAGGAAGGGAGGACTCGGAAGGATGGATTTTGCGAGGTCGTGCATGCAACTACATGTTGTCTTTTAGTGACTGAATGGAACTGCGAGTGATGAGTATGGATGTGCATCTGGAAGCTGGTTCAAGGTGGGCAGGGAGGGAGAGATGACAGTATTTGTGTGTGATACTGTGTGCTGGATGTTGTTTTGATGTTCCTTGGTGTCTGTGGGTGTGCTACCATGTAGTGTAGTGGATGGTTATGGTTTGTGGAGGCTGCAGCCAGGAATTGAGTGCCTCTCATGTCCAGGTGGTCTTTGACTTTGAGTTTTTTGTTTTTGTTTATATAGGTGATCTGTAGGTGTAGTAGCTGTACAGCCTGTGATGATTTTTAGGGCTTTGTTTTGAATGATCTGTAAGGTCTTGTGATGTGTTTCAGCTAGGTTAGAAGCCCAGGCAGGGCTAGCATATTCCATTACTGATCTTATATATTGTTTGTATACTGTGGTGGTAGTTTCTTTGTTGTGTCCACATTTTGTGTGGGCAAGTGACCTGAGAGCATTAAGTCTGGGTGAAACCATGCTATTATTGATTACTCCGTCTCAAAAGTATACATACTGTATGTAAGTATACAAGTTAATTCTTGGGAAAATTATAAAGCAGACAACTTACATTACCAGGTTAAAGGGTAAATAATCTTCTACATTGACAAAGCCAAATTCATAAGGATAACCTTTACAGTAATGTGGAGTGCAGTGTAGACCATTCCACCAAAATTGATTTATGCAATAACATAGAGGTGTAACCTGATGTCTTTGCTTCTGTTATGGGTTTAAGAACTATTTGAGGAGCACCTTATTGACATAATTAGTGTGTGTATCTTGAATTTGATCAATAAATGGTGATAGAAAATGTATCCATACATACATACATATACTTTAAAGACTGAATGATCTATAGATAATACAGTTTCAGTCTTAAGTCCTAATGGTGGCACTCCACAAAGCATAAAAATGCTGATATCCTGCCTCATGACAATTCTATGCTTTCTGCACCCATAAATAACTGTCATGGAATATGTGTAACGGGAAGAAATTGTACTTTCCCTTTTGGTATATGTTGTAAGGTTTGACTTAACTGTAAGACTTTTTCCCCTTCATTCACTCTTCCCTATATTTAAGGGAAATGTATCGTTTAAGAAGGGTTACGTAACCCTTGTCTATGTAAAGAGGGAATTAGCCTAGATCAGGAGGAGAACTAATATTCTCAAATCTATGTAAAATACTTTCAAGCCTAATTTATCCTTTTATCCCCTTTTGTTATCCCATGTAAATATCCTTCCTTTTCGAATTTAGAGTAATGACCCCTTGTGTAAAAAGACCGCCAATTCCTACCCAAGCGACGCCACCCTTTGTGGTCACCCTCCCCTTTTTTGGCGGGATCCCTGGCACTGGCCCTCGGCCCCTCACTGTCGTGACCCCAGGCCTACGAGAGAGACACCTTCCTAACCCCCAGTCTCTGTCATCATTCCCCGCTTCTTCTCCGGACTTAGGCTTCCTTTCCCTCCATTCAGAGTCCACAACCCAACCCAATCGAGTCTCACAACACTCCCTGCTCTCTCCTATCCTCTTCCTTGTCCTGTGGGGATCGGTTTTTACACCATACCCGAAAGAGGATTTATGGAGCTCCGATCTTACTCTCAACCATCTGAACAATTTAACCAGCACACCTAAACTTCGTTAAATGCGGAAATAGCCTCACGAAAATATCATGCCCTGGTGGGGGCACGAACTCTCGACCCTTGGGTGTGAGGCAGGCACCTTACCAGTTAGACCAATAGAGATATCCCTCTTGGCCTGTTCGGCTCAGGGTATTTCCGCATCCGAGGTCTGTTTAGGCTAGCCTATTTTCACTGACTTTACATATGCACAGACTGAGTTTTGTTTACATAGTTGTTTGTATTTCGAGCTAAAAGATAATCTCAGTATCATGGTCATTCACAGGACTGGGGTTGGAACACGTGTGGGTGGACGGCAGAGGACATGCGTGACTGGATCAAGACCTCCTTGGGCCCCACCCTCGAGGCTGCTGGCATGAGGAGACTACAGCTTATGGTGGATGACTTTAACAGGGGCACGCTACCCTGGTATGTTGTCCCGGTGAGTCCATGCTGTACTCATTGTGCTGGCTTTGTCCCATAGAAGAAATTTCCTTGCTGGCTGATTTACCTAACTATGTTTATCTCTCTTTGTATTAATAAAAATAATGTGTCATCACCTGAAAATAAAGTCAACAATTGTTGTCTATTGTCAGTAATTATAGTAAGTTATATCCTGCATCTCTTTCATATATTAAGGAGGGATACCTTGTCAAGAAATGTTAATTTCTATCAGTGAGAAGTACAGTACTTCACTCTTTCTCTCAAACTTTGTTCAAAAGGCTGATAGCCCAAATTGGAGATTTGGGATCTGGACATTAATTTTGGTCTTTCAGATGTAAATGTTGAATATCATTGTTCAGACATTGAGAAAGGCAATGTCTATACCGAATATCTAGTCTGCCCTTGTGTCTGGAAACCTGGGGTCCAAAAGAGGGGTTTTACTGAAGGTTTTTGTCAGGACATATTTCTATAAACGGTTAATATACCACTCATGTGACTCTGCCTTCATATTTTTTATTAATTTATATTGTTCAGATGTATGAGGATGCTGAGTCTGCCAAGTACATAGATGGTACAGCAGTCCACTGGTACGATGATAGCTGGGTATCGGCCTCTGTGCTGGATGAAACACAGACACTCTTCCCTGACAAGTATATTCTGCATACTGAGGCTTGTCAAGGTTAGAGAAACCAGGTTGATATTACTGTGATATAATTACCGTCATCATCTCCAATCCATTGTTTCCTCCTGCGAAATCTCCGCTATATAATGGCCATAGATGAATAACTTTAAACTTGCTTTGTCTGTGCCACACTACGTGGAAGTTTATCTTCAATAAACTGTACTGTATTATCCACTTTTTTTTCTCAAACCATCGGTGGTCTTTCATTACCAGTTGTCTCACGTGACTTTCATATATCTTTCTGAGTTTCTGGACATTCTTTCCTCGCTCATTCACTCCCCAAGACCATACTTCTGCAAACTACTTCTCTTAATCCATTCCACCACTCTTCATCCAATTCCCGGAACTCAAGGGGACTACGCAGCATAGAGAGCAGCCATCAGGTGTCCAAGGCATACACATGCAAATCAGGAACTGCCTTTCAACCAATACCAATATCAATTAGTTGAGCCTATCGCCCTTCTCCGTTGAGAATATATACTTATATATGAGAATATATACATATACAGTATACCTAGCCTACATACAATGGTTTAACATTATTTTCCATTATATTGTTGGGGCTCTGACGGCTTGCTTTTCAGCAGTTGAAGTGTAGTATAATAAAGTCCTTCTTCAACATTGCCCCACCATGTCATCACTGTAGTAGTAGTAGTCGTTCGGCTCGTTCCCTAGGCTGCCTGGCCAAACAGCCCTGAGCTCCTAAGGAAGGCCAAGGCCAAGACCAGGTTTTCCCACAAAGTTCTCAGGAATGTGTGTTGTGTTGTTGCGGTAAGTGATTGTGTGTTATGCAATCTTCCATAATGTGTTTGATAGTGTGCAGTGTTGTATTACAACCCGGACAGGTGTCCTGGACGGAGTTATCCAGCCTCTTCTGATAACTCAGAAGGGCTGGATGGTGCCCACATCGCAGTCTGGCCACTGCTAACTGTTGCTGATGTTGATATAGTGCAAACCATGCCTCATCAAGACTCAATAAACTCTCCCTGCATCAATATCTTTACCACACCAGCCTCAATAGTGCTACAACAAGGCAGTGCAATAAAAAACAGACTATGCTGCATAGAATGACTGTTGATCCATACTTACTTTGTCGCATTATACGGCATGAAGCAGGATACGTGGAATATGTTCTTTTTCCTCTACTTAATGTGAAGGCCCCTTTACCCCATTTAATTCAGTATCCATTATCCTTTATTTTCACATAAGAGCCCCAAATATGTGAAACTTTCATCATCTCTCAATTTAATTTTTCTCATTTTATATTTGTATTTGTTTGTGTGAAGTAACTATAGTCAATGTTATTGCAGCTGATGGTAAATTGCATCCCTTATCAATTGATTTATTGATACTTAATGGAAAAATATGAATCTATTATGTCTCTTGCGTCGAATTAATGCCAAGTTTTCATAATCAACAAAACATTTTGCTACAAAATCTACATAATAGCTGTGTAACCAGGACAGTAGCATAGCAATTTACCATCAGTTAGTTATGTAGAGCAGATTAACCAGACCACTGAGCTCCATACAGAACTCTCAAGGTCTGGCTGGTGGACACAAATAGACTATAGTATGGTATACATTGTGGTATTTCTTGTATCAACAATACTATGGCACTCCCCACCAGGTTGGCAAACTATTCAAAACCAATCCTTAACCCCTTGAGGATCGACACATTTTGACAGTTTATTCTGGCTGTCATAAGAATATTTTATGCAGCTTAGCAAGGATCTGTGGGAGTTAAAAATGTAAAGACTATCTAAATTAAGCCCCTGACTTCCATATACCCTTCCTGTATGTATTTTGTATGTACAGTATGTATTTACTCAGGCCCATTCCCCACTTGTCCTCATTGTGCTGGCTTTGCGCCATAGAAGAAACTTCCTTGCTGGCTGATTTTCCTATGTATGTATGTATGTATGTATATACTCAGGCACATACCCCATAGCTGGGGGTGGCTGACTCAAGACAGAGCCCGAATAGGGACAACACAACAGAAAACAATGAACACACAAAAACAAAATACAAATTCACACAGGAGAAGACCCAGAGACCAGGGATCACCAAGGTCCCTCCAGCACTCCCCCTACCTCCCGGAGAAGTTCCGGTTTCAGCAGGAAGAGAAGCCCTACCACCACAAGCCTGCCCACCACACTTCGAGGCGCACCCTTCATATATACCGGCTCCCCGGGACAGGCGCCTGATGGACTATTCTCTAGTCCAACTGGCGCCCGATCCCTTCTCCCAAATTACCTCGTTTTCACTCATCTATTCACAAGCATTCTCCATTCATTCCTGTTTATATTATAAAAGTATTTTTCAGAAGCTACTGGATCCTGGTTGTAGGAAATTGTTGCTGAAAAAAGCATTCATATAAATCCATCTAAACTCCTTGCAGGGTGGGATGTGGTCAGTTCAGAGGAGAGTGTTCAACTGGGGTCCTGGGAGCGTGCTGAGGGCTATGCTTTCCGTATCATTGAGGTCAGTCAGCTGTTTTTAGCAAGTACTGTACAGTATTTCAAGCATTATATATTTACCTGTATTATATATATGTGTTGGCAACCCATCAAACCCATCGTAATATAGTGTCCTTTTCCATTACAGTACATTATAATGGCTCAGACAGGGTTGCCTTTTGGCAGTTGGATTGTAGTACTGTACATTAAAGCTCTGCCATAGGTTGATCCTCTGTGATTTGTGCCCCATGATTTTTTTTTCCTCTCTCATAATCATTAGGTTATTCATAGTGCAGTTGGGTGTGGTACATGATTAGATTGATACCACATATTCGATAAATGGATATTCATCGTAGTCATGTGCTGTACTTATAACTGTCTTGATGGTGTAATGGTTAGAGCATGTAAGTTCTGTATGAGATATCCTAGATTCGAATCCTGGGAGAATCACATGCTTTCATTAATGTAATTTTGGGGTTATTGGTGTTAAGAACGATGCTAGAAATAATAACATTATCCCTCCACGTTATCACTGTGGCTGATGCTGGAATAGTGCTAACAGTGCTTCAACAAGACTCAACAAAATCCCCTTGCAGCATTATAACACCAGCCTCAACAATACTAAAACAAAACAGTGCCTTAACAAAACTTGACTGTATAGTTTGACCGGTTATCAAAACTTTTGCCATCACTCCCTTTAGTCACCTTGAATGACACACAATAGGATACATGGGGCATATCCTATTATTTCCTCCCCCCTAGTAAGGTTAACAATCAGGTACCATAAACTGTAACCCTTGTCATAATTCTGATAAATTCCTCCCCTGCATCCACCAGTCAATGCATATGTAAATGATGGCAGACAGTCACTCAATCTGTTTACTAATAACAAGCGGTACCGTGAAATGCCCTAGCTTCGGACGGGGGCTATACTTCGGACACTTCTGGATAAAAGTATATAAGGTACAGTTATGGAAAAATTACTCTGCATTATGGAAGAACACCGAAGACATACTGTACTTATTTTTCATAACATCATGTATTTATCCCATAACTGAGGTTCATTGTATAGTTTTTCTAGAGTGTCCGAAGTTATCTCCCCGTCCGAAGTTACGTCATGTTACCGGTAATTCTTTAAATATGATATCATTGTCTATTTCTATCTACATATAGTCATGGTCAATAATGCTGTCAATACAATTTCAGAGGTGAATTATATCACCTTATTAATTCTTTACCTGTTATTATGCATTTTAGGAGGTTTGTATACCGGTAATCACTTTCGGGGTTCAATATGTATCAGAATTTCTAACCATGACTTTACTTCCAGATGATTGTGTAGGCTATTTCTCAAAGTAAAAAAAATTCATTTCATACAGGAACGATACTTACTAAAAGGCAGGGATCTTTACTTTGTGTTTGTAGACCTGGAGAAGGCCTTTGATAGGGTGCCTAGAGATGTTGTGCAGTGGGCTATGAGGAAACTTGGTGTGGAAGAGTGGCTGGTGCGTGTGATAATGAAGATGTATGAGGATTCGCGAAGTTCGGTGAGGGTGAAGGGTGTACTGAGTGATGAATTCGCAGTCCGTGTTGGAGTCCATCAGGGTTCAGTGTTAAGCCCCCTCCTCTTTATTATGGTCTTGGAGGCGCTGTCTAGAGTTTTTAGAGGCGGACTCCTGTTGGAACTGTTTTATGCAGACGATTTAGTCCTAATAGCTGACAGTATGCAGGATGCTGAGGCCAAATTCAGAGAGTGGAGAGAGGGCATGGCGAGCAAGGGTTTAAGAGCCAATATTAACAAAACCAAGGTTATGCATTGTAGATTAAGACGAGGCAATGTGGAAAAGAGTGGTGCATACCCATGTGCAGTGTGTGGAAAGGGAGTGGGCGTTAACTCAATTCAATGTAGCATCTGTCGATGTTGGGTACACCATGGGAGTAAGCGCTGTAGTAGAATAAAGGGGCCCCTGCCGAAGGATAAGTCAGAAATAGAGAAATTTGAGTGCGTAGTGTGCAAAGGCGAGCTTGTGTTAAGTGATGATTCTGTGGCTGTGAATTTTGGAAATGAGTCTTTGGAGCTGGTGAACAAGTTTTGTTACCTAGGAGATACCATCTCTGCCGGTGGTGGGGCCGAGGCTGCTACTGTTGCTAGAATTAGGTGTGGCTGGGGGAAGTTCAGAGAATTGATGCCAATCCTGACCATGAAAAGAATGCCTCTCCCCCTGAAGGGAAAGGTGTATGCCTCATGTGTTAGAAGTGCAATGACGTATGCCTCAGAAACATGGGCCGTTAAAGTAGAGGATGTCAACAGAATGGAGCGTAATGAGATGAGAATGGGGAGATGGATGTGTGGGGCCAGGCTACAGGATAGAATAACAAATGTTGAGCTGAGGAGACGTTTAGGTATAAAGAGTATTAGCGAGGTGATGCGTACAAGTAGACTGGGATGGTATGGACATGTGGAGAGAATGGATGAACAAAATTGGGTGAAAAAATGCAGGTCTGTGATTGTGGAGGGAGCTGCACCAAGGGGTGGACCGAGGAAGACCTGGGATCGGACTATACGCGCCGATCTCAAATCCAAGAACTTGACAAGTGAAGCAGCCCTTAACAGGGTTGCCTGGAACGCCGCCATTAGGACAAGAGACTGAAACTGCACTTATGTGTGGAACACTCAGTCTTAAAATTTTATGTATGTGTATGTGTATTGATAGATATTTATTGTGAATAATTCCAAAGCTACAATTCGGAATGCCAATGTCAATCTGCAATGCAAGAGGGACACATGATTGCATTTTCCATTCTTCCACACATATTTTTACTAAATTAAGGCCTTTGCCATGAGATATTTGATTGGTTTTACTGACATATTGACGATATAATTACTAAAGCAACAGGTTATTTCAAGTATATTTACTCAGTATCACAACATAGCCATTTTGTGTCAATGGTTTGTTCTCAGCCATAAAATTGTATTAGCCTATGTCTGTCTTTGTCCTATCTGTTTAGTCCTATATCTTATTTTGCAAGTTTTACCATTTTATTTGTATCCGTGCAGAATCTGAACCACCACACACGAGGCTGGGTAGACTGGAACATGGCTCTCAATTTGGAAGGCGGACCAAATTGGGCCAACAACTACCTTGATTCCCCGATTATTGTTAATGGGGTGAGTTTCATTATCTTGATTACAGTATGTATGTGGGAGGGATTTTAATGGATGGATTTTCAGTGTTTCTTTGTTACTTGTTAACTGTAGAACACATTGTTATGCCATCTTTTATTCTTCGTGTGAATTTTAGGCTAGTCTATTTACTATAACTAGGCCACATTTCTTGACATATAACCTTGTAACTTAAGAAGGGCTAGAGGATATGGTCAGAAAATGTCTATGCATGTACTTATTTCAGAGTGTAAGGCCAGTAAAATTTTGGCAATAGCTTAATGTATAATAAGATAAAGAAAATTACTTAAGCTACCAGCCCAAGTAGGGTACCTTCATTGGTATCGTGGTTAGCGTACTCACCTCGTATCCAGGTGGGTCCCGTGTTCAAAACCAATCCAAGAATACCTCCACAAAAAGATTTTTGATAGGCGACTTCTACATCTAACGAAGTTAGATGCTATGGTAAAGTTGTAAATAGTATAGTAAAAATAACTTGGGAGTCCATACAAATTCCTAAACCCCCCTCCTTACATGGGATGACTCTTCCTCAATGGTAGAAAATAAGTTTGATTGCTTTAGTAAGGAGTCAAGATTTACTGGCCAAGTTAGAGTTAATAGATTTTTCTTGTTACCAATCTGTATTTGCCTGTTCTTGCTCTGTCTTGAGTCGGCCACCCCCAAGAAAAAAAAATAAAATAATAATAAAATAGAGGAAAATAAAATAAAAAATAGGAAAAGTGGGGATTGGGCCTGAGCATATGCTGTACATACATACATACAATACCAATCTGTATGTGGAGAATAACTTGTAAGGAAATAGTGGTCACTCAAATTGGATAAAGAGTGGTTGTCAATGAACGACCTCACGCTGAGCACACATCCGCATTTTATTTCATGCTAGCTAGTTATGGGCCTTAGCGGACACTCCAAAAAACTTGATGTTATTTAAAATCTCTACTATTTCTATGTGATGATCTTGGATGATGTCATTGAGCAATTCTAAGCTTTTGAATGAAGTCAACAGACACCATTTTTCACATAACTCGAACACAAGATTCGCCTATGTGGGGTTTCTCATTAACTCTTAAAGCCGCCTGTTTGTTGAAGCCGAATCACACCAAGTTACATAAAATTGCTCTGTCAGGTTTGGGTCATTTATGGTAGGATGCCAGAGCATAGTTTTTATGACTCGGCATTGGGTGGATTCCTTATAAACTTTTTTCTCTTGAAACATTTAACATTGATTAATTACTAGAAAGTTTTTCATTAGAGGCAATTAAGTAATTCAGTTAGTACTGGTATGTAACTGTCCTTTTTGTACTGTAGTTGTTGTACCTTTCCTAGCTCCCATTTTCCTTCTTTCCCGTCCTCTCTCTCCACTCCCTCTCTCCTTCTTTCCCTTCCTCTCTCTCCACTCCCTCTCTCCTTTTCCCTTGTATTTTACTTATCTAACCCATTTTCTCTTTTAACCCTCTCCAGCCTTATTACCGGTAGGCCTTTTGCCCAGTAGACTGTTGATTTTGTTTTTATTTTATTATTATCATCCCATTTTCTTCCCCATACTCCAGATAAGTTCTACAGGCAGCCCCAGTTCTATGTGATGGGACACTTCAGTAAATTAATCCTACCTGCTACAAACACTTCCTTTCATTCACCACTGATGACAACATTAGTGGGTGAGGGGCTGGTCCTATTCAGAGTGAGGTTTGGCATCCTCTACTCTACCTTAGCCATTTTTGTCTGTCTCTTTTACTGTACTACTTTTCCTTCCAGGTGCTGCCGAGAACGCCCGTTTGGGTGGCACTGCAGGGGGAGCTGTGGACGGTGGGGGCATTTGCCCGGGGGTGCAAGCCCGTGGGCTGTTGATCCCCTCCCCCGCTGTCCTCTCAGAGTCAGATCTCATCGCACCCTAGCCCCTTCGGCGAACCGAGCATCTGGAGCGACTTCGGTCAACCGGACTCGGGACTGTTCAGCCAGACTGTCTGGGGAACTACAATAACAACATTAATTTAGTTACTTTCCAGCTTCACTCTCCCTCCCTTTCCTCTCTCCTTCCTACCCCTCGCTCTCCTTCCTTCCCTTTCAGCCTCGATTCCTCTCTCTCTTTCTCTCTCAACCACCCCCTCATAATGTCCATCCCAATTTCTCTCCCAGACAGCGGATGAGTTCTACAAGCAGCCCCTGTTCTATGTAATGGGCCACTTCAGTAAATTCGTCCTACCTGGCTACCAACACTTCCTTTCATCCACCACTGACGACAACATTGATTCCGTGGCGTTCCAGAGTGAGGATGGCAGCGAGACGGCTCTGGTCCTTTTGAACATGTAAGGAAACAGACAATATTTTCTTTTGAGTTTAATTGAGCTGGTATATATTTTTTGCTACTTGCTGGCATTGAACAATACACTCTGGGTTTAGTTTTTTTTTTTGGGGGGGGGACTCAAGACAGAGCCAGAATAGGGACAACACAAAACACAACAGAAAACATGAACATACAAAATACAAATTCACACACATCTTGCCATTTGGAACAAGTGATAACCCAGCGCCACCTATAAAACCTCTGCAATCAGTTACCGCAATTCACGGTTAATTTCTCCTTCATCTGTGTCTCCCCCAACAGGAAAGATGAGGCGAGTGCAGTGAGTGTGGACGACGGGTCAACTAACTATCTCAACTTTGACCTCCCAGCAAAGTCCATCATGACGGTACTCTTCAAATTTCCTTAATTGACATTCTAGACTTTACATGAGTTTTTTTTAAATATAGTATGACTTTCAGTGACTTTATTTGACTTCATAACTCTATTGTGACTAATACATTTTGACAATGAATAATTTAAATATAACAAGATGACATTATAACTTTGACTTGAACTTGAAGATGTGACCCAGTCCAATCTGTAGAAACACCAGTTGTACTAATAAAGTATATTGCTGTAGTCCGTAGAAATGATTAACCCTTGCACCAGCTAGCTAGAGAGTGAGAGAGAGTGAGAATTTTGCTGATACTGGATGAAGGTAGAAAATAGAATGTACTGTAGGTCGCACTCAAAGCCACCAATCCTGGCTCAATATGAACATTAAAAAAGTGAAACGAACCTCCAAAACGTAAATACTAGCAAATTAATTAATGGTTAGACTTGATTCAATTTGGAATAGTTTTGGAAACTTAAGGCCCCAATGTATGTCATACAGTGCAGTGTATACTGTATAATGAATTATTAATGATGTGAAATATTATAATGGATATTTGAATGGATTGTTGCACTGCATGCTGCACTGGTATAAATAGGTAATATATATTTAGCATCCCTGATTTATATTGTTGATGATTAACTTGAGGTAAGTTTTATTCTTATAGTAAGAAAATATTTGTATTTGATGATTAAAATGTCATTGCAATTCAATATTGTATGTGTATGCGAGTTATTTTATGGGTGCTTAACTGAGGTAAGTTTTGTACAGGTATCCATATAAATAATTTATCTATTTGATTTGAAAATTACATGACAATTCAATATTATATCTATGTGAATTATGTTACGGATAATGAACCGAGGTAAATTTAATATTCAAACCACAAATCTATCTTTATTTGATTATTAAGTTATCATGATCATTTGATATTATAGCATGAATGTGAAAAGGGGAAAGATAGGAAGGGAAGGAAAAGAAGGTAGGATCGAAAAGGGAAGAAAAGGAACACATGATACGGGTGTGAATGTAAATAAAAGAGAAGGGAAGGGATGCCAAGGGAAAGGGAGGTGGAGAGGATGCATATAATTGGAGAAAAGAGGTGAAAAGGAAGACTATATGAAAGGGAGATGGAAGAGAGAAGGGAAAAGAGTAAAAGAGAGGAAAGGAGAAAAGAGCAGAAACCTGGAAAAATGAATGGGAGAGTAAGAAAGAAAGATACAAATTATAAAGAGTGTAATATTTTGTTCTATGTATATGGAGGAGACAAAAGGCAGGTTGCCTGTAACGAGTGTCTCCCCCAAAGTTAAACAGTGACAGAGCCAAATTCAAGGGACGTTGGAGTCAAAATGCCTGGACACCACACAGTTTAAAGCAGTCCAAGTCATTGGATGAAGGAAAGATTGATTGAGGGAAAGTTTTCCAGAGTTCACTTAGAAAGACTGAGAAAATTTGCCAATTCTTGGGTTGGAGAGATGGACAGAATAGGAGGGGACTGTGTTGAAAGGCGGGTGCCTCGCACTCGCCGCAAGGGAGGGGGTATACACAGAGAGCTCTGAATAACAGTGATTGTTGTAATAGCCCTAGAAGAGTGAAAGAGATGCAACATTGCGGTGTGTAGAAAGAGATTGTAGGGAACTAGTAAGAGGAAGCAAGTTGATGAGGCGAAATGCTTTTGATTCTACTTGTTTGAGAATTGCGGTATGGGTGGAGCCTCTCCACACATGCAAACAATACTCAATACAAGGGCATACTGTGCCCCAATGCAGAGCAAGAAGCTGTGCGGGGGTAAAGAACCCACGGAGACGGTTGAGCACACCTAACTTCTGAGAAGCTGTTTTAGCAAGAGTGGTAATATGATTTTTCCAAGGAAGGTCAGATGAAAAAGATACACCTAAAATGTTGAGAGAACATGAAGGGTTGATTTGTATATTGTTGAAGAATAATTGATATTCTTGTGGAAGATTGTGATGGAGAGATAGAGGGAGAAACTGGGTCTTGGAGGCATTGAAATTAAAAACAAATTCTCTGCCCCAATCAGAAATAATTGAAAGATCAGAAGATAGGCATTCTATGGCTTCGCCACGTTTGTTTTGGAGTGCTTGCATGCTGGGTTGATGTGAAAAACTAGTTGAAGAGTGTAAGGTAGAGTCATCAGCATATGAGTGGATAGGACTAGAGGTACAGTTGAAGAAATCATTAATAAATATTAGAAAGAGAATTGGAGACACGACAGAACCCTGAGGAACACCGGAGTTGATAGGTTGGGGAAGTGGATGATGGCTGTCCACAACTGCAGCTATGGAGTGATCTGAAAGGAAATTAGAGACAAAGACACAGATAGAGGGATAGAAACCGAAAGATGGTGGTTTGGAAATTAAAGACTTGTGCCAGACCCTATCGAAGGCTTTCGATATGTTTAGAGCAATAGATAAAGTCTCACCGAAGTCCCGAAACGAGGATGACCAAGAATTAGTAAGATAGGCAAGATCACCAGTAGAGCGGCCCTTAAGGAACCGTACTGGCGATCTGAAAGTAGATTATGCATAGATAAATGCTTGAAGAAATGTTGAGTTAAGAATAGTTTTAAAAAATTTAAGAGATGCAAGCATTGAGAGCAATTGGACAATGGTTGGAGGGTTGAAAGCGGTCGCCCTTCTTTGGGACAGGTTGAATAAGAGCAAACTTCCAGCATGAAGAAAAAACATTAGAGGAGAGACAGAGCCGAAAAAGTTTGCCTAGGCAGGGAGTCAGCACGGAAGAACAGTTTTTTTAGTACAACAGGAGGAACACCATCCGGTCCGTACACCTTCTTAGTATTTAGCGCAGAGAGGGCCGAGAGTACATCCTTAGAAAAGATTATGATATTAGGCATAATAACTGTCTTGATAGCGTAATGCATAAATGCGTGGAATTTCGGTGTGAGTATCCTAGGTGTGAGTCATTGGAGCGCCACATTTATTCATTGATTTCATTAATTGAGTTTAGAAGTAAAGATGGTTGGTGAAAAAATATAAAAAAAAGTAAGTGAGAGGGGGATGGAGAGGGAGGAATAGCACCGGAATCATCCAAGGTGGAGTTCTTAGCAAAAGTTTGAGTGAAGAGTTCAGGTTTGTCAGAGGAAGAGATGACGGTGGTACCTTCAGAGTGGCAAAGAGGAGGAAAAGACAAGGAAGTGAAATTGTTGGAGAGGTTTTTGTCTAGATGCCAAAAAGCTTGGGAAGAGCTAGAGTTGGAAATTTCAAAGCATTTGTTATTGATGAAAGAGTTTTTCGCGAGTCGAAGAACAGATTTGGCTTGATTCCGGGTAGAGACTTATAAAGTACAGGATTCTTGAGTTTGAAGGCGACGGTACCGTTTGAATGCTTCCTCCTTATTGCAATCAGCAGTAGAACAAGCGTGAATAAACCAAGATTTTTGTGAGTTACTCCGAGAGAAAGAGAATGGGATGTATGCTTCCATGCCTGAAAGGATTACCTCAGTGTAGGAATTGGATTTTACACCATGCCCGAAAGGAGGGTTAATTATGGAGCTCCCATCTTACTTTCAACCATCTTGACAATTTTACCAACATACCTAAACATAGTTTGATGCGAAAATAGCCTCCCGAAAATTTACCCAGGGCGGGAATCGAACCCGAAACCCTTGGGTTACGAGGCAGACACCTTACCAGTTAGACCAATAGAGATATCCCACTTGGCCTGGCCGGATCAATAATATTTCCGCATCTTGTTCAGTTTAGGCTAACATATTTTCACTGACTTTACATCACTTCAATGTCCGGGTAGCGAGGCTCCAGAGAGGAACAGGCCTGAGCCGAAACGACCGTTAGTCAGTCATAGAGACTGGTCGGGAGAGGTGAGTCAGCCCACTGAGCGTGCATACACACACATTAATGGCAGAGCTAGCAACTCGCAGGAGAGCTGGCAACTCCTCCACACACACAACCTCAGCCTTTGTTGCGAATCTCATAGCACTCCCAGTTCTCTCCTGCCCCCTTCCTTGTCCTGTAGGAATTGGATTTTACACCATGCCCGAAAGGAGGGTTATGGAGCTCCGATCTTACTTTCAACCATCTTGACAATTTGACCAATACACCTAAACTTCGTTTGATGCAAAAATAGCCTCCTGAAAATTTACCCAGGGCGGGAATCGAACCTGGAACCCTTGGGTTACGAGGCAGACACCTTACCAGTTAGACCAGGATTTATATCCCACTTGGCCTGGTCGGCTCAAGTATATTTCCGCATCTTGTTCAGTTTATGATAACCTATTTTCACTGACTTTACATCAGTAATGCGCTCGGCACTCTGAGGGTCCCCGGCCACGGAAGCAAAAATAATTCCATGGTAAATCAAAGAAGTACTGCCGTAGAGCCTCCCAGTAAGCAGCGCCAAAGTGCCACAAGCGCTGCTGGCTGGGAGGTCAGAAGGCCGTACTGGAGAGACAGGACAGATGACAGAGATAAGAAAAAGAATAGGGGAGAGTAGAGGATAATCTTAATAAATAAAGGTCAATGTTTGTCTGTCTCTCTGTCAGTTACCCAATCTTTGTTACTAAACTCCTCCCACAGTTTTGGTGCCAGGTGGGAGTGTGGGGCACCGTTGGAAAGCCCAGGCTTTGGAGATGGTTTTAGGCGAGTTTAGTGGAAATCAGAGACACTTTTGTTTAATACAATTTTCGTCAGAACTTATGTAGTATACGGGAGCAAAAAAAATGGCCGTTTGGGGCAGAAGGAGGCCTCCGATCGAAAAGGTGTATGGAACGAAAGTTGTTCGCAGCTCCCCAAAATGGGGGTACGGATGAGGTCAGATCCAAAATCGGAGGTAATTTAGCGGCCGAAATCGAGGTCGCCGTTTAACCCGTCCAGCCCCGGCTAGTTTTGTAATGTTTGTTCACCAGAACCCGGCCGGTTTTCAAAAAATGGTTTTATTCCAGAAACAATAGCGAATGGGTTAGGAATGAAGGAAAAACCACGAAAAACCGCTCAAAAAACTTAAAGAATGGTCCTACAGAGCCCCCGAAAACGTATTTTACAAGAGTAAAAAATTGAAGGCAATTACCCCAAAAAACCAGGTTATTGCGCGCTCACGCGCACACACGTGGACTTTGAGAGTTTTCAACCATCGGGACGGTTGCGTGGGATACGTACACAGTTCCCATACATATCTGAGCCCTCTTGAGTGGCTACACCTGAGGTTACGGTCGGCGCAATTAGGGTGACGCGCCAGGCGCGTCTCTGGGGCTGTGCGTTACATACATCGCCGACGCGTCAGGCGCGTCGCTGGGGCTGTACGGGTTAATGAGGCACAGGGAGGTCGAGGCCGGTGATTATGGTAGTAGTAGTATTGTGATGATTGTGGTAGTAGTGATTGATGATGGTGATTATGGTAGTAGTAGTGGTGGTAGTAGTGATGGTGATTACCCGGGCAACGCCGGGTACCCCTGTTAGTCAGAAATAAAGAGGAAGATATCGGAGGAGAGAATAGACAGATATTGACGGAGAGAAGAGGAGGAATTAATTGAGGAGAACACAGATGAAAGGAGGGAAGAGGAATGGAATGGAGGGAAGAGAAAAATAGAGAAGAAAAGGTAAGAAAGGGAGGGTAGAGGAGGAGGAAAAGAGGAGAGAGGAAAGTATACGAATAAGAGAGGAGAGTAGGGAAAGGGTAGAAGAGAAGAATGGGAAAAGAGAGACGAAGAAAGGCAAAACACGATGAGAGAGAGAGAGAGAGAGGAATCACATGGTACAGTAATGATGACACCCTAGATAGTGTAACGACAACAGACACCCTGCCACGCCCCCTTTATACCTCCCTCTCTGTCTGTTTGTTACACACACACACTCACAAACACACGTAAACCTCCGTTTCCTGATAAGCCAAACTCACATTTTATTATATTTTGGCTTACCTTGTATTATTTTGGCCACCTTTGGAAGGAGCTCTAAAAATCAAAGGGGTACAAATTTTTTAATTAATCTTCGAACGCCCACAGGTTCTCCCTAATAAATAATACAATCGTGCAATGATAGCCAGAATATGTATGTATGTATTTGTATGTTTGTATGTATATACTCAGGCACATACCCCATAGCTGGAGGTGGCCAACTCTAGACAGAACCCGTACTGAAACAATATTTACAGTTCCTAATTCTTAGGGTCCGGTATCACTTTCGCTTTTCCTCACCCCTAACTCTGTCACGTCTAGTAGGTGAATTTTACAAAAAAGGGGATTCCTTGCCCCCCCCCCCCCCCCCCCGCCCCCAGAAGAAAACGTAGAACAGTAAAAGAAACTGGCAGAAACGGCCAAGGTTGGGTAGAGAATGCCAAACCTCACTCTGGTTAGGACCAGCCCTCACCAAAATATACTGTACATCAACAGATGGTGCCATCATATTGCAAGGGGTTGCTTAAGGGGGGGTGACCTGCTTTGTTTTTATTTATCTCTTTCTCTCCTGTTCTCTCTTTCTCTGGCTTGTATCCATTCAGCCAACTATTTTAAGAAGTTTATCCCCATCTAGGTGTCGATTTCTTCCTGGCGAGCGATAGCGAGTCAGCATTATATGAAGAAATCCGGCTTTGCCGGAGAAATTTTTCTATCGAAAAATGTACAAATTTAGCCTGCTGTCAAAAACATTTAAAAAATATGCTGGCTCGCTACCGCTCACCAGTAAAAAAATGTCACCTGGATGGGGATAAATATCTTGAAACAGTAGGCTGAATGGGGCCAAATTGATACACGCCAGAGAAAGAGAGAAAAGGAAAGAAAAAAGGCAGGTGACCCCCCTTAAGAACCGGTATTATTTACTTGTTGAGTTAGGCTTGGAAGCATCAAGCGCTGATGTGCATGGCTCTTATAAACTACAATGTGTGAATCTGCTTGACCTGGATTTGATCCCAGCCCAGGCGGACATTTAGTGGGTGTGGTAGTATGTCGTAGTGTGTTTCACATGCTCGCACCCAGTCGGGGGACACCTCGACGACTTATACAGACTAATAACACACATAACAAAGCCACTCCAACAGCTTCCTCTCTCTCCAACACCCCTTCTTCCCTCTCTACACTTCAGAAAAATAGGAAAAGTAGAATGTAGATACGAGGTGCCGTTGTAAAGGCTTATCCCTCAATACCTTCACCTGACCTGTGATCTGAATGTTGTCCACACATTATTCAGTATTCATATACTGTAGTTCATTTTCTTTTCTTAATGGGTATGATTTGGGTGTTAATGATTGAATATTGTCTTTTTGAAGTATTTACGGCATTAAATATGGATATGATATGGATATGACATTTAACTTGATAATTATGTAGTAGTGGTGTTCATATAAATGGCATTAATTATACCTTATTATTGTAAGCTGGAGCTGTTTGAGTTTAGTTAATACATTTTGTAGTAAGTTAGTTAAATATTTTAAAGTCGACACAAATGTTAGTTTCCTAAGATGTTAAATTTCATTGAGATCAGGTTTAGAGTTGAGAGTTTCCTAAGATGTTAGATTTAATTTATATCAGGTTAGAGTGATAAAATTGGTAAATTAATGGGTAAGATCAGTAACTATATTTAAGTTTAATAAAACAATTACGTTGACATTGTTGATTCGAGCTTCATGAGTCGGTATAGTTGATTAATGGGGATCACCTGCTTTATTTATCTTTCTCTCCTTTTCTCTCTTTCCCTGGCTTGTATCCATTCGGCCCCATTCAGCCAACTGTTATAAGACGTTTATCCCCATCCAGGTGTCGATTTCTTCCTGGCGAGCGATAGCGAGCCAGCATTGTATGGAGAAATCCGGCTTTGCCGGAGATTTTTTTTTATCGAAAAATGTACAAATTTAGCTTGCTGTCAAAACAAATATATATATATATATATATATATATATATATATATATATATATATATATATGCTGGCTCGCTACCGCTCACCTGGATGGGGGTAAACGTCTTAAAACAGTAGGCTGAATGGGGCCGAATGGATACAAGCCAAAGAGAGAGGGAGAGAAAGAGAAAACAAAAATGAGGTGGGCTCCCTTAAGTTGATTGCGTAAAATTCCTTCCATATAATAGCAGGTAAATTTGTGTTCATCCTGCGTCCTGTCCCTGTCTCTCTCTCTCCTTTCCATTCATTACCTATTCTCAGTCCATCCCGGCCAGCAGCCCTACTTCTGTGTATCACTTTCTACACACACATACACACACACTTACACACACACTTACACGCACACACACACACACACTTACACACACACACTTACACGCACACACTTACACGCACGCACACGCACGCACGCACACACACACACACACACACACTTACACTTACACACACACACTTACACACAGACACACACTTACACACACACACTTACACACAGACACACACTTACACACACACACACACTTACACACACACACACACACACACACACATGCACATGCACACACACACACTTACACGCACACACACACTTACACGCGCACACACCTGGATTCCTGGATTGTAGTTTAGGACCGAAGTCCTGGGCCACGCTGGTGCGCCGCCCTCAGTAGTTCCTCGCTCTGGTTTGATGTAGCAGGCTGTTTCCGTCGGACGTTTGGTAATAGTGTGGCAGCGATGGTTTGTCGGGTATTGTTCGTAGGAATTTGTCCAATCCAGTCTTGAAACTTAAGAGAGAGCCTGTGTGTTCTCTTAGTTGCTTGGGGAGACAGTTATATATCCTTGGACCGTGTACAGCCATTGAATTCTCTTTTAAGGTTTGTAAGCTCATCCTTGTTCTCACTAAACGCGGAATAGTGCACAATTTTCCTCTTCTACTGCTGTATGTCGTCCTAATTTCATCTTCGTTTTCCAGATTTGGTATCATTTCGTTAATTATTTTCCACACGTACATTGCTACATATCTCTCCCTTCTTCTCTCCAATGAGTACATGTCTAAATGCTGTAGTCTCTGCCAGTAGTCCATGTTGTTCAGTCCTTCGATTCGGGCCGTGTACGTTCGTTGTACTGCCTCCAGTTTTCTGATTTGGCCGATGTTTGTGGGGTTCCATAACTGGCAGCAGTATTCAACCAATGGTAGTATCAGGGCCCCGAGTAATACCATTAACGCACGTGGTTCTCTTGTTTTGAATGTTCTAAAAATCCATCCCATATTCTTTCTGGCCTTCGCTACAGTATTATCAATATGACGGTCGAAGCTAGCGTCGTCGCTTATTGTTATTCCCAGATCCCGCAAGTGGTTGCTTTGGATTATAATTCCTCCTTCTGGTGTTGTATAGTCCTTGTCGGCCACTTCCTGCTTCGGGTGTCGATATCTCAATAACTTAAATTTTGTGCTATTGAATATCATATTATTCATTTCTGCCCAGTTATATATCGTCTTCAGGTCATCTTGTATCATTTTATAATCATCTTCCCTTCTCACAATGCCCAGGAGTCGAGTCGAGTGTCGTCTGCGAATGAGGTTGTTTTACAGTACTGTATACTCTGGTCGATATCACTGATATATATGAGGAAAAGCAAGGGGCCAATCACCGACCCCTGTGCCACACCACTTCTCACTTCCGACTTCTTGGATTCGCTTCCTTCGACCATTACCGATTGACTTCTATTAGTGATAAAGCTCCCGATCCCCCCCCCCCCCCCCCCCCCCCACCCCCACACACACACACACACACACACACACACACACACACACACACACACACACACACACACACACACACACACACACACACAGCCCGTAGCCTAGTAGGTAGAGCTCTCGTCTCACACACGAGGGGTCGGGGGTTCAATCCCCGGCCGGGCGGAGACAAATTGGGCTTGTCTCCTTTCATGTGTTAGCCTCAGTTCACCTAGCTGTAAATAGGTACCTGGAATAAGTGGACGACGTTGTGACGTCCCATCTGGGGTTGGCAAAAATGGTACAAGGCGAGATGGGTATCATATGGTTCACCTAAGCTGATGGCTACCTAAGCCTTCGGGCGAGACGGTACCGTCTATAGTGAGAATGGTACCATACAGATCCACCCTAAGCCTTCGTTTCCGATGTCGCCAATTGGCTAAAATACAGACTACACACACATCCACAGCCATTCCAACAGTACATAAAACACTTAACATGCATTTCACGCAATACATTCCCAGTTAAGGAGGCGCGATAATAATGAGCTTAGCTCGCATTGCGTGGATTCCCCTTGACGAACAAGTAACTGAGTAACACCACACACACTAATAGTATATGTCTGCTATACAGTATATATGGAATTCACACACTCAACTAAGCACACACGAACACACTTTCGTTTCCTCGTTATTCATACTTATTTATCTTCTCTCTCTCTCTCTCTCTCTCTCTCTCTCTCTCTCTCTCTCTCTCTCTCTCTCTCTCTCTCTCTCTCTCTCTCTCTCTCTCTCCCTGTAATTGTTAAACAGCACACAGACACGCAAGGGACAACGTAATCTTAAATAATCCATTAAATCATAACCCACCTTAGTAAATTGCAACTACCCTCCAAATATGTGTGTATGTTAAGGGAGCCCACCTTGCTTTTTTGCTCTTTCTCTCCCTCTCTCTTTGGCTTGTATCCATTCGGCCCCATTCAGCCTACTGTTTTAACATGTTAACCCCCATCCAGGTGTCAATATTTTCCTGGCGAGCGGTAGCGAGCCAGCATATGTATATTTTTGTTTTGACAGCAAGCTAAATTTGTACATTTTTCGATAGACAAATTTCTCCGGTGAAGCCGGATTTCTCCATACAATGCTGGCTAGCTATAGCTCGTCAAGAAGAAATCGACACCTGGATAGGGATAAACGTCTTAAAACAGTTGGCTGAATGGGGCCGAATGGATTCAAGCCAGGGAAAGAGAGAACAAGAGAGAAAGATAAAAAAAGCCGGTGACCCCCCTTAAAAAAAGTCAAGATGCTTATGAACTATTCTGAATGCTAAAACCTGGAACTTACAACGTGAGGTATACAATATGGAGTAGCAAGTGGATTAGTTGGGTCTGGCTGTTAGAAGTTAGTGAAAGGAATACGGTTAGGTGCCCAGACAGTCATCTAACCTGTTTTTCTATACCACCCTGATATACACCCTTATGATGATACACACATACATACACACACACACACACAGCACTCTCATACATACACAACACATACTCATACATTCACACACACACACAAACACACACACACACAGCACTCTCATACATACACAACACATACTCATACATTCACACACACACACAAACACACACACACACAGCACTCTCATACATACACAACACATACTCATACATTCACACACACACACACAAACACACAGCACTCTCATACATACACAACACATACTCATACATTCACACACACACACAGCACTCTCATACATACACAACATATACTCATACATTCACACACACACACACACAACACTCTCATACATACACAACACATACTCATACATTCACACACACACACATACACACACACAGCACTCTCATACATACACAACACATACTCACACACACACACACAAACAGCACTCTCATACATACACAACACATACTCATACATTCACACACACAAACACACACATACACAACACTCTCATACATACACAACACATACTCATACATTCACACACACAAACACACACATACACAACACTCATACATACACAACACATACTCATACATTCACACACACACACACACACACACACACACAGCACTCTCATACATACACAACACATACTCACACACACACACACACAACACTCATACATACACAACACATACTCATACATTCACACACACACACACACAACACTCATACATACTCATACATTCACACACACAAACACACACATACACAACACTCTCATACATCACAACACATACTCATACATTCACACACACAAACGCACACACACACAGCACTCTCATACATGCACAACACATACTCATACATTCACACACACACAAACACACACCACTCTCATACATACACAACACATACTCATACGTTCACACACACCACATACTCATACGTTCACACACACACACACACACACACAGCACTCTCATACATACACAACACATACTCATACATTCACTCACACACACACAACTCAATATACAGACATAACAGACAGCCAGACAGAAAGGTAAACACACACACACACACACACACACAAATCAATATACAGACATAACAGACAGCCAGACAGAAAGGTAAACACACACACACACACACAAATCAATATACAGACAGCCAGACAGAAAGGTAAACACACAAACAGACACCGACTCGAAAAAAATAAGCGATATATAATGCACGGTGATTTTATAGTGTGAGATCAACAAAATGGCGACTATTGTGAAGAGGTTGGGATAAGTGTACCATTTCAGTATACGATCACGCTATTTATTATAATCTGGCTATCACTAGTCGATTTTCTGCAGTTTATGAAAGGAACTGTGGGAGTGTCAGAGGGTTGAGCTAGAATGTACTCCTAAAATGGGTATTCATAGCTGAGCAAAATCGTCTAACGGTAGTCAAAATAGAGTGAAATTGCGTCACTGTTTACTGAAAAGGTTAAGGGAGCCCACCTCGCTTTCTTTCTCTTTCTCTCTCTCTCTCTTTGGCTTGTAATCATTCGGCCCCATTCAGCCTACTGTTTTAAGACGTTTACCCCATCCAAGTGTTAATATTTTCATGGTGAGCGGTAGCGAGCCAGCATATAATATATATTTTTTTTTGACAGGAAGCTAAATTTGTACATTTTTCGATAGAAAAAGTTATCGGGCGAAGCCGGATTTCTCCATAGCCTACAATGCTGGCTCGCTATCGCTCGCCAGGAAGAAATCGACACCTGGATGGGGATAAACGTCTTAAAACAGTAGGCTGAATGGGGCCGAATGGATACAAGCCAAAGAGAGAGGGAGAGAAAGAGAAGAAAAGCCGGTGACCCCCCTTAACAGAGTATAGGGAGAGAATCGAGACAGTCATCCAACCTGTTCCTATTACCAAGGAATATATATATATATATATACACACCATTATGTGGACGTCTGAGAGAGAGAGAGACAGAGAGACAGAGAGAGAGAGAGACTGAGACTGAGACTGATACCATCTATTTTTATGGCTACTTCGCTACTCCCCGTTTGAATCAAGTTGTACCTGGTCCCTTCTTGTTTAGGTAGTGCGTATATTAATTTGGGTTTTGTTATCTGTTTTATGGCTTTGGTCCGGTAGTTGGATTATAGATATGGCTGGTTTCGTCTTTAAGGGGGTCACCGGCTTTTCTTTTATCTTTCTCTCCTTTTCTCTCTTTCCCTGGCTTGTATCCATTCGGCCCCATTCAGCCAACTGTTTTAAGACGTTTATCCCCATCCAGGTGTTGATTTCTTCCTGGCGAGCGATAGCGAGCCAGCATTGTATGGAGAAATCCAGCTTCGCTGGAGAAATTTTATCGAAAAATGTACAAATTTAGCTTGCTGTCAAAACAAAAATATATACAGTATATTGACACCTGGATGGGGAAAAACGTCTTAAAACAGCAGGCTGAATGGGGCCAAATGGATACAAGCCAAAGAGAGAGGGAGCGAAAGAGAAAAACAGCAGGTGACCCCCCTTAACCCCTTCAGCACCATGACGCCTTTTTACCTTTGATGCTGAACAAAAATAATAGCTTATTTTTTACAGTTTAAGAAAGACCTATGTTGCTAAGAGGGTTTATTGAGATTGTATTTACCCATTTGAGTCGTATAGGTAGATTAGAAACGAAAGAAAATCGTCGAATGGTATCTAGAATATGATGAACATTTCGTAATGGTGGTGAAGGGGTTAACCCATTCAGCACGATGACGTCGTTTTTACTTTTTATTCTGGCTAACGTTAGACGATTGTATGCATTTAAGATGGACCAATATTATTCAGATGGTTGACTGAGGTATTAGTTAATCCTTTAGGGGGGTAGTGCTTGGTTTTTGGTCTATATTCTTATATATTTATCTTTTTATGAGTTTCCTTGCTAGACCTCCATCAAACTTAATAAAACACCCCCTACATTTTTCGGTAGAAAAATATTCGGCCAAAGGCCGGTTCCTTCTAAAATTTGAGGCTCGCTATCACTCGCCAGGAAAACATCGACGCCTAAAGGGAACGAAAGGTCTTAATATTGATAAAAAAATGAGGTGAAAGTTCTTTGAGGATCATGACGCGTGTTGACAGTTTATTCTGGCTATCATTAGACGATTATATACAGCTTAGGAAGTATCTGTGGGAATTAAAAAGGGTATAAAGCCTCTCAATTAACCTTCGGACTTCTATAGACCCTTCCTAATCTGAATAAAATCGTCTACTAACAGCCATGACACGTTCTATATTTTTATTCTGGCTACTATTAAACGATTTTAGCTAGCTTAGGAAAGGTCTGTGGGAGTCAAAGGGATAAAAGAGATAGATTGTGTCGCTCTGCTCGCTTGATGTCCTTCCTAAGCTATATAAAATCGCCCAGTGTTAGTTAAAAACAAATAAGTATGGTTTAATTTTAGCTTGCTCGATGTCCTTCCTAAGCTGTATTTCGTATTACTGTACATGTACTGTCTACTTTTTAAGATCCTTAATTGGCTTGCCTCTCCACCTCCGGGAGTAGGGACTATTCAGATATCAACATAACATTTTATTTAACAACTTATGCGTAATTTACACCCTCGGCAAGGTTTCGAACCCTAGCCAGTCTGCACCAAAGTAACAATTACTACTATTACTACACTGATGAGATAGACGCGAGGACAGCTATAGTCAGTTCATTCTAGGTTGGGCAGAAATCGTAACTTCTAACTTCTGTAACTCAAAAAGGGCTTGAGCAAATGAGCTGTTAATTTCCACACCTACAGTATTCCCTGGTCAAGTTTTCCTATTCGGTAGAAATATTAGCTTGATTACTCTAGTCCTTTTTTAGTTATGAGAGGTTAGAGGTTACGATTTCTGCCCAACCTAGAATGAACGAACTATAAATGTAGAAGTTCCTCGTCATATAGGCGATTAACTGCTCGTTAGGAAGGTTATATAGGCTTTATTTTGACTTTTAGAGCCTTTTCCTATTAACCACTTAAGTCTATTTAAATAAGTTAAAAGTAAAATTCGCAACACACGTAAGGCAAATTATATAGGCTTAATTTTGACTTTTAGAGCTTTTTCTTATTAATAACTTAGGTATATTTGTGTATTATAATAAATTCAATTAAATCCTCAACCCAAGTAGCCAGAATAGCATGGTAAACTTAAGGAATTGTATACGTTTGTGCATAATAATAAGTTCAAGTAAAATCCTCAACACAAGTAGCCAGAATAGCATTGTAAACATAAGGAATTAATTGTACACCAACTTCTCCAGTCAACTGTACCACTACCATTAAACAAATATTAAGCATTCCTTCCAGATAATATAATTTTATTTGTTTATTATGACTGCTTATGCGATTTTTTTTTTTTTTTTTTTACCGTATGCTGGTGATGTTGATATACTGTAACTTTAGATAGGCTATACTTGTAAGGATGTTCTTATTTTACAATCTGAAAATTAATTTAAAGTGCATGAACGAGGTAGGGCACGATCGCCTCACAATGTATTTATCGCACTTTACTGCATACGTTGTATATTCATGATTCATGAATACATTAATCTCTGTCTCTGTCTATCGACCCATCCATTGATTACTTGATGTTTTGTTAACTTGTCAGAAATGTTATTGTCGATAACTAATGGAAAACTAAGGCAATATTATGTCTACGCAGCATATTATTGTCAAGTTTTCATAATTAACAACACATCAGGTTATGGAAACGTTGTAATGACGGGGTCATTAAGACAAGCATCATCTCGCCATAATACTATAGACTATATATATATTTTTTTTTTTTTTTTTTTTTTTTAAGGTAGGGGGGGGGGGGGGGAGAGAGAGAGGTACCACAGAGTGGGTGGGGGGAAATACAGTGGAAGAGAAAAAGTTGGTGGGCCTTCCACCTTGCTGTTTTTATTTATTTAGGTTCATCTTTTTATGTATTGTATTTTGTTCTCTATGAAGCTTCATATAAAATAGTTGAGGTTATGGAGGTGGAACAAGATATTTTTTGTTTTTGCACCGACTGTGCATTCTCGCATATAAATTCGTGGACCGATTGTTTTTTATGTACACTGTAAACATCAAGGGCATAAAAAGGTATGAAAAATCAGTAAGGATTTTAAATTACATTGATGGGCCCTGGAATTTTGTTTAGTTGTTCGGAGTGACCCATATCTATAGCCTACTGTATCTTTTCAAATGACGGTAAATTGCAAAGTTCTCATTAAGGGGAGATGGGCCGGTTTTCTGGACCACTTTCTCCCTCATGTTTAGCCCCATTAGTTTTCAGATTTTAAGATGTTTTTCCCATTAGTTTGTCGATTTTAAGACCTTTCGCCACATTTCTTCGTCAATATCTACACCTTTCGTGCTATTTAGGTGTCGATTTTTTCCCTGGCGAACGATAGTGAGCCTGTAATGTTGGAAGAACCGGCCTTCGGCCGGGAAATTTACAAATTAATCTAGAAGGGGGATCTAATGGATGTTTTTTGTTTTAATTTGATGGAGGTCTAAGGAGGAAAGTAGAAAAAATGCAAAAATCGACCAAAAAGTGAACCATCCCCCCTTAAGATTTCTCAGTTATTTTGAAGATGGTGTAGTGACATAGGGTGCTGATTATATACATCTTTGCCTTAATATGATGCATAAACATAATAGTTATATATTTTTCCATCAATTATCGAGAAATTAGCTGCTAAGGGATTCAATTTATCGTCAGCTAAACTGAACCCGAATATAGTCACCAAATTACCAATCTAACGAATCGCTGACATACGGTCCCTGTGAAGGCATCCAATAACCGTTTTTTTTATCTCTATCTCCTTTTCTCTCTTTCCCTGGCTTGTATCCATTCGGCCCCATTCAGCCAACTGTTTTAAGACGTTTATCCAGGTGTCGATTTTTTTCTGGCGAGCGATAGCGAGCGGCATTGTATGGAGAAATCCGGCTTCGCCGGAGAAATTTTTCTATCGAAAAATGTACAAATTTAGCTTGCTGTCAAAACAAAAAATATATATATGCTGGCTCGCTACCGTTCGCCAGGAAAATATTGACACCTGGATGGGGGTAAACGTCTTAAACCAGTAGGCTGAATGGGGCCGAATGGATACAGGCCAAAGAGAGAGGGAGAGAAAGAGAGAACAAAAAACGAGGTGGGCTCGGTCCCCTTAACCCGTTCAGTACCAGTGGCGTTCTTTAAACTTTATTGTGGCTACTATTGAATGATTTTATCCAGTTTATGAATGATTTTATCCAATTTAAAAACGGCCTCCAGCAATTAACAGGCTTCGAAGCGTCTCACTTAACCATATTTACCACCACAGTTCCTTCTACACTGCACAAATTGGTCTAAATATAGCTAGAATAAAATGTAAAAAATATAAAAAAGTCACCGGTACAGAAGGGGTTAGCATTATAAAGGGTCCATGAATGTTTGTAGGTGCCTGTACCTGTTATTGCATCGGGATTTTTCTGGATTCCAGTCGGCCATACTATAAACATGCTATTAGCAATTCAGAGGCGGGGAAGGAGCCGACAAGGGGAGACGGTTGATGACTGGCTTACATATATGGAGAGAGAGAGAGGGAGAGGGGGGGGGGGGGGGGTTACGTAGATATACAGACTACTTGGTCCCGACGAGGTGGTCCGGCCTTCAAATTACGTTAACCATAACCGTACACAGAAAAGAACGTTGGACGCTGAAATGAGAGAGGGAGAGATTGTATTAATTCAGCCCCATTTAGCTAACTTTTCAAGACGTTGTGCCCTCATTAAGCCATAATTTATTTTAGCGTTTAACCCTTATTCAACCTACTGTTTAAAGACGTTTCGCTCAATTCAGGTGTCATTTTTTCGGGTCCGGGGAGGTGTAGATCTTGCATGTTAGACTGCCCTAGTGAAGCAAATTGAGAGAGAGAGAGAGAGTGTTTTTCAGTTCCCTTACAAATTAAATTATCTTGCTGTAAACACACTAGTGTAAGATAGATTACAAGGAATCCACTTCCTGAAAACAAGATAGGCAGGATCTCGATTTGTGTCTACTACTACCACCCCAGTTGGCTACCCGTGTTGAGTCGTCTGTAAGAGGAGTTAGTGAGATGTTTATACTGTAAACCCGAGATTCTCTCTCTCTCTCTCTCTCTCTCTCTCTCTCTCTCTCTCTCTCTCTCTCTCTCTCTCTCTCTCTCTCTCATATACCTGGCTCTGTGTTCTGTCTCCCATTCATAGTTTTTGCCATAGTTTTGACCTTTCGTGGCATTTAGTTAGAATATATATTATGTCAGGATATCAGCTGATAGAGGATGACTGTTCTCGCCCTTCCTTCCAATTAAACAGAGAGACAGTCAAAGTCAAAGTAAAATTGTCTTATTAGGCATAACAAGCTTATGAAATAATTCAAAGTAAAATTAATCTAATACATGGATGAGCCATTTAAATTGAGTAATTGTAATCATTTTCACCATTTGACACTTACAAATCCTCTGTAAGCTGCAAACAATCGTCTAGTAATTGCAAAAACAAAACGGAAGAGTCATCTACATCAAGAGTTAAAATGAAAATAGTACTGGTATAACATATAATGAACATAGTACCGGTATAACATAAAATGAACATAGTACCGGTATAACATATAATGAACATAGTACCGGTATAACATATAATGAACATAGTACCGGTATAACATAATGAACATAGTACCGGTATAACATATAATGAACATAGTACCGGTATAACATATAATGAACATAGTACCGGTATAACATATAATGAACATAGTACCGGTATAACATATAATGAACATAGTACCGGTATAACATATAATGAACATAGTACCGGTATAACATATAATGAACATAGTACCGGTATAACATATAATGAACATAGTACCGGTATAACATATAATGAACATAGTACCGGTATAACATATAATGAAAATAGTACCGGTATAACATATAATGAACATAGTACCGGTATAACATATAATGAACATAGTACCGGTATAACATATAATGAAAATAGTACCGGTATAACATATAATGAACATAGTACCGGTATAACATATAATGAACATAGTACCGGTATAACATAATGAACATAGTACCGGTATAACATATAATGAACATAGTACCGGTATAACATATAATGAACATAGTACCGGTATAACATATAATGAACATAGTACCGGTATAACATATAATGAACATAGTACCGGTATAACATATAATGAACATAGTACCGGTATAACATATAATGAACATAGTACCGGTATAACATAATGAACATAGTACCGGTATAACATATAATCGGTATACCGGGAGGACCATTATTATGCTTTCATTAGTTTATTCAAGTACATTAATTTGGAGTTTGTAATTGATGATTAAGGGGAGGTTTTTAGTGTGTTTCCTAGACTTCCATCAAGCTTGAAATTACACCCCATGACCCCCTTTCAAGATAAATTTGTACATTTTTCGCTAGAAAAATTTCCCGGCTGAAAGCCGGTTCCTCTTAAATTACAGGCTCGCTATCGCTCGCCAGGAAAAAATCGACACCTAAATGGGACGAAAGGTCTTAAAAGTGACATAAATGGGGTGAAAGTTCTTAAAATCGTCAAAATAATGGGGCGAACGTCTTATTATATCAAAAGCAATGGGGCAAACCATGAGGGAGAAAGGGGTCAAGAAAAAAATCCCTCAAGTGGAAATCTCTCCTTAATGTTAAGAACGGGGTGTTACTTATATATACCTTGCTATACCCTGCTCCCAATGAGTAGGCCAAAACCCTTGAACATTAACCTCGGTAAATCACAAATGACTAGAGTAATCCAGCTATTATTTCTACCATTTCGGAAGGGTCAGCCAGGGAATAGGTGTGGACATTTACAACCCATTTGCTCTAGCCCTTTGTGAGTTACAGAGGTTAGGGTTCACGATTTCTGGCCTATCTATTTGGAGCAGGGTTTATAGTCTTTCTTTACACATGTGGAAAATGTATACCCTGTAGCAGTTATTTTACTTGTTTATATATATACTGTATATATATTTTACTTGTTTATATATATATACTGTATATATATTTTACTTGTTTATATATATACTGTATATATATTACTTTTATATATATATATATATTACTTGTTTATATATATATATACTTGTTATATATATACTGTATACACCTTGTTTATATATACTGTATATATATTTTACTTGTTTATATATATACTGTATATATATTTTACTTGTTTATATATATACTGTATATATATTTTACTTGTTTATATATACTGTATACTGTATATATATTTTTTGTATTTCAATGGGCAAATATGACATGGCTGCATCCTTGCATCATATTAATGCCAAGCTTTCATAATCAGCAACATATATCGCTTCAAAAATATCGTAGTATTTATTATTATTATTTATTATTATTATCCGAGTAATCAAGATGGGGGACAGCATTTTACCGTCAGCTGAAAACCTCTAAACTTATTTTTTCATCATCTTCTGTCTTCCTTCTTCTTCTTTCTTCCTTCTTTCTTTCTTCTTTCTTCGTCTGTCTTCTGTTATTGAGCTCGTCCCGATTCTTGCGATGGTACCCGACGCCAATTTGGGTGAACAAGATGGCGGCCGGTGGTGAATATATTAGTCTGGCTGGCGGTCTATGGTAAACGTGGGTTGCATATTGAGCAGTTAGTGGGTCGCCTGATAAAAAACACAGGTGGTCAGAGAGAGAGAGAGAGAGAGTGTAGGTAAGAATAAAGAAGGTAGGAATGATGGATTTTGCTTTTGTTTGTGAGAGAGAGAGAGAGAGAGATGGTGTAGGTAAGAATAAGGAAGGTAGGAATGATGGATTTTGCTTTTGTTTGTGTGAGAGAGAGAGAGAGAGAGAGAGAGAGATGGTGTAGGTAAGAATAAGGAAGGTAGGAATGATGGATTTTGCTTTTGTTTGTGAGAGAGAGAGAGAGAGATGGTGTAGGTAAGAATAAGGAAGGTAGGAATGATGGATTTTGCTTTTGTTTGTGAGAGAGAGAGAGATGGTGTAGGTAAGAATAAGGAAGGTAGGAATGATGGATTTTGCTTTTGTTTGTGAGAGAGAGAGAGAGAGAGAGAGAGAGAGAGATGGATGGTGTAGGTAAGAATAAGGAAGGTAGGAATGATGGATTTTGCTTTTGTCTGTGAGAGAGAGAGAGCGAGAGCGAGTGGGTAAGACAGGTGAGATTAAAAGAGGTAAGGAGAGATGATGTGCTTTTATATGTTTGTGTGAATAAGATACGGTATGTTGAGAGAGAGAGAGAGAGAGAGAGAGAGAGAGAGAGAGAGAGAGAGAGAGAGAGAGAGAGAAGGTAAGATAGGTGAGCTATGAATACAGAAATTGAGAGGTAATATGGGTATTTCTGTGTATTAATGTGCGTTATGTTTTGAGATTGATAGATAGATAGGTAGGTAGGAAGGTAGTTAGATAGATAGATAGGTAGGTAGGTAGGTAGATAGATAGATAGATATAGGTAGGTAGGTCGGTAGATAGATAGATAGATGGAGAGATTAGGGGAGGTGTGGTGGAGTGGTCATGCCACTGGATTGGTAATCCAATGGACCCGGGTTCAAATCCCGATATGTCAATGGGAAGATATTATTGGGATTGAATTTGTGCTGTACCTAGTATCAGTGCATTACCACAAAGCCCACCGAAATGCCAAAAATATACCCTCATTGTTCCCTGATTAAATAACACTGTATGAATATTCCCATATTCAAAATATGTTACAGGGGGACAATGCCTAGTGAGTTCACTGCTCAATAGGTGGCGTTTTGAGAGTGAGGGTCTGAGTCTGGAGGGTGAGACGGTGAAGCACTTGAACGAAGCAACCAGCCGCTTCAGAGATGGAGCTGCTTCGAGCCATGATAGATGCTTCACATGTCTCACTCCCCAGACTGGAACAAGACCTCACGGGCTTCACCGTGTTGAGCGGTGGAATGTACAGGCTCTCAGCCTATGCCCGAGAGGGAGTAGTTGGAATATAGAAAAAAAAAAAAAAAAAAAAAAACTATAGAGATATTGTATTCCCCTCCAATGGATGGCCTCAAATGTTTAAGAAACAGCACCAGCGTTTCACATTAGTTATATATATATATATATATATATATATATATATATATATATATACAGGGTGTTTTAAAACAACACTGCCAGACCTCATCTGCTAATTAGTAAATGCAATAACGAAGAAGATTATCTAAGGACAAAATTCAAAATAATATACCATTAATGATTTAAACCGCATAGAGTAAAATAATTAGTGACACCCAGGTATGAGCTATAATCCGAACACGGGCTAGTGTTCCCCCTCCCCTCCCCCCCCCCCCCCCCCAATAGCCTACCTCTTGCCTCCCATCCCAGTTCGAGTTTTGTTTCGAAGCTTTGGAGTCATAACGAATCTCCTCATGTGTTTAATCATCTGCTCGGCCATGGTGCTATCTTCTTCTGTCATAGTGATTTTATTTACCTTATAATATCACATAAATATGGATTGTCGTTATTTAGGTGTGTCTCTGCCTTTGTTATTTTATACTCGTTAAGTCCAAGTGAAGTAAATTGTTTGTTTTGGGTACCATTAGATGATTTTAAATATTCATTAGTGAACACCGTATACTTGTATGTCTACAGCTACAAATCGTCAAACTTCAACCATAAAACTGATAGACATATTTCGTTAGTACTCTGTGATAATAGTAAGTAATGAGGTATTTGTATTGAAACAGTAAATTGCGCAGGAACAATTTTTTCCCATTCAAACAGTTTCACGAACGATTAAATTACCTATAGCAGTGTTCGGATACCTGACCCAGACTTGAGATTCATTATTTTACCTCTTGGTCATCGTTACAAATGGTTCATATCTTTTTACGCTACTTGGATTATAATACTTAGCAGTTTTCTTCTAATTGCAAAATATCATTACCAATTTTATGTTACTTTGATTTTGTAATAATTCATATGTGATTAGATCATTAGATATCTCCTCTTTACCTTTTTTACTTGGTAATCATTCATATTATGTATCATATGTTTTGTGCTGAGCTCAGAACCCTGTTTTGCTACATTTCTAAATAACCATTTATCTCCCGTTACAATATATTTTTGGTAAAAATAGAATAGAAATATGTGTATTATATATTTTTATCAATGTGGTCGTCATACTCTGGCAGTGTTGTTTTAAAACACCCTGTATATACTGTATATATATATATATAATTTTTTTTTTTTTTTTTTTTTTGCTCCCTAGACCTCTATCAACCTTAAAACACCTCAAGACCCCCCTTCGAGATCAATTTGTTATTTTTTTTTTTGTAGAAAAATGTCCGGGGCGAAAGCCAGTTTCTCCAAAATTACAGGCTTGCTATCGCTCGCCAGGAAAAAATATAGACACCTAAATGGCACAAAATGTTTTAATATTGACAAAGAAATCGGGCGAAAGCTTTAAAATCACCAGACTAATCGGGCGAACATAAAACAATCTCAAAACTAACGGGGCTAAAGATGAGGGAGAAGGGAGTCCAAAAAAAACCCAAACCTGCCCTAAACATATGTGTATCAGAGTGGTCGGCAATGTATAGCGGGTTGTGGGTAAAACCTGACACTTGCATAATTAATGGAACACACATACATATGTGCGATAGATTATGATTTATTGTGGTTTAATTTCCGCTCAAGGCATATTGGTAGTGTACTTTTCATGATGTAGCCTATACATACAGTATATATGTGTGTGTGTGTGTGTGTGTATATAAGGCCTAACTTAGATACATTTCGATTATATTTGGTGATGACCCCCCCACCCCCTCTCTCTTTCTCTCCACATGCACGCACACACACACACACACACACACAGGAAAGGCTGTCTGGCGGAGGTGTGTGCTCAATGTTCTCTTATCATACTGTTAGGTCATGGCGTACAGATCCGAACAGAGGGTAAACAATATGTCAGCCCTGGACCCAAGATGGCGCCAGAGTTGCCTTTTATAGCAGAGGAGTGTAGTCAGGTAGGGTCCCACTAGGTAACTGGGTTCATAAGCTCTCAGTTTACGTTGGTCCTCTTGCGCCGGTGCTTGTGTGTCTGCGTTGCTCTCAAGTTTGCCATGTGAAATAATAACAAGAAACAGAAGAAAGTATTATGACTGTCTTTCGAGTTTGCCCTTTGCAATAAAAAAGTATGGCAGGATTATGACTTTCGAATTTGCCATGTGAAAAAAGAAAATCTGACAGGATTATGACTGTCTTTCTAGTTTGCCATGTGAAATAAGAAAGTATGGCAAAATTATGACTGTCTTTCTAGTTTGCCATGTGAAATAAGAAAGTCTGACAAGACTATGACTGTCTTTCGAGTTTGTCATGTGAAAAATAACGAACCAGAAGAAAGTATGACAGTATTATGACTGTCTTTCTAGTTTGCCATGTGAAATACGAAAGTATGGCAAAATTATGACTGTCTTTCGAGTTTGCCATATGAAATAAGAAAATCTGACAGGATTATGACTGTCTTTCGAGTTTGTCATGTGAAATAAGAAAGTCTGACAGTATTATGACTGTCCTTAAAATGTGCCATGTGAAAAATAACTAGAACCAGAAGAACGTATGACTTGAAGAACTATGATTGTTCATGAAGTTTGCATTTTGAAATAAAAACAAGAATAAAAAGAAAGTCTGCGAGGATTATGACTGTCTTTGAAGTTAGTCGTTTGAAATTACAACTAGACCGACAAGCAGAACGTATGACAGGATGACAGTATGACTGTTTTTCAGATGCCTATTTACTAAGAAGAAACATTGAACAATATCTTTAACCTAACCTAACCAAAACCTAACCTAACCTAATCTAGTATATTAATGGACTATTTATGAATGTAAAATGTAAAAATATATTGTAACATTACCGAATTATTGAGATATAAAAACAGGGGTATATATTAAGCAAACCACCCACCAATTTTCATGACAATTTTGAAATGCATGTTGGAATCCCTATAAACTGTACTTCATTTTTATGTAAGTTTGATAATTTGGAAAAATCGATTAAGGGAGAAAATTAACATTGAAAATGATGTGTAAAAAGTCTCCCATAAACGGCGGCCCGCTATGTTATTGTAATTTGCGGCCTAATTTCGTCTGTTAATTAACTTTCTCCTTAATTGGACCCCCTATGAAGTACAACAGATTATGATGACATAAGTGACGGGTGTTTAGAGGGGGCAGAGCTCCCCCTTCAACATATTATGTGTCTCACAGTAACTCTATTATATAAACAACCCAAGAATTTTCACAAATTTTTAAAATTTAATTTAGGATGTAATATAACCTATACTCCATGTTAAAATAAGTGTCAACCCTCGAAAAATTCTATTAAGGGAGATACAGAACCTAGAACCTGTAACCTGTAACATATTTGTCCAGCGTTTCCCACAGACGCCACCCCGCTAGGTCAGCCATGTTGATACTATAATTGAGGAGCGCTTTTATCGTAAATATTCGAACTATAGCGCCCTCTGCCTTTCTCTATGTGAACTAATGATCAACACGTCACTATGTTTATGCATATTATTGGTTATTTTTTTTTGTATACGTCACCATACGTCACGGTATTGAAGGAGTCACCCAATCATGGATCAATATATGGACAATTTACGTCATTTTAGTCAGCCACTGAGTGCATTGAACTACAGCCCACCGACAGGCAGCATGGTTTTAAATGTCAGTTGCAGGATGGCCAGTGTCTGTAGTGGTTGTGCACTTACCCCTGAACAATAATTATACAAATTTCTCAAAACAACCAGGCAGCCCTTAAGATACTTACAGACCACGGTATATTGCCTACAAGTGTTGAGTGTCCTAGGTGTGGACATCCTTGCCATTACCGGCCAGATAAAGATCACTGGCGGTGTACACACCATTATTACGAGAAGTCCAGAACACGCCGTCACTGTCCCTTTGTTACATAAGGTTGGTTATTTTTATTATTATAGATGTAACAATTTATATAAAGTTTATTTGCACCTATAGTGTTTTTTCGGTATTATTCTAGCGTTACTTACACAGCGCACCCATCAATTTCTATGACTTCATTCCTATATATGTCAGTAGCGGCGGAAATGCATTAAAGTAGCGGCGGAAATGCATTTAAAGCAATTATAGCTACTGTAAAAAACATAGACGGCACACAACACGACTCGGCGGACCTCTTTCTCCCTGCATTTCAGTCTAATTAACACTAGGAATTGACATAATTTTCTATCCAATGTACTATCCAACCAGCGGGGGTGTGGGGGCAGCAGCCCCCACCCATAATACTAGGTTAGGTTAGGTAAGGTTGGTAGGTTAGGCTAAAATCTTTAATGTTGCTTAATTGTTGGATAATGGATAATGAGCTTACTGGGTAAGTTCATTTTCTATCCCATGTACCATCCAACCAGCGGGGGTGTGGGGGCGGCAGCCCCAACCCATAATACTAGGTTAGGTTAGGTAAGGTAAGGTTGTAGGTTAGGCTAAAAATCTTTAATGTTGGTTAATTGTTGGATAATGGATAATGAGCTTACTGGGTAAGTTCATTTTCTATCCCATGTACCATCCAACCAGCGGGGGTGTGGGGGCGGCAGCCCCCACCATAATACTAGGTTAGGTTAGGTAAGGTTGGCAGGTTAGGCTAATATCTTTAATGTAGCTAATTGTTGGATAATGGATAATTTGGTTACTGGGTTTTTGGAATAAGTTCTTCAATATTTCCGTTTATTTTCATCTTTTACCCCACAATTTCCCTGATCTTCATAGCCCTCCCCACTATCGGGCAACATAGATGATGATTTCAATTAATCACGGGGTGGGGGGGGGGGGGGGGGGGGGGGGGGGGCAGAGCTCTCCCACACCCCATCCTGTATCCAATGGCGAAGAGTTGGCTGGCATTTTCTACATTTTCAGCTTTTATGAAGCCTAACAATTGTCCAATCCGAGCCAACTTTTGCCAAAACATGACTGTTTTTTTTCATTTTGGGGTTTTCTTAAGTTGAAAAACAAGAAAACCTGAGCCAACTTTTTGTTGCCACTTTCTGACTTTTATGAAGCTGAAAAATCTTAAAATCCGAGCCAACTTTTGCCAAAACTTGGCTCGAGTTTTTTAAATTTGGGGTTTTCTTAAGTTGAAAAACAAGAAAACCCGAGCCAACTTCTTTTTTGCACTTACTGTCTTTTATGCAGCTGAAAAATCTTAAAATCCGAGCCAACTTTTGCCAAAACTTGGCTCGAGTTTTTTCATTTTGGAGTTTTCTCAAGTTGAAAAACAACAAAACCCGAGCCAACTTTCATCATAAAAACCCTTATATCGCCTTTTTATGTCTTTAACCCCACATTTTCCCTGATCTTCATAGCCCTCCCCACTATCGGGCGCCGTGTCTTAAGATCTTTGGATAAAGGGGAAAACGATTTTTGCGGAGGTTGAAACTAATGCCAATCACTATATATTGATGCAAATAAACTAAAACTAAAAAAAAAATAATGAAAATAATTGGTGGGTGGTTTCCTTAATATTTTCCAAAACAGGTTTCCCCGCTACACAGGATTATGACTAACACGTAGAATAAGTGGAATCGAAAATAGAAATACAGTTAATTTGTTTGTTTACCAAAAGTTGGGCCTAGAATCTTGTTCAGCCAAAATTAACCAAAACAAATAAGTTGCTGAAAAATGTTTACTATCAATAATAATGGAGGGGGGGGGGGATTTTTGGACCCCCTTCACCTTCATGTTTAGCCCCATGTGTTTTGAGATTTAAAGACGTTTGCCCGATTAGTTTGGCGATTATAAGACTGGCCTTCGGGCAAGTCATTTTTCTATCAAAAAATGCACAAGTATATATCGAAGGAGGGCCTTGGAGGCATTATTTTTAAGCTTGATATGATGGTCTAGGGAGGAAGCTTAAATATAATATTTATAATACTATAATAAATCTATCTATCTACAGTATAATGCTCAGGCCCAATCCCCACTTTTCCTAGTTTTATTTTATTTTCCTCTATTTTACTATTTTTTTTTTCTTTCTTGGGGGTGGCCGACTCAAGACAGAGCAAGAACAGGAAAACACAAACCACAAGACAAAACAACGAACAAACACAGACAAAACACAAAATTCACACACATCTAATAATAAATACATAAATAAATTAATTAATTAACAAATAAATAACTAATATTCTGCCCTTAATTAATATCAAGCTCAGGTATGGTCACGCAAGGTAACAGGGATAGCTTAGTTTATGTTGCGTTAGTCCACAGGCGACGGTGTGTGTGGGTGTCGGTGTGTGTGTGTGTGGGATTTTATGTATGTATGTGTGTGTGTGTGTGTGTGTGTGTGTGTGGGTGTGGGTGTGGGTACAAAGTATTTACACACTAGGTATATAAACTGTGTGTGGGTGGGGGTACAGATTATTATCACACTAGGTATATACAATGTGGTGTGTGTGTTTGTGCGTTTTAAATGTCAGGTGAAATATTTATACAAACAAGAAAAACTGGAAAGTATGAGAGGGATATGACTCTCAGGGGAGGCCTTTGTTTGTTTTATCTGGATCCCCTTCTCCCTCATGTTTAGCTCCATGAGTATTGAGAATTTAACACTATCTGGTGCAACGTCTTGGCTGTTATTATGGTATTTTGTTTAATTGTTATTGAGGGTTTTAATTTATTGTTTTTATTTTTTGTTAGTTTTTTTTTTTTTGCCATTTTCGAACAATGTATTTTTAGTTTACTCCTTAGACTAGAAAAAACGGACTTCCTTTAAACTAGAAAACGTCCCCCAGACTCCCTTCGATGCCGTACCTTATTGGGTTGATGTGTCATTTAATTACCAAATTAATGAGGTTAGTTAGTTAAAATAGGACTTCAGAGGCTATCAACCCTTCTGGATTTGAAACGTCTTAAAACATAGATGCTCCCAATAGACCCGCCCTGCACCAAATAAGGTTAATCACGAAGAAGAAGGTGACATCTCTTAAAAGTGCCTGATATCTGGTATATCTGGTAACTGATTAACGAGCTCTCCACTCGGTACGTTCGGGGTTCATTCTCGTAGTTTACGTTGGCCCGCGGTCGGAGGTGCGTGTGTTAGTGTGTGTGAATAGTAATGATAATAATTACAAATAATTATAATAATAATAATAATGAGTGCGTGTGTCAGTGCGTGTGAATAATAATAAAAATAAATTATAATAATAATAATGAAAGGCAATAAAGTTAACTATAGGCTACTACTACTGCTACTAAGTTGTATCGAAGGGATTCAAGTTGATAATAATATAGTTGTATGGAATATCACCAACCTCAAAATAATAATGTCTGGTTTATCATTTTCTGAAATAAAGTGTTATAAGAATTATGGTAGTCTTATAACAATAATATGCCGGTACCAATGTAAAAGAGCCTCAAAATGTTGCTATAATATAATTACCAGTCTTAAGGAAAAATTGTGAAACACACCGAATACATGACTATAAAAGAGAACAAAATAATGTACACAAGATATGTTGGCAGATATATAATGAAAATTGCCAGTTGTGTGCGTATATATAAGTGCATTGGCTTTAATGTGATAGTGGTTATTTTGTTAGTCTATTCATTTGTTTTTTAGTTTCTTCGGTAGACCTCCATCAAGTTTAAACAAAAACATAATCAAAACTTTCAAGATATATTTGTAAATTTTTCGGTAGAAACATGTCCCGGCCAAAGGCCGGTTCCTCTTAAAATTACAGGCTAGCTATTGCTCGCCAGAAAAAAAATAGACACCTAAATGGCAGGACAGGTCTTAACCCTTTCCCTACGGGTGACGTTCTGGAACGTCTTGGCAATTTACAGCAATTTCCAGGCTTTAAAAGCCTGTAAAAGCTGTAGAAATCGAGTGTCAGTGGGCGGGAGCGTGAGGGGGCCCACCTCCGACCCTCAGAGCAGCGAGCGGCTCACTGAGGTAGACTGTGTCTCGCGCGGGTCTCTCACTGCCTCTCACAACAGTGTTGCCGAGCGAGCGAGTACTAATAAATAGCGGGTTTCCCGCGTTTCTATGGCACCGCTGAGGGTGAACCAGGCCACCTACGAGGCCCGTTCTGGTCTCATTTTGAAGCTATTTTCGCCTAGTTTTCGGCAGAATACAGTTAATTTAATGCAGATGCTAGATTAATCATTCAGGAGTGCCTAAATATGCCCTAAATAGCCCAAATATAGCCGCAGCGTAAGTGTTAAAATTGACAACGAAAAAGGGCGAAAGTTTAAAGTCGCTAAACTAATGACGTCTAAAAAATCTCATGGCTAAACATGAGGGAGGAAGAGGTCCAGAAAAAGCAACTACCTCTCCCTTAAATGTGGGGGCTCATGGGTTGAGATAAACATGGAATGATGATCGCCAAGCCGTACATAATTATCTAGCAAAATGCAATTGCACTGAAATAATTATTAACAATGGTATAAAGGATTTTGTGGATCGTCTATACCGGGCCTGTGACGTCACACGAGTGCAAGTCCACCATCCAGTCTAGGCTTAAGGACACTGGTGTGTCGTCACTATGACGTCACAGGCCCGGTATAGACGATCCGCAAAATCCTTTATACCATTGTTAATAATTATTTCAGTGACATTGCATTTTACAAGATAATTATATGCAGGTTGGCGATTATTTGTCCATGTTTACCTCAACCCATGCGCCCCCACCTTTAATATATCTGTTATCACCAACATAGTATTTAATTTATCTTTTCCGTACCGGTACTTTAGTTGATTCAATATAATTAAGCCGAATATTGCGAACACTAAGTCTATTCGCTGTAAGAAGGCAAGCCATCATAACCTTTATCCTCTGTAACTCAAAAAGGGCTAGAGCAAATTGGCTGTAAATGTCCACATCTATTCCTTGACTGACTCTTCCCAAATGGTAGAAATATTAGGTCGATTACTCTAGTAGTTTTTGAGTTATCAGAAGTTAGAGGTCATGATTGCTCGCCTACTTACAGCGAATATACTATAACCTCTATAATTAAAAATGACTAGCGCAATCGAGCAAATATTTTACTATTTGGGAAGAGTTAGCCAGGGAATTGGAGTGGAAATTTATGGCCCATCTAGTCTAGCACTTTTTGAGTTACAAAGGAGTACAAAGGAAATCAAGCAACAACAGGTCTAGTGACCCTTCTAGGCTGCTTGTCCTCCAAAACACTGAGGATCAAGTGTCCAAACAGTGGTTTAGAGTGGGTAAGGGAACATTGGAAAGGGAAATACTGCCCTGGAACTAATGTCTGTGACAGGATAAGGAAGTTAGTAGGGGACAGATGGGTTAGTAACTGAGGGGGGGATAAAATAAAGTTATTTACAAACGCAGTCAGTATTGGGTTTGATGCTAGATATTTGTCTAAGCGGAGTTTAAATGAATCAACGGTGCTGCAGTCTATAACGTCTCGGGGAAGCCCATTCCACAAGTTGACAACTTGATTGAAGAAGAAATTCTTAGATTCGTGTGAGTTAAAAGATTTACCAATAATTTTGCAACCGTTTCTCCGCGTGTAATTAGATTGGACGATAGTGAAGTACTTACTACAGTTCATATTGTCAATGCCTTTGATGATTTTGAACACTTGAATTAAGTCACCTCTTAATCTGCGCTGGGTTAAAGGAAATAGATTTAATTCTCTAAGACGCTCTTCGTATGGTTTGTTCTTTAGGCTAGGCATCATTTTGGTAACTTTAAGTTGAACTCGTTCTAGCTTGTTTATATCTTTTTGGTAATAAGGGCACCAGGATTGAACGCAGTATTCCATAAGAGGGCGGACTAAGGAATTGTAAAGGGTTAGGATTACTTCTTTGGATTTATTCTCAAATGACCTGTCTATAAAGCCAATTATTTTGTTTGCCTTCTTAACAACTTCTGAACATTGTTGACTCGGTTTTAGGTTACTCGATATTATTACTCCCAGATCGGTTTCTCTGTTTACATTCTTAAGCTGAGTGCCATTCATCGAATAGTTTGCTTTCTCATTTAGGTATCCGATATGTAGTACTTTACATTTATCCGCATTGAAACTCATTTGCCAAATTTGGGCCCAACATGACAATTTATCTAGATTGTGTTGCATATCGTCAACTTGTTCTTTTGAGAGTACGCTATTTGCAATTTTTGTATCGTCAGCAAATTTTGAGATTGTACAGGTGAGACCCTCATCTATGTCGTTGATGTAAATTAGAAAGATAATTGGTCCTAGTACCGATCCCTGGGGTACCCCTCTACTTACATTGGTCAATTTAGATGCCTTACTGTTTATGACTACTCTTTGCTTTCTGTCGCTGAGCCAATTTTCTATCCATTTCAACACACCGTCTTGTATTCCATGCGCTTTTAGTTTTAGCAGTAAACGTTTGTGAGGAACTTTGTCAAAGGCCTTTTGAAAATCAAGGTATATAATATCTACAGCTTTACTCTCATCGTAGAGGTTGAGGATATCGTGGAAGAAGTCTAAGAGGTTTGTTAAACAGGAACGTTTTTTACGAAAGCCGTGTTGAGTATCTTTAAGTAAGTTATTTGCCTCTAAGTGATTTACGAGTCTGTCTCTTATGACCGTTTCTAGCATTTTACATACAATTGAGGTTAAGCTAATTGGACGATAGTTACTGGGTAGGTATTTGCTGCCTTTTTTGAATATCGGTGTTATGTTGGCTATCTTCCACTGATCAGGCATAGTCCCAGAATGCAAGGATTCATTGAATAACAATGTCAGTGGTTTGGAGAGCTCATCCGTAGCTTCCTTTAGAACTCTAGGCGAGATTGTATCAGGTCCAGGCGTTTTATTTACCTTGAGTTTATCTAAACAATTCAATATTTCTCTCTCTGTAACGGTGATATTGCTTAGAACATCTGAATTATCAATCTGAATCGGCGATGGTGTAGGGATATCACTGAGGTCTTCGGTTGTAAAAACTGATGCAAAGAAGGTATTGAGGGCATTACTCATTTGTACTTCGTCTTTGGTGTATTCTCCATTTTCATCGACTAACGGTCCAACAGTTGAAGTAACTACTTTTTTCTTTCTGATATAACTATAGAATTCTTTCGGGTTTGTTTTACTTTGATTCGCAACATGTAACTCCAGGGTCTTTTTACTATGCTTAATTAACTTTTTGGCTTTGCGTCGTAGCTCTACAAATTTCACCCGTTCTTCGTCATTTTGTGAGGATTTTAATCTATCCTTAGCAAATTTTTTAGCAAGCAGACAGTCTGAAATATCTTTATTCCACCATTTGGGCTTATCATTATGGCCTGGACGCCGTATTTTCGATGGTATGCAGTCTTGCACTGCCTTAACCCTTAATTGGCGGCGCGCAACTTATGTCGTGTGAAATAAATTTGGACTAAGTGGCGGTTCACAACTTATGTCGTGTGCCATTTTCAGCACGTAATGTTGCTGAGAGAGAGAGCTGAGCGGTGTGAGGAGCGTAGTAAGGCTATGACCGCCGCCCACCACCGCGGTGGACCAACTGAAGTGAAAACCACCCTTCCATCCCCCCTCACACTTGCTACACAGGGAATTATGTAGGGAAAGTACCTAATTACATGGTTTTTGCACTCGTGTTGCACGATCGTTGCAAGAGAACGAGTGGTCGTACAAGGATGGTTGGGGTGTCATTGGAAAGCTCTGTTTATGTCCTTTCAGGGATAGATACTTGTTTTACGCTCTGGGTCTTATTTAGGCATGAAAATGATCACGTAAACAACCCTATTTAGGGTAAAAACACCCCGCTGGGCGCTAAATAAGGGTTAAGGTAAGTGGTTGTGAAACACTCCCAAGATGTATTTATGTCGTTATTGTTAGTCAGAAAGCTCCAGTCAGTTTCTTTAAGCTTTGATTTAAGTTTATGAAAATTTGCTTTCTTGAAATTAGGGACTTTCTCAATGCTGCTATTTGATTTGTTACTAGTAAACTTTAAAATGAAAGTTATCGTACGATGATCGCTGTTACTCAATTCATCACCAACATTCAAATTATTTATTAATTCTTCTTTTGTTGCGAGTACAAGGTCAAGCACATTATTACCACGGGTCGTCGGAGATTGTACAAATTGAAAAAGTGAACTCTCTTGCAAGTTAGCATAGAGATCGTGTCCAGAGTGTGAAGTAAGAATATTGCCCCATTTAGTCACGGGTAAGTTGAAATCGCCAAGAATTACGGTATCTTGTATGTTAGTTATTTCTGCAATTTGTTCATAAATTTCACTGTCAGTTTGCACTGATTGAGCTGGGGGTCTGTATAATAAAGCTAGTGTTATTTTAGTTCCTCGTTTATTATTTAATAGTAGGTAAGATATGTATATTCGCAATTTGAGGTTTTGACATTAAGATGGGATTAAGACTTTCCTTTATAAAAACAGAACTCCTCCATTTCTATTGATCCGACTTTTCTCAAACATTGTATAACCAGGAAGCGTATATTCGGCTAAAAAGTCTCTGTCTTCCATATTTAACCAAGATTCTGTAATGCCGCTTATATCATAATGTTCTGTAAACACTATTTCCTCTAGATCTGAAAATTTATTGCGTATGCTACGAGCATTTACATAAAACACCTCAAGAGTATTAGAGTTGGATGTTACTGATTGTGCATTGTCTGAATTTTCAGTTCATATTTGACTTACACTACCCTGCCTGGATACCCCCGGTTGACCCCATTTTTTGAACGGAAATCCTTGACTGCATCGTTCAGCAGACGACCAAGACGTGCAGCTCCTACTTCATTGAGATGTACACCATCTCCTGAAAACAAAGATTTATCATAGTAAAAATGATCCCACGTGTCGACAAAGCCGATGTCCTCCTCCCTGCAGAGTTTGGCTAGTCGGCGATTTGTACTGGTAGCTATGTTGTAGAATCGGTTTTCTACATCAATCCGGGGAACAATTCCTGAAATTAAGATTCTATTAGATTTTTCCTTGAAGGACCTGATCAGCCGCCGGTACTTGCAAAGTAGTTCCTCTGACCGCGTCCGTTGGACATCATTAGATCCAACGTGGATGACGTAAGTAGTGCTTGCGGGGGCGAGCCTGGAAACCTCTTCCACAGCCGCAACAATGTCGTCCACGCCGCCACCTGGGATACAGAATCGCTTTCTGGTCCTGGGTGCCCTGGCGCAGAACTCGGTTAGTTGGCCACGGACCATGGAGTCGCCCACAAGCCGAACTTCTTCCGTTTCCTCTTCCTCGTCAATAGCAAGAATTTTGAAGCGGTTTTGGCATGTTGTCGGGATGACCTTCCTGGTACTGGTACTGGGATGCACATTGTTTCTCACTAACTGAAAGTTGTCCTGGGGGGGAGTGAGAGTAGAGTCATTATTATTTTCTGCAACATCTAAGGTAGCTGCTGGTGTGGGTACCGGTACCGGTACTGTATGCACTGGAATGGCGGTTGACATCGTAGTGGTTTCTTGGGCCGAGGGCACTCCTACGTTGAGTGTGGCAAATTCTTGAAGGGATTCAAGCTTCGTAGTCAGGGCATCGATTTTGCGGTGAGCTGCATTCAATTCATCCGCAATCTTCTCTCGGAGCTGGCAAAATCTACAAATTTGGACATCAGTATCAACAAACATGGTAGGGCCAAATTTACCGGAACAACTCGTGCAGGTTCGTTGCGGCGCCATGACGATATAATCACAATATGCCTGAAAATCACACAAATTTACGTTAGCAAAATTTTACAATTAAAGCCTGAAAATCACAACAAATGTATGTTAGCAATATGATAAAATTAATATGCCTGTAAATCACAAAAAATATGTTGGCAATAGAAAATTTATGCTGAAAAAAAAAAAAATTGATGTTAGCAGTATGACACAGTTAAAGCCTGAAAATAACAAATGGACTAGAAATTTGTTACAAAATTTACTGGGAAAAAAAGTGGGAGAGGGTTAACCCTCTCATGTTCTTGACGCAATTTTGAGCCTATTAGGGATACTTTAAAGCCTTTGTTACCATCAGGGGTATTTAGAAACCTTTAGTTTAGTTACTTCAACCTCTGCAGTTGTCTTTGAGTTAGCTGTGGGCAGAAAACTAATTTTGGAGAGGTAATTATAAGAGGGCGAGAACTCTATTTATTATTGCTAATCTGGCAACCTCTGCGTCATATGGTCGTGAAAGGGTTAATGTAGCCTAGTGAGAAAACTGGAAAAACAGTTAAAGCCTGAAAATCACAAATGGACTAGAAATTTGTTACAAAATTTACTGGAAAAAAAAGTGGGAGAGGGTTAATGTAGCCTAGTGAGAAAACTGGAAAACAGTATACAGTACAGTAACAACAAATATTTGTTACAAGGGTTAGGGGGCCATATTTCTGGACTTATTTATAACTAATAGATTATATAGAGTGAACAGTGTGATTTTAGATTCTGTAATATGTCATTAACCCCTTCTGTACCGGCGACGTCTTTTTTATTTGATTCTAGCTATATTTAGACGATTTTGTGCAGTTTAAGAAGGATCTATGACGGTAAAAAGGGTTAAGTGAGATAGTTCGAAGCCTGTCGGCCCTTTTCAAACAATAAAATCGTCTGATAGTAGCCAAAATAAAGATACAAACAATGTCGTCGGTACAGAAGGGGTTAACACTGCGTTATACCGCTATGTTTAAAGTGCCTAAGTGTTTCTGTATTTGTGAGAGCATACATACGTGGAAACATATTTTGAGATTTGGTAAGAAAGGGAAAGTCATGATTCAGAGTAGTGCCTGTATTTATGTGAACAGTGAACACACACACACACACACACACACACACAGCCCGTAGCCTAGTAGGTAGAGCTCTCGTCTCACACATGAGGGGTCGGGGGTTCAATCCCCGGCCGGGCGGAGACAAATTGGGCTTGTCTCCTTTCATCTGTTAGCCTCAGTTCACCTAGCTGTAAATAGGTACCTGGAATAAGTGGACGACGTTGTGACGTCCCATCTGGGGTTGGCAAAAATGGTACAAGGCGAGATGGGTATCATATGGTTCACCTAAGCTGATGGCTACCTAAGCCTTCGGGCGAGACGGTACCGTCTATAGTGAGAATGGTGCCATACAGATCCACCCTAAGCCTTCATTTCTGATGTCGCCAATTGGCTAAAATACAGACTACACACACATCCACGGCCATTCCAACAGTACATAAAACACTTAACATGCATTTCACGCAATACATTCCCAGTTAAGGAGGCGCGATAATAATGAGCTTAGCTCGCATTGCGTGGATTCCCCTTGAAGAACAAGTAACTGAGTAACACACACACCTCAACCGACATAGAAAAGGCGTTTATATTTGGATAATACATAATTACAAGTCCCTCCATCCCATCTCTGTGTCCTTTGTTTATACAGAATGGAATAATGTCTGGTGGTAGCTAGAATAAAATTAATAATATAATTGTAAAATTTAAAAAAATAGTCGAGTCGGTCCTTATATTGAATACAATCTGAAGTTACTAAGCTAGGATCAAGGAATTGATATTGTATAAATAACATTTCCATACTAATGTTGACAGTAGCAATATGAAGTGGAGTGAACAGGAAACTATGCTAATATTGATGTACTGGGGAGATTGTGAGAGAGAGAGAGAGAGAGAGAGAGATGCGATGCGATGCGATGCGATCGTGGGATTGCTGGAACTTATAAATCTTTCGTGTGTGTGTGTGTGTGTGTGTGTGTGTGTACAAGCATTTATAGTGGGTTCATGGGTACACATTGTTTTTAGATTTGTAGGTTTATGTGTAAAAGTAGAATAAACCGATAGTTTAAGTGTATCCTACATGCAATTTAGAAATACACATACTGTACATAGTGTTTTAGGTTAAGTTAAGCAGGCTAGGTTAAGTTAGGTTAGGTAATATAGAATAAGTTTGATTCAGATTATTTCAATTAGGTTAACAAATCGAAAAATATACTCGTAAGCATGCATAATTTGCGTTTGTACCGATAATCACACGGTCGCTTACGTGTGTGTATGTGTGTGTGACAGAGATCAAGTGATATGTCTTGAACCTTGCATTACAATGGTCATTCCTTCGTGCGTGTTTAATAGTTCCTTGTTTGTAAGAAGATTACTTTTGATACATCTTAAACGATGGGTAACATTCATTTACAATATATATATATATATATGTGTATATCTATATGTATATCTATGTATATATATATGTGTGTATATATATATGTGTATATATATATATATGTGTGTATATATATACTCAGGCCCAATCCCCACTTTTCCTTTGTGTGTGTGTGGGGGGGGGGGGGGGGGGGGGGGGCGACTCAAGACAGAGCAAGAATAGGGACAACACAAAACACAATAGAAAACAATGAACACAAAAACAAAACACAAATTCACACACATCTACTATGGGTTTCAGAGGCTGTGTTACATCGTTTTTCGGGAATAACTTCTTAACAAACAGTTGGATCAGTATGATATTTTGACACGGCTTTTTTCACACCGTGCCCTAATTTTCGTCAATATAGTGCATTACCAAAAGTGTAGAATTAAGCCACTTGTCCCTGTGTCATGAGGTTAAAGTCACACATTAATGACACAGAAACGAACAAGGCTACCGTGGCTTACCCGTGAGAACCACCAAACCATTATTGCTCCTCCATCAAACACAGTAGTTATCACCCACCACCCAACCCTACTATCGCCTTTAAATTATAGTTATCTGTCAATATCAAGTATAAATATACAAAAAGTATATTTTTTTGTATATTTATATTTTGATATTGACGGATAACTTGAATTTGAAGGTGAGAGTAGGGTTGGGTGGTGGGAGATAACTACCGTGTTTGATGGAGGAGCAATAATGGTTTGGTGGTTCTCACAGGTAAGCCACGGTAGCATTGTTCGTTTCTGTGTCATTAATGTGTGACTTTAACCTCATGACACAGGGACAAGTGGCTTAATTCTACACTTTTGGTAATGCACTATATTGACGAAAATTAGGGCACGGTGTGAAAAAAGCTGTGTCAAAATATCATAAGAAGTTATTCCCGAAAAACGATGTAACACGGCCTCTGAAACCCATAGTAGGTCATATATATATATATATATATATATATATATCCTATATATAAACACAGGAGAGAGAGAGAGAGAGAGAGAGAGAGAGAGAGAGAGAGAGAGAGAGAGAGAGAGAGAGAGAGAGAGAGAGAGATGTATAATATAAAGGACAGCATCAGATGTCCAGACGTGGTGGAGTACCCTGTGGTTTACTAATGTTATCTCTTATCATGTGTTACCGGAGAGAGAGAGAGAGATTTACCACATAAAGCAATATTATTGGAACATATGCTCATAATTTTCTTTCATAAGGAACATGTGAAGATTGAAGAACAAGAATATAGATGTAAAGAAGATATAACCAGTGTAAAGAAGATATATCCAGTGTAAAACCCATTTGAAATACCCAGGAATAGGATGGAGTTGAGAAGTACCGTATATAAGTGAAAGCGGTGTTGGATGGGAGGAGGGGCATCGACTGACAGGGAACAGAGGTGTATGGGGGGGGGGGGGGGATTCATTCGTGGCCATCCCTTCAATACAACGTGCGCATGTAGGATCAAACCCCGACGCTTTCATCTCCTCCAGCTCCCTTCCTCACCCCCCTTACTACTTCCCTTGTGCCTTTTCTTCCTTCAAGACATTAAGGGGAGACTGGCCATTTGTTTGGTCTATTAATTAATTTATTCATATATTTGTTTAGTTTCCTCCCTAGACCTCCATCAAGCTTAGTAAAACACCCCCTGGACCCCCCTTCAAGATAATTGTGTACATTTTTCGGTAGACAAATTTCTCGGCCGAAGGCCGGTTCCTCTTAAATTTGCAGGCGAGCGATAACACGAAAGGTCTTAAAATTGACAACGAAATGGGGCGAAAGGTGTTAAAATCGCCAAACTAATGGGCCGAAACATCTTATAATCTCAAAACTAGTGGGGCTAAACATTAGGGAGAAGGGGGTCCATAAAAACGGTCTGCCTCCCCTAAAGTGATCAAAATTATGCGATGTAGATTTCTGTGGTACAGCATTATTCCAGGCTAAATTTGATCACTTGTTGCACCTCTCTCTCTCTCTCTCTCTCTCTCTCTCTCTCTCTCTCTCTCTCTCTCTCTCTCTCTCTCTCTCTCTCTCTCTCTCTCTCTCTCTCTCTCTCTCTCTCTCTCTCTCTCTCTCTCTCTCTCTCTCTCTCCACATAATAAATCGTAGGCTTGTGCATATTTCTTTAACGTGTCTTGATATCGTAATGCATAAGTACGGTACGCGGAATATCGATGTGAGTATCCTAGGTTCGAGTCCTTGGAGTGCCACATGTATTTGTTGATTTCATTAATTGAGTTTAGAGGTGGAGTTGGTTGGTAGAAAAAATATAATAATCCTTTCTTATATTCATTACATTCCATCATGTTGTAATTACTTCAGACTCTTAAATATATAATTATTGTAGTGATTATTCAATAGATTGTAAGGTTGTGTTATTGATTAATATTGATATTTCAAATAATGACATTCCTCAGTCATCCTTCCTCACATGGCTCCTCTTGATCCTCTTATGATACACTCCACTTAATGCCCTCTTGACACTATTATATTTCTCTCTCTCTCTCTCTCTCTCTCTCTCTCTCCATCTATCTATTTATGTATATCTATTTATATATCTATATCTCTCTCTATATCTATCTATATATCTCCCCATTGTGAAACGAGTATTAGTTTACCATGATACTCTTAATATTTATTGTTTTGAAAGTTTTGATAGATTCAGTTTAACTTTCTTATTCTTCCTTTTACCTTTGTATTATCTCTCTCTCTCTCTCTCTCTCTCTCTCTCTCTCTCTCTCTCTCTCTCTCTCTCTCTCTCCACATTGCGGAACGAATACTAAATTATTGTAGGATACTCTGTTAATATTGTTCTTTGTCCATTATTTTAAAGGTTTTGTTCGTGTCACTTTCTTCATTCTAATCCCTTTTACCTGTGGTTTTATTTGATCTACTTTCTTATTAATCTATATATATCTCTCTCTATCAATCAATCCCCCTACTCACTCACTCTGTCTCTCTCTCTCTCTCTATCAATCAATCCATCCATCCCCCCACTCACTCACTCTCAGTCTCTCTCTCTCTCTCTCCCAAGGCAAACAAAATAATTGGCTTTATAGGCAGGTCATTTGAGCATAAATCCAAAGAAGTTATCCTAACCCTTTACAATTCCTTAGTCCGCCCTCTTCTGGAATACTGCGTTCAATCCTGGTGCCCTTATTACCAAAAAGATATAAACAAGCTAGAACGAGTTCAATGTAGAGTTACCAAAATGATACCTAGCCTAAAGAACAAACCATACGAAGAGCGTCTTAGAGAATTAAATCTATTTCCTTTAACCCAGCGCAGATTAAGAGGTGACTTAATTCAAGTGTTCAAAATCATCAAAGGCATCGACAATATGAACTGTAGTAAGTACTTCACTATCGACCAATCTAATTACACGCGGGGAAACGGTTGCAAAATTATTGGTAAATCTTTTAACTCGCACGAATCTAAGAATTTCTTCTTCAATCGAGTTGTCAACTTGTGGAATGGGCTTCCCCGAAACGTAATAGACTGCATCACCGTTGATTCATTTAAACTCCGCCTAGACAAATATCTCTCATCAAACCCGCGACTGACTGCGTTTGTAAATGAATAACTTTATTTTATCCCCCCCTCAGTTACTAACCCATCTGTCCTCTACTAACTTTCTAATCCTGCCACGGACATTAGTTCCAGGGCAGTAATTCCCTTTCCAATGTTCCCTTACCCACTCTAAACCACTGTTTGGACACTTGATCCTCAGTGTTTTGGAGGACAAGCAACCTAGAAGGGTCTTGTCTTATCTGATGTGTCCTTTGCCTTATCTAGCTTTCTTACATCTCCTTCCACTCTCTCTCTCTCTCTCTCTCTCTCTCTCGTAACCAATGATAACATATTAGTAAACCACAGGGTACTCCACCACGTCTTGTCTTATCTGATGTGTCCTTTGCCTTATCTAGCTTTCTTACATCTCCTTCCACTCTCTCTCTCTCTCTCTCTCTCTCTCTCTCTCTCTCTCTCTCTCTCTCTCTCTCTCTCAAGTAACCAATGATAACATAGTAAACCACAGGGTACTCCACCACGTCTTGTCTTATTTGATGTGTCCTTTATACGTTATCTGGCTTTCTCACATCTCTTTCCACCTCTCTCTCTCTCTCTCTCTCTCTCTCTCTCTCTCTCTCTCTCAAGTAACCAATGATAACATATTAGTAAACCACAGGGTACTCCACCACGTCTTGTCTTATTTGATGTGTCCTTTATACGTTATCTGGCTTTCTCACATCTCTTTCCACCTCTCTCTCTCTCTCTCTCTCTCTCTCTCTCTCTCTCTCTCTCTTTCAAGTAACCAATGATAACATATTAGTAAACCACAGGGTACTCCACCACGTCTTGTCTTATTTGATGTGTCCTTTATACGTTATCTGGCTTTCTCACATCTCTTTCCACCTCTCTCTCTCTCTCTCTCTCTCTCTCTCTCTCTCTCTCTCTCTCTCTCTCTCAAGTAACCAATGATAACATATTAGTAAACCACAGGGTACTCCACCACGTCTTATCTTATTTGATGTGTCCTTTATACCTTATCTGGCTTTCTCACATCTCTTTCCACCTCTCTCTCTCTCTCAGCAGTTGAATAATGAAAACGAAACGACACACACACACACACATACACTCATTCTTTAACTGTTTCCTTATCTCATATTTAATCTTTGTTCCAGTTACTATTCGCCCTTTAATATTATATTCCTTTTTTTTTTTTTTTTTTTTTTTCTATGTGATTGAGGGAGGCAAAAGGCATTACTGCCTATAGCGAGTGCCTCCCCCATAGTTGAAAGAGTGACAGGGCCAAAATCAAGGGACGTTCGAGCCAAATACTTCCATTTGCCTGTAAATTATCTACTCTACACGCTCTCTCTCTCTCTCTCAACCATTCACATTCCCCTGCTGTAGAACGGAGAATACTAAGTGACTATATCTACTGTACCTTGCACCTGTATCTGTTTTCATATTGTAGATAGATAGATAGATAAGTGGACAGATAGACTAGGAAGATTCTAAAATGGGCAGCTATCTATGTAGAAGCTTGAGGTAGATAAGGTTGCAATTAATACCGATAAATATATAGCGAAATGGATGAATTAGATGGGTACTGAATCAGGTGTGTGTGGGTGCGTATATTTCACACACACACACACACACACACATACATATTAACAATAGACGTATAGGGATATAGAGAAACTTACTGGCGAACCTGGAATTTACCAGCATCACGTGTATTCCTCAGATAGGAAACAAAGGAAACATGTATATGAAGGGAGGGCTTATGTGTAGCCTATGCAGAACAAGTTAATTAAAAAAGAAGAGATAATAAATTTGAATTAAGATTAATTAAGATAAAGTAAAACAAAAAAAAACGTGTTCAAGAAAATACCGATAAAACATGACGAAAGCGTGTAGGTAAACAAACGTGAACTCTAATTGAAAAATAATGGAAAGTGGCTGAGTAAAGTGCACTAAAACGTTAATCAAGAACCTTTATGTGATTACTAAAGAAAGTCCGTTAGTAATTGGACTAGAAAGCTTACTGATAAAGGAAATAAAGTGGTTGAGAAAATGATAGTAGACACAACGATAATCTAGAAAATATGAAATTGGCTTTAATATATGCACAATTTTTTATTTTTTTTTATTTTTTAAAGAGACAATGAATGGAGGAAGGAAAAACACAGATAAAACAAAAAGGTCCATGTGCCTAAAGGCATCCTCCATTCATAAAATGTTTGTAACAACTGGATTTAAACATTTGTAGATTGTAAGTTTGTGGAAAGCAATTCGAGGGAAGTGAATTCCAAAGAGTAGTAGCTCTGGGGATAAATGAATTCTGATAAGCAGAAGTTCTGCATTGTGGAGGAGAAAGTGTAAATTCATGGGCGCTCTCAGCTGCCTAGTTCTACGGGGAAAGATGTGGAGAGGCGGCAATTGAAGCAAGTTCCTCGGAACAATTGCTGTGAAAATATCTGTAGAATAATGCAAGGGATGCAACGTTTCTTCGTATGGATAATGTAGGAAGGTCCTGTGTGATTGCAGGGTTATTGATTAATCTAATAGCTTTATTTTGAATTTTGTCCAACTGCCTCAATGCAACCACTCCACTTCCACCCCACAGAGGTGAACAGTAATCCATCTGAGAACGCACATGACTTTTATATATCACGGCCAACTGCTCGTCAGTGAAGAATTCTCGAACTCTGTACAGGAGTCCCAGTTTTTTAGAGGCATTCTTAGCAATGCTTCTAACATAATGTGTCCAGCTCAAGTTAGTAGTTAATGTTACACCGAGAATGTCAATACTAGGGGAAGTGGGAATATTTACATCATTAAAAAATATATGGGAGTTAGTGAGATTCTGTTGGTTAGAAAATTGAATGTTGTTGGTTTTCTGTGCATTAAAGGAAACTAGATTCTTTTGTCCCCATCCATTAATTCTAGAAAGCTCCTGGTTCAGAGAAATTGCAGTGTTTATTTTTGAATTTATAAGATCGGGTTAGGCGATGAAATTTAAGTTTTATGTATGGTTAAAGATGTGATTTATTCTAATTTCACAGTAATCTAAGTTGGAAGTCATGTTTAGTCTGACAAGGATGCCATAACATAGAACCCTAATATAATTAACCTAACCTAGTTTACCTAACCGAACCTAGCTTGCTTTATCTAACCTAACTAAGCCTAATCTATGGTAACTTAATCACTTCTAACCTTGCATAGATGACAAAATTGAAAACTAGTTGATCATGCAATGAATACGAGGCTAGATGGCAGCCATCTTGGAACTTATGGGGGTAAAGTAAAATAATAGCCGTTAACCATCCCAAATTACAGAACTGATAGGGAAAGTGCTTGACTAAATGAACAAAAAGGTGAATCAAGGCAGAAGATAATGTTAGGAGGAAGAAGGAGGAAAAGTAGTGGAGGAGGAGGAGGAGGAGGATCGGTGCTAGACTATGACCCTTTGGAGGAGGAGAGGGAGAGGGAGGCATTTGTCTCCTCCCCTACTACTTCCCTCTCCCCTGACTCCCCTCCTCCCTACACATCAGAGAATTTTGCTCAAAGAATCCACGAAAGGAAAGGTATGTACTGTTTTCTTCTTCTTCTATTATTATTATTATTATTGTAGTATTTAACCCTTATTTAGCGGCGAGCAACATAAGTCGAGTTAAATAAAGCTGGACTATGTGGCGGCGCTCGACATAACTCGAGTGGCAATTTCAGCACGTAATGTGGCTGAGAGAGAGAGACAAGTGGTGGCAGGAGACTAGCGAGCGTATGACTGCTCCAGACCACCGCGGCGAACCTACTGACACAAATCTCAGCTCCCTCCTCCCTCTCTCACTCGCTACATACTCAATTATGTACTGAAAGTACCGAATTACCTGCTTTTTGCACTCGCGTTGCACGGTATTCGCAAGAAAAATATCCATCATACAAGGATCGTTTATGGGGTGTCATTCGAAAGCTCTGTTTATGCCCTTTCAGGGATAGGTACTTGTTTTACGTTCTGGGTCTTATTTAGGCATGAAAATGATCACGTAAATAGCCCTATTTTGGCTAAAAACACCCCGCTGTGCGGTACACATAAATAAACCGCATAGGCCGCTCGTAAGGTGTTAATAAAATTATCTTTTATGTAAAGAGGGTTGGAAATATTCGTCGGTTAACCCTTTCCCTGCGGGAGACGTTCCCGAACGCCATGGCAATTGTAAGACGTTCACTCCATTAGTTTGGCGAGGATAAGACACTTCACTCCGTTCAGGTGTCGATATTTGTCTGAGTGAGTGATAGCGAACTTGTAACTTAGATACCGGCCTCCAGCCAGGATATTTTTTCTATGGAAAAATTTACAAATTGAGCTTGAAGGGGGTCTGAGTGGGCATTGTTAAATTTTAAGGAAGTCTGAGGTGTTTTTGTTAGCCAAGGGGGCAAACTAAAATACTCGAAAATGGCAACCAACATCTGGTGTGACGTTTTTTTATGTTATAACATAGACTACAGTAGATCTGGACTGGACACGGAAATGGAACTTTGCAGTAAGGGACCCAAAATCGGAGAACGAACTCCCAAGTATGAACCTCGAAACTGCGAAAATATCACATTTTCGCAGTTTCGAGGTTCGAACTTGAGGGTTCGTTATCCGATTTTGGGTCCCTTACTGCAAAGTTCCATTTCCGTGTCCAGTCCAGATCTACTGTAGTCTATGGTTATAATAATAATTTTGTTTTCATTATCAATTTTTTTTTTTCTTTGCCATTGTTGAGTAATCTACAATTAGTTTGCCTCCTAGACTTAAAACAAAAATATATCCTTCCAAGACCCCCTTCAAAAAATGAAAATATAAATATAAAAATCTCCCCAGGCTCCCTTCAAGCTAATTATGTAAATATTTTTATAGAAAAATGTCTCGGCCAGAGGACGGTTTCTCCTAACATGCAGGCTCGCTATTGCTCGCCAAGACAAAATACGATACCAAAATTTTGTATCACATAGGCCTACTTCTCCTTGGAATGAATATAATATAATCCCTTGAGGATTATGACGCGTGTATACAGTTTATTATGGCTATCATTTGACAATCTTATACAGCTTAGGAAGGATCTGTGAGAGTTAAAAGGGTAAGGATTAAAATTTCAAAATACGTCATAATCCTCAAAGGGTTAATAAATAATAGTAAGATATCCTATTAATCAAACTAGAAAACAAAATAAGATCTCAGTTATATATCATATGTAGATATAATTAAATATAAAAGATCCTTTCAAATAATTAAATCTTAAAATTAAGAATTTTCTGTTATAAAGAATATCGACTCATCCTCATCTTCTGACTGAACCTCATTATCCGACTCCTCGCCATAACCGGAATCATCCTCATTATCGGACTGACTCATCCTCGTCATCAGAATCACTCTCCTCATCATCAGACTCATCCTCGTCATCAGAATCACTCTCCTTATCATCAGACTCACTCTTCTCATCATCAGACTCACTCTCCTCATCATCGGAATCACTCTCCTCATCATCGGACTCACTCTCCTCATCGTCAGGGAATGACCGTGGAAGGCCCAAAAGAGAGGGCAGGATGGTGTTCAACTTAACCGTGACTTCAGTGAGGGATGGTCGATCTTCCTGTTCGTACTCGACCATGTCGGCAACAAGTTCCTGAAGATCCTCTGGCCAAGCCTGCACCCGTCCATCCTTCATCTGCTTCTTTACCGACCCTTCAATCATCATGCCAAGAGCAAAAATGTCACTGGCAAAAGAAGCCCCCCTGTTGAAGAAAACTTTGGGTGCGTACCACGGATATAGCATATAATCAGTGGCGTCCCAATCCCCAATATCTGTTATTTGTTCCCCGAGAGTCCCCATTCCAAAGTCAATGAGAGAGGCTTCAACATTCCCCAAGCCAGCCATAGGAACCTTGACGAACACATTATTTGCCTTCAAGTCATGATGCAGAACCCCTGCAGCATGTACCTGCTGTAGGCTGCGTGCCAGTGCCAAGAAAACCTCCACCAACCCTCGTGCAGTAAGTTGGCCATGCACTTTATCTAGAGTCATACCCTCGACACAGGACAATAATAGGCAAGGACGGTCAGAGCAGTTGGCCAACAAGACTGGGGAGCCACCAGCACCCTGTAGATGGTCTAGCAACAAGGCTTCTTGCCAAAAGCTTTGTACTGTTTCCTGGTTAATTTCATTTCCCCTCTTGAATACCGCTTTTTGACCCTTGTACCTAAGCAGAAAGACTTTGCAAGTCGCTCCAGAGCTGAGAGAACATTTATCTGCAAGATGTGGCCTGAGCTCTTCATAAGAAAAAGTTTGGCTTGGTAGTTGATCTGGCTGGATCAACTTGAGAGCGGGAGCCGTTCCGGGTCCATCAATGATGCAATCTAGACTGGCAAGGACATGTGCCAAGTGAGGCCTTCGGCAGTTGTAGTACTTTGGATGGTTGTCCATCCATCGGCAGAGCTTTATCAGCTCAATAGGACAATGAGTCACCAAAGACTTAAGCATCAAAACCTTCCATGTGTTGAAGAAGAACCGACCAAGTGCCTTGATTTCAGCATCAGAACGAGAAACTAGTTGGCTGACCTGGTCATCAATAGTTTGAACTGTTAAGTGTCTCACTCGGTGCAGTTTGATCTTTCGCTGCACTGTTGCCCGTAGTTTGTTCACCCCCTCCCTCACCAGACACACCTTGGTGGTCATTTTGTGATGTTTTGTATACAAGCATAGACTACAGTAGATCTACTGTAGTCTATGCTACAAGGAATAATCGTAATTTACAAACTACGAATAGACGCTTGGGAGAACAAACTAACACACGTCTATCATTTCTGGGGGCCTGAGCGATCTAACCACTTGATCTAACCATCGCGCGCATCTAAGAATTACAATATCAAGATGCTTTATTTTTGTTTCTGTAACTGTATTTTTTTCATAAAAATAGTTGGTAAAATTCTAGTTTCACGTACACAGCGACAAAAGGGAGGCGCCGTTGTAAAGGCATAGCTTCCCGACCAACTATGTGGCTGGGGAAGGTATACAGATGGGCGAGCGAGCAAAGTAAATGGAACAGAGAGTGCAAAAAAAGATTGGGGAGGATAAATATAAAACAGGACCGGGTGGGAGGGGAATTTAGAAAAAGAAATGAGAGAGAGGAGTGGGTCATACTAGAAAATGGGAGGGGATGTGTCAGAGAAATAGAGAAAGGGATAAAGGAGGAGGGGAGAAGAAGATGGAGGGAGGGGGTAGAAAATAAAGCCACGCTGGCATATTATAGAGAGAAGGAAAAACCAGCTAGAGAACTATACTATGATGGAGAATGGGGATCGAAACTTCTATTTAAAGCAAGAACAGGATCGCTAGAAACGAATGAGAGAACAAGGAGATGGAATGGAGTGGGACCGCACTGCAGTCAATGTGAAATGGGAAGAGACCCAATAGTAGAGGATGTAGAACAACTAGTAACCGAATGTACAAGATATAATGAGGAGAGAGACGAGTTGGAGAGGTACATGAGGAATAGAGTTGGGGAGAGGGGGTGGGAGGAGATTAAGCAGAGGGAGGATAGAGGGTCTCCCACTCTTGACCACCTCTGCCATGGCCACCAGCACTACCACAACCATTGGTATGGTCAAGTGGTTTAATTTCAAAGCAGGCTATGGTTTTATCACCACTTCCAACAACGAGGATATCTTCTGCCACCACACCAACATCCACAACAACAAGAGCAGCAAGAGAGCCTCGTTGGAGAATGGTGAAGCAGTGGAGTTTTCCATCTGCTCCGGGAGTCGGGGAAGAGAAGCCATCAACATCACAGGCCCTAAAGGAGCCCCTGTCAAGGGCTCCTCATTCTCTCCACATAACACTCCACCTAAGGCGCCAACAACAACAAATGCAGAAGGGGAAGCGTTATTGAGGGCAAAAATCTACGCCTGTATCCAGTCAGCCATAGCCATCGCTGGTACAGACAAACAACAACTCTGCCAGCTGATCCCCTATCTGCTGTCAGTCAACAAGCTGCCGACAATCACCATCCCTGAGGAGGATCTCTCCACGACCTCAGCAATCACCAAGAGGTCGTCGGCAAGGAAGAAGCCCTCCAAGAGACAACAACGCCGAGCCCCAGAACCAACACCGCTGGAGGCGAGGAGTGCTCCCAAACAACAGCTGCTTCTGCCAAGACCTCTTAGTCTAAACAGAAGCAAAGTGGAGCACTCCTCACCATCAACACCAATGAAACTTGACCAGCAACAGCAGCAACGACCACCAATCATCAATTATAGCCGAACACCAACAAGCGCCAGCCGATGCTCACCAAAATCTGCAGAACCAGCCTCAACCTCCACTCCATCACCAGCCACCATTGATCATCCGGTGGCAGCCTCCACCTCGTCTGAATACTCCGAGTCCACCATAGGAGAAGACGTCGACGTGGAGGGGATGGAGGAAGGAGATGAAGACATTGACCGGGGAATGACCGCCAGCAAGCCGACAAGAACACCATCTCCTTACCTCGATGAACCAAAATACCTCTACGACTAACCATCATCGCGCACCTTCAACAACAACGGCCTTTCCTCTCCAACACCACGTGGCATGCTGCTCAGAACTCAACAACCAACATGAAAAATAGCAAGGTGGTCAGCCCACAGCTGTATCTCTCCAACTCTTCATCCTTCAAAACTTCGCTCTCCACTAGACCCTTCTACTTCTAACCTTGAAGCTACCTAGCTTCACTCTGACTCCTGACTCCTGGTGGGGGCGCTATTGGGGTTAACACAGGAGATGGAAACACAAGACATGGAGATGGTGAAGAGGATGTTGGAGAAAATGTGGAGGAAGAGAAATGGGTGAGGGAGGGGGGGGGGGGGGGAGCGGAGGTGAGGGGGAGGGGGGAGGAAGTGAGGGGGGGGGGGTTTATAAAAAAAAAAAAATGTTTCTTAAACTATCCTTCTACTCTAAACTTTCCCTCCTACTAACGTTTCTGAGACAGTACCGATACAAAGGTCAGCCCTGTGGATCTGCACGGTCTGCGGGCGGGTTCTAAAGAAGAAGAAGAAGATCAGGGAAATTGCTGGGTAAAAGACGTAATATAATGATAATAAACTACATTAACGACATTAGCCTAACCTAACCTAGTATTATGTAATAGCTATGGTCCCGCATATGGGGAGAAAATATTATTATTTTTTACAGTAGGTATAATTCCTTATAATGCATTTCCGCCGCTTTGGACATATATAGGAATTAAGTATGGTATATGACAACTCTAAAGTAGCCATAGAAATTTATGAGTATGCTGTGAAAGCAAAACTAGAATTAAACCAAATAGTTATATATTTCACCTATAATTTGAATATTTACAATAGGAATGGTTGGCATAACAAATATACTTTATAAGTATTTTTTTGTAAGCAATATATAATTCTTATAATAAAGTTAGCGTTTCAATATACTGGTTTTCTCTTAATCATGCAAGACAGAAAATGAACATTGTATGGATAACTTTATTAAACTTTAAATAAGCTCTCAAAGCTGATCACAACGTACACACCTGCATAATTGTAAACTCACATTTACACTCGCATTCAAACTCCCAAATACACACACAGTTAGCGACAATATTCCCCATAATGTTGTGGCTTGTACTGAAGGCTGCCTGGATGAAGTTTTGACCAGTCTCAAACTTTTGGGAGCCCAGCCAAATTTGATATCTTTGGCCATCTCTGCCCACCTTAACCCATTCAGTACCAGTTTCATCCTTTTTATTATATTATGACAACTATTAGACAATTAAATTCAACTTAGGAAGGACATGTAGGCCCTATATCTACCAAATTTAAAGGCTACAGACTCGATTAATCCTTAGATACCACATGCATGTCTTTCCTGAGCTTCATTAAATTGTCTAAATGTAGCTGCTATCAAATACAAAAGACGCCACCAGTACTGAAAGGGTTAACTGCAGTTGACGTTATATTATTACCATGTCTGCCAGTAGCCTATACAAGATGCTTTTTATACGAAAATGCACTTACATTTAACCATGAAAACCAATAAAACTGATCAGGGTTACCTCTAGAATACAAGCATGACAGTTATTAGAAAAACAAGGCAAAACGGTTTTCTATGTCAGCAAATAAAATTTTCATAAAATAGGCTGTCAATGTAGGTGAATAGGTACAGTTGGCCACATAAGTTCTGTTCCTCGTTGTAAATACCTTCATCCTCACATCTGCAATAGCTCTTGGCTAAACAAGGAATGCTCAAAACCAAACTGGAACTACCCTCACCTAAAGGGGACCAAAAGAACAAAACAGGAACCCCAAAACACCCCCGTCACACAAGCATCCCAAGTGCCTCACCAAGATTTTTACTTTTTATTCTAAGTTTCGAATCCAAAATGGTAGAGAATTCTGAGGGCTGAAGGCTTACTTTGTCTAGGCTCAACGCGCATAGTGACTCTGATTTGGTCGGCACCTGGGGGGCCCGGTTTCGGGCCAGTGAGCCTCTGGCTTTGGTTTTTGTCAGGGAGCCGGTCTCATTAACATTTGATTTGACTTTGGGATTACATGAGGAGGATGTAGGTATCATTTGCATGTGAAGATTGGGTTGGTATTGGCTCTGAGGTAGATTTAGACCTGATGGGTGAGGTGAGTCTAATATGACTTGGTTGTTCCTATCCTCATTATTTACATGGTTACTGGGGTTTATTATTGCTGGGGAATAGTTAAATCGCTTCTTCACATTTTCTTTTCTTGGGTTATTAAACAACACCGGGGCACACTGAAGGGGTTGATGTTCTATTTGCATAGAGTTGCTGTGGTCCACGTGTGTGTCTGGGCGGCTAGGGTAGTCTCCCTTCCGACTCGTTTTCCTTCTTTACGCCTGGTGGATTATTGGAGTTAAGCCAGTGTCACACGAGCGCTTTTTCCGGCAATTTTCGAGGAGCAGGTTTTTGCTCGTACAATTTTGAGGCTTTTTCGCATTGGAATCGGAAACTAGATCGAAAGTATATTGTGTTGGGTAGTTTAATTCTTACAGAACTTTAATTTTGAAGCTGCCAGACTACAATTGCCCGTAAAAATTGACGGAAAAATTGCTCGTGTGACACCGGCTTTTTAGCCTTGTAAACTTCGTTTTCTTTGATTCTTCTTCTGTTATGGTTCTTGGATCCAGGTGGACCCTGGTTGGTGTTGCACGACGTTATGGAAGCAATGCGCACTGGTTCTTCTGAGGTGGTGGTTGTGGTTGTTCGATGGTTGTTGTTGTTGTTGTTGTTGTTGTTCCCTAAGCTGCCTGGCCGAACAGCCCCGAGTCCCTGAGAAAGGCCATGGCCACGATCGGGCTTTCCCACAGAGCTCTCATTGAGTGTAGATTGTGTTGTTGGCGTAAGTGGTTGTGTGAAATGCAGTCTTCTATGATGTGTTTAATGGTATGGGGTGCTGTGTTACATCCCGGACAGGCGTCGACAACAGAGTCATCCAGTCTCTTCTGATAGCTCAGGAGAGCTGGATGGTGTCCGCATCTCAGCCTGGCCAGGTGGACTCTGTCCTCGCGAGGAAGGGAGGATTCGGAAGGATGGATTTCGGGAGGTCGTGCATGCAGCTGCGTGTTGTCTGTGAGTGAGTGGATGGATCGGTGAGAGATATGAGTATGGATGTGCTTCTGGAAGTTGGTTCGGGGTGGGCAGGGAGGGAGAGAGGACAATAATTGTGTGTGATACCGTGTGCTGGGTGTTGTTTTGAAATTTCTTGGTGTCTGTGGGTGTGTTGCCATGTAGTTTAGTGGGTGGTCTTGGTTCGTGGAGGCTGCTGCCAGGAATTGAGTGCCTCTCATGTCCAGATGGTCTTTGACTTTGAGGATTTTGGTTTCTTGATGTAGGTGATCTGTGGGTGCAGTAGCTGTGCAGCCTGTAATGATCTTCAGGGCTTTGTTTTGAATAGTCTGTAAGGTCTTATGATGTGTTTCAGCTAGGTTAGAAGCCCAGGCTGGGCTTGCGTATTCCATCACTGATCTTATGTATTGTTTATATACTGTGGTGGTAGTTTCTTTGTTGTGTCCAAATTTTGTGTGAGCAAGTGACCTGAGGGCGTTAAGTCTGGGTGTCAGTTTCTTTTTAATGTTTGTGGTGTGCTGTTTGAATGTCATATGAGTATCATATGTTACTCCTAGGATTTTGGGTGTGTGTGTATGTGTTAGGGGTGTGTTGTTTATGGTGAGTTGAGGGATGTATTCGTGTTCTCCTGTCCAACTTGTGAGCAGGGTTGCGGTGGATTTGGCTGGGGCTAGATTAAGTCTGTTTGTAGTGCACCAGCCATGTAGTGTGTTGAGATAGGGTTGAAGGAGATCTGTTGCTCTTTTTGGGTCATGGTGTGTGCATGTGAGTGTTATGTCATCTGCATAGGAGGCTAAGTTTATTTGGGGCGTATTGGGTGTAGTTATATCGTGCATGTACAGATTGAAGAGTGCGGGCGATAGGACGGATCCTTGTGGGACTCCGTTTGGAAAGTTTCTGATTTTAGATGACTGACCGGCAAAAGATACGTGTGCACATCTGCCTGCTAGGAATGTTGGCCAGCCACCTTTTTGTGTTGTTGTGCATGTTTTGTGTTGTAGATTTTGTTTGTTAGGTTGTGGCAGGGGATGGCATCGAAGGCTTTACTAATGTCGAGTGTGGCTAATAGTGATCTGTGTGGTGGTCTAGCTGAGTTGATGCCGTCGAAAGCTCTTTGTGTAAGGTCTGTGAGAAGAGTGTTTGTGGAGTGCAGTGGCCTAAAGCCATGTTGTGTTGGAGCTAGGGGTAGGTCAGGTGTAATTAGTTGTAATACTAGGCGTTCCATGACTTTGGAGGGGGAGCAAAGGAGTGTGATGGGGCGGTGCGAGGAGGGTAGCGTGGGGTCTTTGTTGGGTTTGGGGAATGTGATGATGATACCATGCTTCCAAATGTCTGGTATTGTGTTGTGTAAATAGCTGTAGTTTGATATGTTAGTGAGTGCTTGTATGCCTTGTGGTCCCAGGTGTCTGAGGTGTATGTTGCTTATGTTGTCTAGGCCACAGGTGGGTGAGTGCTTGAGATTGTTGATGATATGCTTTGTCTGGTGATTGGTGAAGGGTGTATAGTCAGGGTCTGTGGGGAATTGTCTCTTACGTCGGATGACACGTCGGTCGTTTTTGTGAGGTTTTAGGTGGCTGACATGTGAGAAGTGATTGATGAGAGTGTTTGCTTGTTGTTTACATGAAGGAGTAGTCTTTTGTTGTGATTGCAGCATGTGATTGTGTTGAGTTGCTGTTGGAAAGTGTGATGCTGTTTAGTGTTTTGTAGAGTTTTTGGGGTTTGTTTTGTGATCAGGTGTTTTGTAGGAAGTTATTCCAATTTAGTTTTTGTTGTTCTTGTATTTTTTTGTTAGTTTGGGTGTTGAGTGCTTGAATTTGTTGTGTGATGTCTTGTGTGTGGGGTGCTGGGGAGTGTTTCAGTATGTCGCGTTGTCTGATGAGGTTTTGAATTTCTGGTGTGAAGTTGGGGTTGTGTCTTTTTCTGTTACCTCTTGGAATGTGTTTCTTGTCAGCGTTTTGGATAGTTTTATTGAGTATGTGTACAGCATTGTTGATGTTAGTGATGGGTGTACTGTTTAGAGTTGTGAAGTGTTGTTCTGTTTCATTTGTGAATGCTTCCCAGTTAGCTCTTTTATAATTGGTGTATGTGTGTTTGTGGCTAGCTGGGGTGAGTCTGGTTTTGGTGGTGATAATGATCGGGAGGTGGTCAGAGCCTAAGGTTCTGACCACCCTCCAGGATGTTGAGGGGGCGAGTTCTGGGAAGCAAAAGGTGATGTCTGGAGATGATGGGTTATAGAGGGCTTGGTGAGGAATATGGGTATGTTGATGGATGTCGTTAAGGATGATGAGGTTATCGGTTTGGTTTTGTAGTACCAGCCCTGTCTGTGTCGATGGTTGGGGGGAATGGTGGTGATATTTTTCTCAACTCTCTCCTCTCTCTCTCTCTCTCTCTCTCTCTCGCTCTCTCTCATATGGATGAATCGGTAGGTAAATGTAAATTCCCTTGCAGAATATTTTCTTTCAATACTCTATAAAAACTTTCCTTGAGGGCATTTCCTGACCCATAAGGTTCATCCTATTTTCCGATAGCCTACTTCTTTTTTAGCCGCAGGGAGTATTTAGGCCGGACCACCTGGTAGGTACTGCAAGGTCTGTGGTCTGAGTATCTGTTTAACTCTGTAACTCTCCCTTTCATTCTCTCTCTCTCCTATTTTTGTCTCAGCCCCCCCCCCCCCCCCTTCTCCCTTTGCTGGCGCTGGCCCATAAGTCAGCATGTACACTATAATCCGATGCCAAGTAGGGGCCATCTTGCACTGTCCCCTCTTTAGGCTAATTATTACCATCTGACCGGTCATATCTCTCTCTCTTTCTCTCTTTCTATCTTTCTCTCTTTCTCTCTCTCTCTCTCTCTCTGTATATTGATAAATTTATTAATCAATATATATATATTCCGCATCATCCAATAAAAACAAATAATTATCCGATTATGCATTTATTTTCTGTTAGCTGTCTTTTATTAGACGATCAGATTAGGAAGGGTATAGTCAGACGGTCGATTGAGAGAGGCTCTGCCCTATATATGCCCACAGATCCTTCCTAAACTATAAAATCGTCTATTGATAGCCAGAATAAACTGTCAAAATGCGTCATAATCCTCAAGGGGGTTAATCTAAAAGACATTTACCTCTCACTAGTCATCATCTATATTGACATGTTGGGAGTTTGTTGGTCCTCGTTTAGCCTGATTAACCCTTTCAAGATTATGACGCATTTTGACAATTTATTCTGGCTATCAATACCCTTCCTAATCTGATCGTCTAATAAAAGACAGCAAACATAAAAGAAATGCGTGATCGGATCTTGAAAGGGTGAAGTTATTATTGTTGGGCAATAACCAAAGCTTTTGAAAACTCTCTTGGAATAGCAAGGGTAATATCTATTTTTAAGGGAGTTGACCACCTTCTCCCTCGTGTTTAGACCTATTAGTCTTGAGTTTTGAAGACGTTTCCCCATTAGTTTGGCGATGTTAAGACCTGTTCCATTAAAATTTCTTTGTAAATTTAAAAACGTTCCTGACGAGCGATAGCGAGCCTGCATTTAGAAGGATACCGATAATTGCACATTTTAACTCGAAGGGTTGGAGGCTATAAAGTTAAGCTTGATGGAGGTCCAGGGAGCAAACTAAAAACCTCCCCTTAATGGGAGGTTTCTAGTTTGTTTCCTACTCCTCCAGCAATCTTAAAATGTCACCCCCTTTCAAGATAAATTTGTACATTTTTCGATAGAAAAATTTCCCGGCCAAAGGCCGGTTACTCTTAAATTACAGGCTCGCTATCGCTCGCCAGGATAAAATCGACACCTAAATTGCACGAAAGGTCTTAAAATTGACAGAATGGGGCGGAAATTCTTAAAATCACCTAACTAATGGGGCAAACGTCTTAAAATCTCAAAAGCAGTGGGCTAACCATGAGGGGAAAGGGGTCAAGACAAAAATCCCTCAAGTGGAGACCTCCCGTTAAGTGCTCTTGTTAAACCGGCTTTAGTATAGTTTGGACTCTGATACATTTACCGTTATAGTGCTTGTGTTACACCGGCTTTAGTATAGTTTGGACTGATACATTTACCGTTATAGTGCTTGTGTTACATCGGCTTTAGTATAGTTTGGACTCTGATACATTTACCGTTATAGTGCTTGTGTTACATCGGCTTTAGTATAGTTTGGACTCTGATACATTTACCGTTATAGTGCTTGTGTTACACCGGCTTTAGTATAGTTTGGACTCTGATACATTTACCGTTATAGTGCTTGTGTTACACCGGCTTTAATATAGTTTGGACTGATACATTTACCGTTATAGTGCTTGTGTTACATCGGCTTTAGTATAGTTTGGACTCTGATACATTTACCGTTATAGTGCTTGTGTTACACCGGCTTTAGTATAGTTTGGACTCTGATACATTTACCGCTACAGTGCTTGTGTAACACCGGCTTTAGTATAGTTTGGACTCTGATACATTTACCGTTATAGTGCTTGTGTTACATCGGCTTTAGTATAGTTTGGACTCTGATACATTTACCGTTATAGTGCTTGTGTAACACCGGCTTTAGTATAGTTTGGACTCTGATACATTTACCGTTATAGTGCTTGTGTTACATCGGCTTTAGTATAGTTTGGACTCTGATACATTTACAAAGGAGTACAAAGGAAATCAAGCAACAACAGGTCTAGTGACCCTTCTAGGTTGCTTGTCCTCCAAAACACTGAGGATCAAGTGTCCAAACAGTGGTTATAGTGTTATAGTGTTATAGTGTTATACCGTTATAGTGCTTGTGTTACATCGGCTTTAGTATAGTTTGGACTTCGATACATTTACCGCTACAGTGCTTGTGTTACAAACTGGCTTTAGTAGCGAGTTTAATTTGAATAATAATCTGACTGCAGTGCTAAAGTTACCTGTGGGTGACGTGGGTTCAATGTGTTTATAAATGAATGGAGGGGAGGGAAGAAGATAGATAGAGAGAGAGAGAGAGAGTGATAGAGTGATTAAAGAGAGGAATGAGCTGTGTGTGCCAAGTGGTTCGTGTGTGTGTGTGTCTGTGAGAGAGTTTGTGTGTGTGTGTGTGTGTGCCAAGTGTTTCGTGTGTGTGTGTGTGTGTGCCAAGTGTTTCGTGTGTGTGTGTGTGTGTGTGTGCTATACTGTGCTATATATATCAGTAACTATAGGCCTTTTAAGGGGAGATCTCCACTTGAGGGATCTTTTTCTGGACCCCTTTCTCCCTCATGTTTAGCCCCATTGCTTTTGATATTATAAAACGTTTGCTCCATTAGTTTAGCGATTTTAAGAACTTTCACCCCATATTAAGACTTTTCGTGCAATTCAGGTGTCTATTTTATCCTGGCGAGCGATAGCGAGCCTGTAATTTAAGAGGAACCGGCCTTCGGCCGGGAAATTTTTCTACCGAAAAATGTACAAATTTATCTTGAAAGGGACTCAAGGGGGTGTAATTTTAAGCTTGATGGAGGTCTAGGGAACAAAGTAAATACCTCCCCTTAAACTCAGAGAAGAAAGAGCAGCAGCCACAAATAAAGTGAAGAAATAAATCGAGACTAATCCATGAAACTAATCGAACCTTTTCTCTTTTTCAGGTAAGCCACAGTGGTTGTCTTATCTTCTTTTGAGGCAGAATAGGTAAGTAATATATGAGAGAGTTTTGTTTGGGTTGAATTTCGATGTGAGTATCCTAGGTTTGAGTCCTTGGAGTGCCACATGTATTTGTTGATTTCATTAATTGAGTTTAGAAGTAAAGTTGGTTGGTGATTTTTTTTAATAGTTTATACATAAGAATACAAACTACATCAGAAGAATGTATTTTATCAGAGCTATTAAATGTTAAGGGGGAAGGATGTATTTTTTGGTCGATAACAAAAAATCCGGCCGAAGGCCGGTCTCCTTAATTTACTACTCGCTATCACTCGCAAGGAAAACGTCGGCACCTAAATGACACGGTCTTAATATTGGCAAAGACATTGGTTGAAAGGTCTTAAAATTGCTGAACTAATGGTCCGCACGTCTTAAAATCTGAAATCTAATGGGGCTATACATGAGGGAGAAGGGGGGAGGGAAGGGGGGGGGGGGGTCAGAAAAGTAGACCATCCCCCTTACGTCAAATGAGAAGTAGCAAACACATGTGCATGACTCGTGACAATTGATGTATTCATTCTGTTAATGAATTAGATGAAGGTTCTATTGCATATATTTGTCGAAACGTATTTTGAAAGTCGATTCAGTCTCGCAACTATTAACGTCTCGTGGAAGCTTATTACAAACAACGTCGGGCGTGGCGTAAAGATATGTTTTAGCTTGAATGGATTTGAATCGTTTTCCAGTAATTTTGAAACTATTCCCTTTTGTTAAATTTGACTGATCAACTGTAAAATACTTGTGAACACCTAAATTAGATTATATTAGTTTTCGTTATCTTTTTCATTGATATTAACTTACTGATTAAAAAAAAAAATAGTAAAAAGAAAGTGTAATTTGATTTAAAAGTTGAGTGTTCAGCCGCGGCCAATATTTGTGTTTAAAACTAATCAATAGTTTATGTAATTTGAATTTCCTTATCAAATCCCTACCTGTTATGGAAGTTAGCATAATCGGCTAGAAGTTTCAAACTATTTATATCTTTGATATCAGCGTGTACATTCCAATTATTTTCTCTCTCCCCACATCCCCCCCCCCCCCCCCCCCTCTCCCAATCTCTATATCTATCTATCTCATATGTAAGTGTTCCCCCCCCCCCCCCCTGGCAGGTACTTGTGGTGTTTACGTTGAGAGACAAACAAACCGGGAAGTACATTTTGTACATTTCACCTCTTACATGTCGTATTAAGGGATAATGGGCCGGTTTTCTGGACCACTTTCTCCCTCATGTTTAGCCCCATTAGTTTTCAGATGTTTGCCCCATTATTTAGTCGAATTTAAGAGCTTTCGCCCCATTTCTTCGTCAATATTTAGACCTTTCGTGCTATTTATGTGTCGATTTTTTCCCTGGCGATAGTGAGCCTGTAATGTTGGAAGAATCGGCCTTCGGCCGGGAAATTTTTCTACCGAAAAATTTACAAATTAATCTAGAAGGGGATCTAATGGATGTATTGTTGTTTTTTTAATTTGATGGAGGTCTAGGGAGGAAACTAGAAAAATAATGAATACATGCAAAAAATCGCCCAAAAAGAGAACCATCTCCCCCTAAACGATCATATGATAATATTCTTGGGTTTCACCACACTACTTTCCAAATATACAAATGGTACTACAACTTATAAGGATTTTGAAATTGTAAAATGCGATACGATAGTGACATGTATTTTTTGTCGATACAATTATTTTCCGTTTCAATTATCTCTCTCTTTCTCTCTCTCTCTCTCTCTCGCTCTCTCTCTCTCTCTCTCTCTCTCTCTCTCTCTCTCTCTCTCTCTCTCTCTCTCTCTCTCTCTCTCTCTCTCTCTCTCTCTCTCTCTCTCTCTCTCGCGCACTCGCTCTCTCTCTCTCGCTCTCGCTCTCGCTCGCTCTCTCTCTCTCTCGAATCTGGCAAAGGTGGTACAGGGATGATAAAGAGGTACAAGATACCACCAATTTGTTAAAAACTGCTACACAAATTTGGAAGGGTAATAAAACTGGTGAAAACTTTGAAAATATAAAAATATGTGGTCAAAGGGCCCATCAGGCTAAAATTAAAGCAAGGGAGAAATTCTGGTTAGACTTTTTAAATCACACAAATAAAGATACATCCATCAGTGTTGTGTGGAGGAAAATAAATATTGCAAGGGGGAAAACTAACCAAGCTGCAGCACATCCCCACCCTCAGGAATATGCTCAAACCCTTATGGATGAATGGGCCTCTGCCTCCACCTACAGTAATCTGCCTCTCAGAGTTAGGAATAAGCTAGGACCCAACCTGCCGGATTTTCGCCAACAAGTAGACGAAGCAATAGCCATTAAGGATGACTCGTGTAAAGATATAAACACTTACGAGCTCCAAAGAGCCCTATACAACAACAAAAGTAGTGCCCCAGGGGAGGATGGGATAACATATCCCATTCTACGTGCAATGACAGAGGTTGCAGGCAATCCATTGCTGGATTTCTTTAACCTTAGCTATCGCAACAGTGTCATCCCTCCTGACTGGAAAAGAGCTGTCATAATTCCTGTACCCAAGGCTGGTTCTGTTACAGCCATGAGACCTATATCACTTCTTTCTTGTTATTGCAAGACAATTGAAAGGATTGTCCTTAATAGGCTACTGCACAAAATAGAGTCACAATTGAGCCCGCATTTGAATGGCTACATCAAAGGCAGAAGTACAATGTCCTGTATCACATCATATCTCTCTAACCATAGGTGTAACTTTACTGTATTTTTAGATTTAAAGGGTGCATTTGATGTAGCAAACAGGGATGTAATACTTTGCGAGTTGGCGAAAATGGCTGTAAAAGGTAAACTATTGGGCTGGATCAAGGAATACCTCAGCAATAGAAGTGCATATGTCGTCTTTCAAGGTAAAAAGTCTGAAGTACGTAAGCTTGAGCTGGGTACACCACAGGGGGGAGTATTAAGTCCAATACTATTCAACATATTAATGCACATTATTGTTAGACTCAAATTTCCCAGAGGAGTGATCTGTGAAAGCTATGCTGATGATATTTTGATCCAGGCCGATAGTCACAGGGACATGCAACGTGCCCTAGACTTGGTAGGAGAAGCTTGTGACCAATTAGGCCTGGTAATATCAACAAACAAAACAAAAGCCATAACAAAAGGTTGGAATCGTAACAAGCCTCTACATCTTCATGGTAATGTACTGGAGAGGGTAGACTATTATAAATATCTGGGAGTGTATGTTGGGGGACCACAGGGTAATAATGCTGAATTTAATCATGTAATGACCACCTGTAAAAGACGACTAAGGCCCCTTAAAGTAATGTCATGGAAAGGCTTGGGTGCCTCCATCACTATCCTCAGGACCATGTACATTGCCTATATTAGATCAGTAATTGACTACCATGCACCTGCTCTATCCTGTCTACCTGCTAATCAGATCGAAAAACTTGACAAACTGCAAAATGAAGCCATGAGACTTATTTTTGGATGTCCGAGAAATGTCAAGGTAAAAAATCTTAGATATGAGTTAAATCTATCGTCCATCACTGATAGAATAAAAGAAACAAATATGATAATAGGCATACGAACACTGAGAGACGACAGAGAAACACGACCTAAGACTGCACTAATGGAGCTACTTAGAATAGATGACTTAAAAGGCAGGGACTGGCCACATGTAACTGCTGCTGACATTCTTGACTACCAGCTTACAGACTACTATATCGGTGACTGGCAACTGACTGACCCCACCCCGCCCACCCAGCTTACAGACTACCATCCAGATGACCGGCAATTGAGTGTCCCCCTTCCGCCCTGGGAAGAGGCCACTATTGAGATTATAGTGACACAACTCGACACAAAAAAGTCTGAGATCCCGTCCTACGCTCTGAAGACAAACTTTATGTCACTAATAGAAGATATGACAGATGAGAACACTGATCAGGTATACTGTGACGGCTCACTTAACACCGTAACTGGGAGGGCAGGAGCTGCCATCACTATTATGAGTGGTGGCAACTTTGCTCAGGAAGACGATGAACTATCCAGGCTACAGGACTGGGCCTCCTCCACTCAAACTGAGCTGGTGGCAATAGCGATGGGAATTGGGAGTATCTTTCGAAGGGGAAAGAATATTCTTATCCTATCTGACAGCAGGGTGGCCTTGGAAGCTATCTCTAGCCCCCAACCCACCTATCCTTTCCTTGTACAAGATATCAGACGGGGGATAAAATGTGTAGGGGAGAAGGGGCTAGGGGTCAAATTTGCCTGGATTCCTTCACATGTAGGCATCCCGGGCAATGAAAGGGCAGATAAGCTTGCCAAGGAGGCCACAGAGAAAGAAGAACCTGATCATATTCTTGAACTGTCATTGAAACAAATGAGAACTATAATTAAAAAGACACAAGAAGAAAGAGTGGATGAAGACAGAGCTAGACATCATAATACCAGCCGATCTATAAACTACTACAATAAAGTAGCATTTACGACCAAATACACCTATGGTAAACGTACAACGAGTAGGTGGGTAGACTCAGTACATGCAAGAATAAGGCTTGGCTATTGTTATCCATGGCAGCTGAATTGGCAGGTAGAAGAAGAGCACAGGCAATGTAGGGTTTGCAGAGCTCCCAACAAACACTCTCTCGAGCACTATATCCTGGAATGCCCAATGATTAGGGAATACAGGAATAATCAGTTAACCACAATTGAGGATCAAGCAATATACATGCTAAAGAATAACGTAATCAATAACATACTAAAAAAACACAAGAACTATGCCCCTCCACAATAATATGTACTGTAAACATGAACATGAACCTTATAAGTATGCACCCCTTGCCCTCCACACATCTTCTTTCTTACAAGGTCACACTTAAACCCTTTGTAACGCCCTCTACACGATTTCATATTTTCATTGATCATGTCACACTTATAATACCAGTCAGTATTTCTTTACTTATCACTGCTATTCTCATTTAATAGATTGACAATGTACAGTATATACATATCCCTCTGAGCCTCTAACACAGTATTTATTTAAATAATCTGTTAAGTGCCAATTCATATCCTTTTGCAAGCCAATATACATGACCCTTGCATATGTAAGCAACATAATTGTCCTCAATATTCTCGGCTAATGGTTTGACCTACAATTAAGTACCTTCGGATATGCGGCATATCCCTCCCGGAGGACTATTAGTATCTTCCTTCTGAATATTGTTTTGCTACTAAACATAATTGAATCTTGATCTTTGCATGTATACAGTTTCCTTCTTTACTTATTGATATGTTGTGTCAGGTACGATGAAGCGATACTGCTGATATCTGTAGACTTGCGTTGAAATACAAACTTTCCCTTTTTTTTTTTTTTTTTTTTTTTTTTTTTTTAACTACCATATTTATTTATTTTATCTTCAGTACTATGGCTGGCCTTAACCCGTGGAGCCCCGGCTAGTTTTGTAATGTTTGCGCACCAGAACCCGGCCGGTTTTCAAAAAATGGTTTTATTTCAGAAACAATAGCGAATGGGTTAGGAATGAAGGAAAAACCACGAAAAACCGCTCAAAAAGCTTAAAAAATGGTCCTACAGAGCCCCCGAAAACGGATTTTATAAGAGTAAAAAATTGAAGGCAATTATCCCAAAAAAACAGGTTTTTGCGCGCTCGCGCGCACGCACGTGGACTTTGAGAGTTTTCAACCATCGGCACGGTTGCGTGGGATACGTACACAGTTCCCATACAAATCTGAGCCCTCTTGAGTGGCTACACCTGAGGTTACGGTCGGCGCAATTAGGGTGACGCGCCAGGCGCGTCTCTGGGGCTGTGCGTTACATACATCGCCGACGCGTCAGGCGCGTCGCTGGGGCTGTACGGGTTAAACAACTTATTTATATGTAGTATGTCCCACCCTCCCCAACACATACACACACACACACACACACCTCCCCTTTCACACTTTCCTCCTCCCTGGAGTACCTTACCTCCTCCTCCTCCCCCCTACCCCTCCTCCTCTCCCACCCATTCCTCTACCTCCTACAACCCCCCTCCCTCTCTCCCATAACCACACACCCTACTAAATATTATATTACTATCGGCATGTAAACTTCTCCACTGGTCATATTGCGCCAACTATCCCCTCAATAACCATTATTGTAATAAGAATTTGAACCATGTAACTCATGTTTGTAAAATATTTGTATTACTATAATTCCATTATAACTTCGGTAGTTGGTAATATTAGTCACATATGTATGTGACTCTTGTATTCAGCTAACTATGGCCTCAATAACCGTTGATGTAATGAAGAATGTGAAGTGTCCCTCATATGATTGTAATATATTTGTGGTACTATTATTGCATAATAATTTATGTAGTTCGAAATATTAGTCACATCATGTATGTAATATTTGTATTCAGCTAACTATGATCTCAATAACCATTGATGTAAGAAAACATGAATGGTCTCCTCATATGATTGCACTAGTTTTGTAGTGCTATTATTTACCTGTCAATTAATAATTCAGTCATTTTTTTTTATTTTATTTTTTTTTGTTTTTCATGAGCACGTTGGCCTATATACTGTACAGCACATGTGGCAATCAAATGAGGAAACTATAATAACACCAGACGACGATACTGTTATTACAATAGAATAATGGTTCTTTGAGCAGTATGTATTGCCTTACCAGTGGTTGTCCCCTTATTATTATTATTATTTTATTATTATTATTGAAATACCACAGGAACAAAAAATTCCTGGGAGCGAAACTTCCACCCCCAACGAGATCCCTCTCTTTCTACCACCTCCCTCCACATGTTACACGTCTCGTTAATCACAGTCTTCTAATATACAAATCACATTTCCTTACCCCCTGACATTCTTGAAATACCCACTAAGTATATTCAATCTCACAATCACACGCTTTAAAAAAAAAAAAAAAAAAAAAAAAAAAAAAAAAAAAAAAAAAAAGCCCTAAGATTCGCCACAAACCAAAGATACCCCTATACAATGACGACACAACAAATACACGAATACACAAACACACTACCATTAAATGTCCGACTCCATAGACAAGCAACACAAATATGGCACAAACTAGAACTATCACAAGACCCAACTCTAGAGAAAATTAAGGAATATTATGCACAACAACCAAATTTAAGATTCAACAACTGGTTTAAAAGCAGTCTAAATAAAATAAACACAGAAGATGAACCACAGCCAATTTATTAAAGGAAAAAAGAGGAAAAAAAGAACAGGGAGGGAAAAAAGAAAATAAACAAACAAACACACAGTTTATGTTCAGCATATTAAGTGTTGGTTGACGACCGTTTGACTTCAATGTTCTCTCAGAGTGGTAGTCCCTGGAAACGAGTGCATTATTTGAAGCTTCATTCGGTGTTTAATCAATTCTTGACAATAATTGTATTCAGCTAACTATGATCTCAATAACCATTGATGTAATGAAAATATGAATAGTCTCCTCATACGATTGCACTAGTTCTGTAGTGCTATTATTTACAACCTGTCAATTAATAATTCAGTCACTAGAAGCTTGCTTTTTTTTTTTTTTTTTTTTTTTTTTTTTTTTTTTTTTTTTTAAGAGATACGTATATACAGACCATGTGACAATTAAATGAGGAAACTATAATAACACATCTGAATAATGCCAACCTGATTTATAAACACAAATATGAATGTAACCAGACGACGATGCTGTTGTTTCAGTGGAATAATGGCTCTTTGAGCAGTATGTATCGCCTTACTAGTGGTTGTCCCCTCACAGGATGGGGGGCGCTGCTCAATAAACTCGCCCCTCGGGGCAAAATCAAAATCAAATCTCTCTCTCTCTCGCTCTCGCTCTCTCTCTCTCTCTCTCTCTCTCTCTCTCTCTCTCTCTCTCTCCGACGATACAAAAATAGGAATTACAGTCCTGAACGAAGAAGATAGAAATGCGTTGCAATCTGATTTAAACAAGATATCAGAGTGGTCGAAAAAATGGCAGATGCCCTTCAATGTCGATAAATGTCAGGTGCTGCAGGTTGGTAGCAGAAATATGAAATACAAATACGAAATGAATGGCAAACAAATTAAAACCACAACGGTAGTAAAAGACCTAGGGGTACTAATATCTGAAAATCTAAAAACTTCCGACCAATGTATAGCAGCTGCAAATAAGGCAAACATAGCATTGGGCTTTATTAAACGAAAATTTACATATAAACATGAGAACGTAATAGTGAGCAGCCTGACAACAGCATGATATTCGATATTCGAAATTCGAATATCAAACAGAATCCTGACAACAGCATGATATTTGATATTTGATATTCGAATATAAAACTACATATGTTTGATATTCGAATATCAAACAGAATCCTGACAACAGCATGATATTTGATATTCGATATTCGAAATTCGAATATCAAACAGAATCCTGACAACAGAATGATATTTGATATTTGATATTCGAAATTCGAATATCAAACAGAATCCTGACAACAGCATGATATTTGATATTTGATATTCGAATATAAAACTACATATGTTTGATATTCGAATATCAAACAAAATCCTGACAACAGCATGATATTTGATATTTGATATTCGAAATTCGAATATCAAACAGAATCCTGACAACAGCATGATATTTGATATTTGATATTCGAAATTCGAATATCAAACAGAAACCTGACAACAGCATGATATTTTTGATATTTGATATTCGAAATTCGAATATCAAACAGAATCCTGACAACAGCATGATATTTGATATTTGATATTCGAATTTGATATTCGAATATAAGTAAAATGTGATGTTCGAATATAAAAAAAATACATTTTTGATATTCGAATATCAAACAGAATCCTGACAACAGCATGATATTTGATATTTGATATTCGAAATTCGAATATCAAACAGAATCCTGACAACAGCATGATATTTGATATTTGAAATTCGAATATCAAACAGAATCCTGACAACAGCATGTTATTTGATATTCGAATTTGATATTCGAATATAAGAAAAATGTGATGTTCGAATATGTAGGTGTAGCCGAGACAGCGGAGGTCGAGGCGTAGCCGAGACAGTGGCCCAGGCACTGGGAGGTCGAGGCGTAGCCGAGACAGTGCCCCGGGCACTGGGATGTCGAGGCATAGCCGAGACAGCGCCCCAGGCACTGGGAGGTCGAGGCGTAGCCGTGACAGCGCCCTGTGCACTGGGAGGTCGAGGCGTAGCCGAGACAGCACCCCGGACACTGGCCACGATCGGAAGCCGTTTCGACCCGGGCAACGCCAGGTACCCCTGCTAGTTTTTTATATATTCGAATATCAAATATCAAATATCAAGCTATTGTCAGTGTCTCTTTTTGATATTCGAATATCAAAAATGTAATTTTATGATATCCTAACATCACATTTTTTATATATTCGAATATCAAATATCAAATATCAAGCTATTGTCAGTGTCTCTTTTTGATATTTGAATATAAAAATATAATTTTTCTGTTATTTGAATATCAAATATCATGCTGTTGTCAGGATTCTGTTTGATATTCGAATATATAATATCAAATATCAAGCTATTGTCAGTGTCTCTTTTTGATATTCGAATATCAAAAATTTATTTTTTTGATATTCGAACATCAATTTTTTTATATTTGAATATCAAATATCAAGCTATTGTCAGTGTCTCTTTTTGATATTCGAATATAAAAAAAAAATCTTATATTTGAATATCAAATATCATGCTGTTGTCAAGATTCTGTTTGATATTCGAATGTCAAACATATGTAGTTTTATATTCAAATATCAAATATCATGCTATTGTCAGGATTCTGTTTGATATTCGAATATCAAAAATGTAATTTTTTGATATTCGAACATCACATTTTTCTTATCTTCGAATATCAAACATATGTATGGATTCTGTTTGATATTCGAATATCAAAAATTTCATTTTTTGATGTTCGAACATCAAATTTTTTTTATATTCGAATATCAAATATCAAATATCATGCTATCGTCAGTGTCTCTTTTTTATATTCGAATATTAAAAAAAAATCTTTTATTTGAATATCAAATAGCATGCTGTTGTCAGGATTCTGTTTGATATTCGAATATCAAAAATGTTATTTTTTGATTTTCGAACATTACATTTTTCTTATATTCGAATATCAAATTCGAATATCAAATATCAAATATCATGCTGTTGTCAGGATTCTGTTTGATATTCGAATATCAAACATAATTATGTAGTGGATTCTGTTTGATATTCGAATATCAAAAATTTAATTTTTTGATGTTCGAACATCACATTTTTTTTATATTCGAATATCAAATATCAAATAGCATGCTATTGTCAGTGCCTCTTTTTGATATTCGAATATAAAAACAAAATCTTATCTTTGAATATCAAATATCATGCTGTTGTCAGGAATCTGTTTGATATTCGAATATCAAAAATGTCATTTTTTGATATTCGAACATCACATTTTTCTTATATTCGAATATCAAATATCATGCTGTTGTCAGGATTTTGTTTGATATTCGAATATCAAAAATGTAATTTTTTGATTTTCGAACATAATTTTTTTTTTATATTCGAATATCAAATTCGAATATCAAATGTCAAATATCATGCTATTGTCAGTGTCTCTTTTTTATATTTGGATATAAAAAAAATCTAATATTTGAATATCAAATATCATGCTGTTGTCAGGATTCTGTTTCATGCTATACTGTCAGGATTCTGTTTGATATTCGAATATCAAAAATGTAATTTTTTGATATTCGAACATCACATTTTACTTATATTCGAATATCAAATTCGAATATCAAATATCATTCTGTTGTCAGGATTCTGTATGATATTCGAATGTCACACATATGTAGTGGATTCTGTTTGATATTCGAATATCAAAAATTTCATTTTTTGATGTTCGAACATCACATTTTTTTTATATTCCAATATCAAATATCATTCTATTCTCAGTATCTCTTTTTGATATGCGAATATAAAAAAAACAAAAATTATATATGAATATCAAATATCAAATATCATGCTATACTGTCAGGATTCTGTTTGATATTCGAATATCAAAAATGTAATTTTTTGATATTCGAACATCACATTTTTCTTATATTCGAATATCAAATTCGAATATCAAATATCAAATATCATGCTGTTGTCAGGATTCTGTTTGATATTCGAATATCAAACATATGTAGTGGATTCTGTTTGATATTCGAATATCAAAAATTTCATTTTTTGATGTTCGAACATCAAATTTTTTTTATATTCGAATATCAAATATGAAATATCATGCTATTGTCAGTCTCTTTTTTATATTCGAATATAAACAAAAAATCTTATATTTGAATATCAAATATCATGCTGTTGTCAGGATTCTGTTTGATATTCGAATATCAAAAATTTAATTTTTTGATATTCGAACATCAATTTTTTTTTATATTCGAATATCAAATATCAAATATCATGGTATTGTCAGTGTCTCTTTTTGATATTCGAATATAAAAAAAAATCTTATATATGAATATCAAATATAAATATCATGCTGTTGTCAGGATTCTGTTTGATATTCGAATATCAAAAATGTAATTTTTTTGATATTCGAACATCACATTTTTCTTATATTCGAATATCAAATATAAAATATCATGCTGTTGTCAGGTTTCTGTCTGATATTCGAATATCAAAAACATAATTTTTCGATATTCGAACATCACATTTGTCTTATATTCGAATATCAAATATCATGCTGTTGTCAGGATTCTGTTTGATATTCGAATATCAAAAATGTAATTTTTTGATATTCGAACATCAATTTGTTTTTATATTCGAATATCAAATATCAAATATCATGATATTGTCAGTCTCTTTTTGATATTCGAATATAAAAAAAAAATCTTATATTTGAATATCAAATATCATGCTGTTGTCAGGATTCTGTTTGATATTCGAATATAAAAAAAATAATTTTTTGATATTCGAACATCACATTTTTCTTATATTCGAATATCAAATTCGAACATCAAATATCATATATCATGCTGTTGTCAGGATTCTGTTTGATATTCGAATATTAAACATATGTAGTGGATTCTGTTTGATATTCGAATATAAAAAAAATCATTTTTTGATGTTCGAACATAAATTTTGTTTTATATTCGAATATCAAATATCAAATATCATGATATTGTCAGTGTCTCTTTTTGATATTCGAATATAAAAAAAAAATCTTATATTTGAATATCAAATATCATGCTGTTGTCAGGATTCTGTTTGATATTCGAATATCAAAAATGTAATTCTTTGATATTCGAACATCACATTTTTCTTATATTCGAATATCAAATATCAAATATAATGCTGTTGTCAGGATTCTGTTTGATATTCGAATATAAAAAAAAAAAAAAAATTATATTCGAATATCACATTTTTCGTATATTCGAATATCAAATTCGAATATCAAATATCAAATATCATGCTGTTGTCAGGATTCTGTTTGATATTCGAATATCAAACATATGTAGTTTTATATTCGAATATTAAATATCATGCTGTTGTCAGGATTCTGTTTGATATTCGAATTTCGAATATCAAATATCATGCTGTTGTCAGGATTCTGTTTGATATTCGAACTTCGAATATCAAATATCAAATATCATGCTGTTGTCAGGATTCTGTGTGATATTCGAATTTCGAATATCAAATATCATGCTGTTGTCAGGATTCTTTTTGATATTCGAATATCAAACATACCGGTATGTAGTTTTATATTCGAATATCAAATATCAAATATCATGCTGTTGTCAGGATTCTGTTTGATATTCGAATTTCGAATATCAAATATCGAATATCATGCTGTTGTCAGGCTGCTGTAATAGTGCCACTGTTCAAAAGTATGGTGAGACCCCACCTTGAATATGGTGTGCAGTTCTGGTCACCTTATCTGATCAAGGACATTGTAAAGCCTGGTTCACACATAGCCGAGTCGGTGCGCGAGTCCAACACGAGTCACACTCGTCGATTATCGCCGTCGCTGGAGGCCGAGTCGGCCGCGAGTAGCAATTGCTCCCGAGTCAAGGAGAGTGTAACACGAGTTAACTCGAGTCAATACGAGTCAACACGTGTCCATGCAAGAGTCTGTATGAGTAACTGAGAATCAAAACGAGTGTAACACGAACCAAACACGAGTGTCCAAAATTTGAAAAATAACGGCCACATTCCAGAGCACGCAAACAAAGAGTATGGACGAGTCTAACACGAGTCAACGCGAGTCAACACGAGTCAACGCGAGTGTTACACGGATCAAAATGTGTGTTACATACGTGTTGTTGTGTGTAGACACGTGTTGATTAGTGTTGATTCGCCAACGTCGAAATGATGACGAAAAGCGACGAATCACCAAAGAGTGTTACACGGGTTTACACGAGTCAACACGAGTTAACACGAATAATGAAGAGTTATTCAGAGTTCACGAGTTAACACGTATGTACACGAGTCTACACGTATGTAGGCCACAATCTTGGGTACTCGCCACGTGGCCCAAAAATGTCATGCATGCATGACATTTTTGGACCCCGTGGCGAGTACCCACGAGTGTGTAGAGTAAACAAAGAGTATACACGAGTCTAACACGAGTGTTGAGGAGTCTCGACGAGTCATTGCCGAATAGCAAAATTTCAGCACTCGTGTTGGACTCGCGCACCGACTCGGCTATGTGTGAACCACCCTTAAGACTCGAGTCAGTACAGCGTAGAGCGACGAAGATGATACCCTCATTAAGAAATAAACCATATGAAGAAAGACTTAAACAATTGAACCTGTTCTCATTAAAAAAGAGGAGGTTGAGGGGTCAGCTTATTGAGTGCTTTAAGATACTAAAAGGTTTCGACAAAGTCACAAAGTCGATGTACAGTAAATGCACTATTCACATTAAACAATAATACTCAAACTCGCGGAAATGGAATTAAATTAAAAACCAAAAAGGCAAACCTAGATGTCACAAAGAGTTTCTTCACCTACAGTGTGGTGACAGAGTGGAATAAACTACCAGCGAGAGTGGTGGAGAGCGACACAATAAACGCTTTCAAGGGAAGGCTGGACCTCTATCTACAGAGGGCTGGGATGATATGAAAAAAAAAAAACAACAACAACAAAATGTATGTGTATGTGTGTACACTGTACAGTATGTATATATATATATGTATGTATATATATATATATGTATGTGTATATGTGTATATATATAAATATATATAGTTTGTAAGGCCAGACTGCCTAGTAAGGACCTTGAGGTTTGTGTGGTCTGTGTATCTATGTAGCTCTCTCTGTTACCGGGCTGGTCCTATCAGAGTGGGGGTTTGGCGTTCCCTGTGTTCGTTAATTCGACCATTTTCGTACAGTATATCATGACGCATTGCTCACTTTACTCTGGCTAACATTAGGCAATTATATTAAGCTTAGGAAGAATCTTACGGAATCAAAGAGGTAAATATGAATTCAGCTAACCCTCTACTCCCACAGGCCCTTTCAAAAATGAATAAAATCGTCTAATGCTAGCTAAAACAACAGGAAGAAAAGCGTCATTGAGGGTTAATCTTTTTAGTACCCGGATAATAAACGTAATTTAATCGGACTATCATTAAACGATGTAGGCTAATGACCTAAAAATCAAAGTTGTTTAAATTATCTCCATTAGCTCGTATACTCCCAAAGAATATTCCTAAGCTGCATAAAATCATTTACATGTAGCTAAAATAAAATAAATCTCTTCACTAAATTTCTCTATCATAATTAGCGTCCAAGCGAAGCATGGACATTGATGGAGAGACTCGACCAAGAGTGAGAGGGGTGGAAATGAGTAACTTTAGAAGTGCGTGCGGAGTTACATGGAGGGATAGACAGACGAATGAGGAAGTAAGATGGTGTGGTGTGGAGGTAGATGTTCTGGAAAGTGTGAAAAGGAACACCTGGAGATGGTTCGGCCATATAGAACGTATGGAAGCGAGAGAATTACTAAAAGAGTGTACGAGAGCGTGGTGGAAGGACAAAGAGGAAGAGGTAAACCGAGAGAGAGGTGGAAAGATGGAGTGAAGAAGTATATGAATGAAGGCGGTGCTGGTTGGGAGGAGGGGTGTTAACTGACTGGGGACAGAGGTGCATGGGGGCGTTTCGTTCGTGGCCACTCTTTCGGGGATCACGGCGTCAGGCAATATATAGATAGACTGTACTGTTGGGCGGTGTGACTAGCAAGCCTCCCCGGTAAAAAAAGCTAGATAATCGAACGAATTGCCTCGGAATATGGAGGTGATTCATTCGTGGCCACCCCCTCGAGGATCAAGTCGTCTGGCAATAGAGATACATAGTTACATAATACAGTAACAATAATGTGCACAGAACACACGGACCACTTGGACCCAATTAGGTTATCCAGCCTAAAAAATTACCGGTACAAAAAAAAAATAAAAACAAATATATATATAACAAAAGAAAAACCCGGAAAACAAAAGAGTGTACATAGAATAATGACTACAAATATATGTATGTCATAAAAAAGAAGGGTGTTTGGCGATAAATTGAAGCTGGTAGCCAATGTCAACAAAGGCATGTGTTTGATGAATCAGGAACTGGCCTGGTTACTGGGTTAAATGAGAAAGAGAGAGAGGGAGATAGAAAGAGAGAGGGAGGTTGACAGAAATTAAAAGATGAATGGATAAAATAAATGTTTAGATATATAGGTCAAAATGTGCACATATATGGATTATATTATGCTAAAAGTTCTTCAAGCTAATAAATATGATCATGGATACTTATTACTAAGAAACATGCAAATAGTTATAAATATATGTTATGTAATATGGAAATATGTTGACCTTAAGATAGTAGTACCGTAAACATATAATTTCACTTTAACTAGCAACACATGGAGAGAGAGAGAGAGAGAGAGAGAAAAAAAATCACTTCATCTAGCTGCTTCTAGCAGACACATGGAGAGAGAGAGAGAAATGTTTCACTTCATCTAGCAGACACATGGAGATAGAGAGAGAGAGATAGAGATAAATTTATCACTTCATCTAGCAGTACAAGGAGAAAGAAATAGAGAGAGAGAGGACGCGGCATTACGTAACACCAAGCTAATATAACTCCAAGAATGTTAGACCTTTATTATTATTCTTTTTTGTTTTTTTTCTTTTTTGGTAAATACACGTAAGATAAGGAGGGTGAACAGGTGCAGACTCAAACCCCTTCAGCACGATGACGTAATTTACATCATATTCTGGTTACCATTAGTTAACCCTCTCACTACCGGGGATGTTTGATGTTTTATTTCAGCTATATTTAAACGATTTTTTGCAATTTAAGAAGGATCTGTGGTAGCCAAAAGGGTTAAGTGAGATAGTGCAAAGCATGTTAATTGCTGAAGGCCCTTTTGAAACTGCGTAAAATCGTCTAATAGTAGCTAAGATAAAGTAAAAAGACGTCGCCGGTACAGAAGGGGTTAACATTTTCAGTACCGGTGACATCCTTTGCATAATATTCTGGCACCTAATAGACGATTTTAGTCAACGTAGGAAGGTCGTCTACTTATTCATAGGCTACAGAATATCTCAATTAACCCTTTTAGCTACCATATACCCTTCCTAAGCTTCATAAAATCGTCTAAATGTAGCTGAAATAAAAAACACGTCACCGGTACTGAAAGGGTTAATTTGCTTCAGCTTGTAATCTACCTCTCGGACTCAAACGGGTAAATACGATCCCAACAAACCCGCTGAATAACATAGGTCCTTCTTATTATCTTAAACTGTATATAATCGTCTACTTTTAGCCAGAATCAAATGTTAAAAGGCGTCATCGTTCGTGCTGAAGGGGTTAAAGGTAGCATCACACGAGGGTATATTATATACTATTATCCGATACTATAGTAGACCTAAGTTTCTTTCCAGCTGTCGATAAATGTAATACCCTGTCCGCTGATTTATCGATATTTAATGGAAAATTGTGAATTTATTCTGTCTCTGTCATATTATTTGCCTAATTTTCATAATCAACAACATTATTTCGCAATACGATCTTCCACATAGCTGAGCAAACAAGATGGGGACATGGCAATGACGTTTAACTCAATCGATTTATTTATTAGCTAAGTTTTCTATGTAAAGCCAGATCAATGTAGTCTTAGATTTGAATTCTCACTTTTTTCCTGCCACAAAATATTAGTGACCACATATCATGAAATCACTAAATATGTCTTACATTTGAATAATTTGCTTATGACTTCTTGCATTATTTATTATTTTTTTTTTTTACGCCAGACACTTGTATAAATGGCTTCCCTCACTGTTTCTGTTTGTGCCTCACCTACACAGAGAGTAATCCAGCTAGTTCCCACAAACACCTCCTTCTATCCATTTCACTACACTATAAATAAGCACACCATTCTTTTGTAAAAAAAAAAAAAAAAAATGTAGCCCAATTTGGCTCTCTCACTCTTTCAACTTTTGGGGAAAACGTTTGTTACAGGCAGCTATGCCTTTTGTTTCCCGCATACACGTAGGGAAAAAACAATAGGCATATATATATTATATATACAGAGAGAGAGAGAGAGAGAGAGAGAGAGAGAGAGAGAGAGAGAGAGAGAGAGAGAGAGCACACAAATGATGGGGCAACAGGTGCGACAAAAAATAAGGAAATGGGACTAGAGAGTGAGGAACGAAGGCACAATAACAATAAATGAAGAGATGGGCGGAATAAAGGAAAGACGATAAGCAGAAACAATGGAGAAGAGAAGAAAATATAGAAGGAATAGAGCTAGACGACGATGATGATTGATAAGAATAAGAAGCAATATATGCAGAAAAGAAAATGATGTTAACCCCTTCTGTACCGGTGACGTCTTTTATCTTTATTCTGGCTACTGTAAGACGATTTTATTCAGTTTCAAAAGGGCCTCCAGCAATTAACAAGCTTCGAACTATCGTAATCAACCCTTTTTACCACCACATATCCTTCTTAAGCTGCAAAAAATCATCTAAATATAGCTAGAATCAAAGGAAAAAGACGTCGCCGGTACGGAAGGGGTTAACCAGTACAGTACCGGTGACGTCTCTTTTATATGGTTTCAGTTACATTTAGACGATTTTGTTAAGCTTAGGTAAGATATATGTTAGCTAAAAAGATTAAGTGAGATAGAATGTAGGCTTTTTGTGTGGATAGATGTCCTTCCTAAGCTGAATAAACTCGTCAGCTAGGTACCAGAGTATAACGGAAATGTCACCGGTACTGCTGTATGAGTTAAAAGAAAGCACAATGTACCTTTTGGTAACCTACAAACACACGGACAGGCCATATTGTGATATCTGATTTGAGAGAGATTTGATTTTGATTTTGCCCCGAGGGGCGAGTTTATTGAGCAGCGCCCCCCATCCTGTGAGGGGACAACCACTAGTAAGGCGATACATACTGCTCAAAGAGCCATTATTCCACTGAAACAACAGCATCGTCATCTGGTTACATTCATATTTGTGTTTATAAATCAGGTTGGCATTATTCAGATGTGTTAGTTTATAGTTTCCTCATTTAATTGTCACATGGTCTGTATATACGTATCTCATTATAAAAACAAAACAAAAAGCAAGCAAGAGAGAGAGAGAGAGAGAAAGAGAAAGAGGGAGAGGGGGGGGGGGTGAGGGGAGAGATGGAGTGGCAACAGGTGTAGAAAAGCGAAACAGGAAAGAGACAATATTACAAAATAGAATTTAACATATTCAAGAAATAGCGAGAAAAAAAAAACAAAGACAAAAAGCAAAACAGACAAGTGAAGATAAAGTGAAAAGGAAAATAAAAAGAAGTAATTAAAGAAGAAGGAAACTTAAAATAGCATCATGTTCATCTTAGTAACCCACAAATTATGGACCGGCCATCTTGAGACGTGTTTAATTTTGGAGAGTGTTTATGTTGTTGTGGTTCGAGTGACGGTGTTAGGTGTGTGTGTTTGTGTTTCTCTATGTGTGTGTTCTGTGTCTGATCTATATAATGTTCTGTGTGTGGTGTATGCGGTTCGAGTGACAATGTTGGGTGTGTGTGTTTATGTATCTCTATGTGTGTGTAAATATATGTGTTCTGTGTCTGATCTATATAATGTTCTATAATTATGTGTTCTATGTATGCTATATATACTGTATATATATGGCCTATGTGTGTTCTATGTACTGTGTATGCTATGTATTTCGTATGTATGTTCAAGTGTGTTCTATGTATGTGCTATGTGATCTGTGATCTGTGTATTGTGAATGTTCCATGTGTATTCTATATGTATTGCCTATGTGTGGTTTAAGGGAGGATGGTTCACTATTTGGGCGATTTTTGCATGTATTCATTATTTTTCTAGTTTCCTCCCAAGACCTCCATCAAATAAAAAATAATAAAATCCATTAAATCCCCCTTCTAGATTAATATGTAAATTTTTCGGTAGAAAAATTTCCCGGCCGAAGGCCGATTCTTTCAACATTACAGGCTCACTATCGTTGACCAGGGAAACAAATCGACACCTAAATAGCACGAAAGGCCTAAATATTGACGAAGAAATGGGGCGAAATGTGTTAAAATCGCCAAACTAATGGACCGAACGTCTTATAATCTCAAAACAAATGGGGCTTAACACGAGGGAAAAAATGGACCAGACAAACGGCCCATGTCCCCTTAAGTGTGTTTTATGTATTTCTTATGTACAGTATGTATCTAAGCATTGTTCTATGTATGTTTTATGTAGTGAGTGGTACCATGTGGCTCTGGTGGTCTTGTTGGCACGTGGTGGTGGTGGTTGGCACTCAGCTAGGTGTGTGTGTGTGTGTGTGTGTGTGAGAGAGATGGGGGGGAGTGAGTTATAAGTGGTGTGATGTAGATTAACCGAGACTTTTGTAATAGACATAATACAATCGATACTATAATATATACATGTATGTACAGTATGTATGTATGTATGTATGTATATACTCAGGCACATACCCCATTGCTGGGGATGGCCGACTCGAGACAGAGCCCGAACAGAAACAACATTTAAAGTTCCAATTCTTAGGGTCCGGGAACACTGTCGCGTTCCCTCGCCCATTTCTCTATCTCGTTAAGTAGGAACATTTTACAAGGGGAGGAGGATTTCTAGCCCCCTGCCCCCCCTTAGCAACTGATTTATCGATACTTAATGGAAAACTATGAAGCCACTATGTCTCTGTTTTGTATTAAGGCCAAATGTGTATATATAACAAAATATTTCTCTACAAAATCTCCACAATAGTCGAGTAACCGAGATAGTAACATGACAATTTACCCTCAGCTAGAAATAAATGAACTAGAGTTACTGTAGGTACGCTCTCTCTCTCTCTCTTAAGGGGGAGGTAGTTGATTTTTCTGGACCCCCTTCCCATGTTTAGCACCATTAGCTTTGAGATGCTAGAACGTTCGTTCCATTAGATTGGCGATTTTTAGACCTTTCGCCCCATTTCAGTGTTAATATTAAGACCTTTCGTGCCATTTAGGTGTCGATTTTTTCCTGGCGAGCGATTGCGAATCTGAAATTTTGGAGAAACCGGCCATTTTTCTACCGAATAAAGTATAAATTTACTTTGGAAGGAGGTCTTGGGGTATATATTGTTAAAGCTTTATGGTGGTTTAGTTAGGAACCTGAAAAATACCTGTACATATATAGACCAAAAAATACCCACTATCCCTTTAAAAAACTAGTCGTGTCCTTATAACAATAACACGTTTTTCTCGTCATGTGAGTTTCACACCACTGAATACAATATCTCGACCCATAACTGAGCTAATTGAGTTTGTATAGACTTTATTTTGGGATGTTCTTTCCATAGCTGAATATAATCGTCTAATCGTATCCACGATGAAATGAAGTAAGGCATGATCGTATGCCAAAGGGAATAACATAACTTATATTAGCAAAATAATTAAAATCCCCAAAATATTTAATTTTAGTTATTTCTAAGTTTTATAATATTTAACAGGATACTGAAACATATGCGACATAATCTTGGGTACTGGTATAACTGTTATTGAAGTTTAAGGATTATACAATATACTGTATTGTAGGATATTGCTATAATAACGATACGTGGACACTGAGATGTCGGGAAGGTTGGTAAGTGTATCGTCATAACCCCCCCCCCCCCTTCCCTGCGGTAGGTGTTGCCATAATTATGGCTGACAACTTGTGCGTTTGTTTCCTCATTTCGGTGTGTTGCTTATGTATAGGTGGTTCGGTCTCGGTCAGGGCTGCGAACATCCGGCTGGAACAGCTCGCCTTTCCCAACACCTATCGTCACTGGTCTCAAATTGTTCACACTACAGCATGCACTGATAGATTTTGGTGCGAGTGTACTGTACTGTACTGTACATAACATAATTATATGATGTTATATCCATTTGTCGAATACTGGATATCAACTGGACACAACTGCACACTGAATAGCCTAATGTTTTAAGTGAAAGGAAAGCACATTTTATGGGGCACAGATTTCTAAGGATTACTAATGTCAAACACCCTCATCCAAAATCTATGATATATGCCTTAATCGATTTTTCCTCAAAACTTTACCTATCATGAATCAAAACTATAATATAATACAAACTAACAGCGTAATCGTAGATGACTAAGACGACAAAAAGTATTGGAGGAGGGAACTGGTAGGAAGGGGTGTGATGATGAGGAAGATTGATTGAGGGAGGGGAGTCAAGGGAGGATAACAAAACAAATCAAAACAAAACAAATGAAGGAAGCAGAGGATACGAGCCTGACTCACATAAGTATTTAAAAGCGGTGGATTTCTTTGGATTCCTCGGTTCGGATTCACTAAGCTAACTTTAAGGTTGCGATGACCACTAATAGAAGAATAGAAACTATTTGGCATACAACGCTTCTATTATTTGATTCGCTAATTATTGGTGCAAATAACACGGGGAAAGGTATATATAAGTTACTCTAAAACTGCATGTGCTTTAATATGCTCATCTTTGGTTACGCAAAGAAAGGAACATACATCGATTTATGATTGTTTTATTATAACTGAATATGCAACCATACTGTATATTATAGCCTATTGGGTCAAGCTCCGACACCTTCATCTCCTCCTCCAGGCTCCAGCTCTCTTCTTCACCCCCTAGTCGGGTCATAGTACTTCCTCTGTCCCCTTCCTTGTTTTGAGGCATTAAGTGATCAAAATTATTGTTTGGCTCACTTGTGTTTATATTCATTTCATGCCATGTCACTATAGTGCTGCCATCTGATATTGGAAAGTCACAAGTGTTTGGTAAAAAACGTGCAAGTAGACATCAATCGAGCCGGGCAATACCCAGGGTAGGCTTCTTAGGCATTTGATAAGGAACGGCTAGAACTTCATGGTTTAGATGCTCATGTTCTGGTTGTGGTGTCCCGAGTTCGAATCCCAGGAGGATCATATGCTTTCATTAATTTATTTTGTAATGGAGGATTAATGTTAAAAACGGGGTGTAATTCCCTCACTGTTTCTGTCTCACCAACACAGATAGTACATTCTGATAGCTATATTTGCATAACAAAGCATTTTCGAAGATATCCAGGGGTGAATCAAGCCTTGCCCTTCTTCTTCTTCTTCTTCCCGTATAGTTTTTATGTAGTATATGGATGTTCATTATGAAGAGGACATAACTAAGAGTAAAATGGGAGGGATACGTCATCCAAACAGCTATGCTCTTGGGTTCCTTCATTCACGTACTGTCAATATGACAAAAGGATAATCCATGTTATTCAATGAAGACATTACAGATAAAATGCTATCCCTTTTAAGATTACAGTATTCGGTAATATTGTAATAGAAGTTTTGGGAAGAATGTAAGAGTTCAAAGCAAGTTCAAGCTCTTTGGTACGAGTTAATTTAATCCAGTGACACCTTTATTTGTATTGTGCCTTGGCTATTACTAGACGGTCTTAGTAAGCTTAGGTAAAACCTCTCGTAGACAAGGATTTAACTGTTCCCCGTTGCGAGGCTATGAGGTTAAGCACAGGTAAGGAATCAAAGGAGGGGGGGGGGGTGCATTCAGTGGCGCAGAGTTGCCAACAATGTGGCTTCACTGCTAGATTTCGTTGTGTACTTGCATCGGGTGGAAAGGAGAACAGTATTGAAATGTTGCTGTATCGTCTTATTTGATAGACATTTCCTTGCTATTTACTATACATTTTCACATATTTTGATTAGCCATACTCTGTAGTTTCTAGTATTTTGCGACTTTTATGAACTTGTCGCGATAGTTTTTGCGGGAAGTGTCTCGCGATAGTTTTTGCGGAAAGTTGGTAGTTCTGAATTGGCTCACAGTCTCAGTTCAGTGTGTGCCTTGCCTGTGAACAAGGAGGTTATACCGCGCGCGCTCCTGGGATCCCGAGTATGTGTCCAGCTACATAAGTCTACATGTTAGAAGTGTGTACGTGTGTGTTGGTCCGTACATAATCCTGTTAAGAAACCAGCATCTTGTATTGGGATCGAAAAGCGAGTGATTTTAATTTAAAGTTGGGTATTTAAACACGTGGTATATCCTTTTCGTAGCAACATTTAAAGAGTGTGGTTTGAGTGCGCCCTGTTTAAATACCCCTACAAACATTACCCTGTTATGTGTTGCATATGACAATGAAATTATTAAATGCTTAGGAATGCTTACACTATCGGAATAGTTTGAAATCGTATAGGCCTAAGGCTGATATGATATTATTTATGCAGTGATCTTTATAATTTACATTAGGCCTAGTTACATCCTATGATGCCAATTTATATTTGACTGAATATTATTACGTGCGGTATTTCTACAGGACTATCTGAAAGACTATGGGCCTACATAATTTAGTACAGTAACCAGGGTTTTTTGTTATAGTGTTTTTATTTTTACATCTCTAACCTCGGGATTAAGCTTTTCAGTAACACTCGCTAGGCCTCAAGATTTGGATATCTTAGTTGCTTCATTTGTTTTTCGCCGCACTTGGTTTAGGCAACGTCACACTGATGTCATAACTAATTGCCTGAACTTCAGACTTCAAAATACTCAAATGAACTCTGGAAATGCGCAACCTGTAAGTATTAGGAGGATTAATTAAGAACATTCGTTTCTGTCAGGGTCCTCCCTGGTCTTATATTCGAAACATATTTGTCAGTATTTGTGTCCTAGCATATAGGCTACATTTGATGTCATAGGCCTAAGTGTTTACCAATATGTTCGAAGCAATTTCGGGATAAATCGAATGTTTGGGTATGAATTACTAGAATCTGCCCGATTTGAGTTTGTAAAGTAATTTAATTTATATTTTTTCTTTCATATACCATGGTTTTATATACGAAGGACCGTCCCATTTTAGTTTGTACCCGTTATCCAGTAGAATCAGAATCAGAATATTTATTTTCCATTTTAAAATGGTTCTTCACATACCGGTACATTAAACAATATTAATATATATATATATATATATATATATATATATATATATATATATATATATACAATAAGAAACATCTCTAGTATGTTACTATGGACAGTCTGTAATATCTATACAAAATGACAGTTATATTATTTTTTTTTTTTTTTTATAAATCCATTTCACGTTTCAGAATATAATCTTTTAATATATGCTTAAACGTGTAGGTTATTTGTCTTTTACTGACCTCGGCAACCTATTCCATATTTTAGGACCTGCTACCAAAAGCGACCGTTCACCATGAAAGGTGTTTGTTCTTTGTACATATAGATGGCTTTGCTGTCTTGTGTTCCTATTTATGATTGAATTAACAATAGGAAAGTTTATTAGCCAGTTTGGTATTAGCTTAACACGCTATCCAATAGTGGGGACATATCTAATTATGGTTGCAATGGGCCTCTGGAAGTCAGATGCTTATCATAATCTGGTATTTGACGATAAGATAGGGCTACTATGTTTTTCTTATCAACAGTAGTACACCTTACAGACTCAATGCCAGCAAAAAGCTGATACGGTAGCTACGGTAATATAGCCTACTAAATGTGAATGTACCCCCCCAAAAAAAAATAAAAAAAAATAATGAAATTTATGAGTATGCTGTGAAAGCGAAACTAGAATTAAACCCGGTTTTCCCCCTGTAAGTCTATTTTTTTCCAGCTGATGGTAAATTGAATCCCTTTGCATCAGATTTCATGATTATTACTGGACAAATCTGATACTGCTATGTCTGTGCGTTATATTATTGCCAAGTTTTCATAATTAGCAACCTATTTCGCAACAAAATCATGATAATAAAGTAGTAATCAGAATGGAGATATGGCAATTTAGTATCAGCTGGACAAAAAATGGAGTATAGTGACAACATAGTGGAAGGGGAAGAATGCATAGTAGAGTATCCGAAATTTCAGCTAATTTTCTCAAGTTTATTTGTAGTTCTGTGAGGTTATGGGCCGGGATTAATAGAATCATCTATCTATCTATTGCCTGACGCCGTGATCCCCGAAGGGGTGGCCACGAACGAACCGCCCCCATGCACCTCTGTCCCCAGTCAGTCGACGCCCCTCCCCCCAACCAGCACCGCCATCGTTCATGTACCCTCACTCCATCCTTCCACCTCTCATTTGGTCTACCTCTCCCTCTCTGTCCCTCCACCTCGCTCTCGTACACCCTCTTAGTCATTCTCTCGCTTTCCATACGTTCCATATGGCCGAACCATCTCAAGTTGTTCCTTTTCACACTTTCCAGCACATCTACCTCCACACCACACCTCCTTCTTACTTCCTCATTAGTCTGTCTATCCCTCCATATAACTCCGCACGCACTCCTTAAGTAATTCATTTCCACTGCTCTCACTCTTGGTCTGAGTCTCTCAACCAACGCCCATGCTTCGCTTCCGTAAGTCAGTGTCGGGATTACCACACTGTCATGCAAGGACTTCTTCACTACCATACTGACTACCCTATTTCTTGTTACTGCTTTTAGCGTTCCTACAACCCTCTTCCCCTGTTGTACCCTCTCCCGCACTTCTTCATTCATAGTCCCATCTTTACTCAACACACTGCCCAGATACTTAAAAGAGTTGACGATCTCCATGATCTCCATAGCCTGACCGTTCAGCTTCACCTCACACTCTGTGACTTCACCCCTTTCGAAGACCATAACCTTGCTCTTCCCCGCATTTACCTTCAAATTCCGTTTTTCGCACACTGTTCCAAACTCATTTACCAGACCCTGCAACTCCCATTCATTATCACTCATCAGAACTGTATCATCCGGAAACAGCAGTATAGGTAGCTTCCACTCAATTCCCTCCCTTTTCAGCGATACATCAACATCCACTGCTCTTGATAGTATTTCTTTCATGACTACATCCATATATACAGTAAACAACCACGGGGGACATCACACACCCCTGTTTCAAACCAACATTCAGGTCAAAGAACTCGCTCTGCTCACTCTCCACACGTACTGCCGCCTTTGCACCCTCATACATGCTCTTCACTGCTTTCAGCAACTTGCCCTCTACTCCGTATATTCTAAGTACTTTTCACAAACCTTCTCTATCCACTCTGTCATAGGCCTTCTCCAAGTCCATAAAGGCAACATACACCTTTTGTTTCTTCTCCAGATACTTCTCCACAACACAATTAAGGGTAAAAATCTGATCTACACATCCTCTTCCCTTCCTAAAACCTCCCTGCTCGTCGCCTATCCGTTCTCACTCTCACTCTCTCAATCACTACCCTACTGTATACCTTCCCTACTACGCTTAGAAGACATATTCCTCGGTGGTTACCACACACTCCTCTTTCCCCTTTGCCCTTATATAGGGGGACTATTATGCCAGTCTTCCAGTCATCGGGTGCACTCCCCTTCTCCCATGCTAGTTTGCACATTTTCCATACCCATTCTATCAGTATCTCACCACCATACCTCAACATTTCCCCACACACTCCATCTGTTCCTGGTGCTTTCCCCAACTTCACTCTTTTCATGGCTTCCCACACTTCTGACCTCCTGATCCCCACCTCCTCCTCCACTACTTTTCTTCTCCCTCCCATACCATATCCAGCTATGTTTGCTGGCTCTTCATTCCTTACATTTAGCAACTCACTGAAGTACTCCCTCCATCTTTCGACTCTCGGCTAGCATTCTCCCATTCTTATCTTTCACACCCTTACTGTTTCCCTTGCTACCTTCCCTAACTTTCTTGACTTCTTTCCAGAACATTTTCTTACTCTCCCTCCATAATAGAATCATACATAGATTATATGACTAAAATATTTGTCTGATCGTGTACGGTAATATTGGATTTTTGGGCGAGCAGTATTCCACGTGGGCCCACTGTGTTGACGGACAGTGGGTCATTAGGGCAGCAGTAAATGGAGGATAGTAAAGCAATACAGGCTGGACCTAACTGTCATAATACGACAGAGTGAGAGGGTGATTGAAGGAAATTATGCTGTTTTTCCATTATTATTTTTAAAATAACGTGAGTTACGGTACGGTACCGTACTCTATTGTTTTATGTAGGTTACTTTCAAAATATGTTTCATCATGACTACAAGATATTTAACCCTTTCAGTATACGAAGACGCATTTCTTCAGCTCAATTGGGCTAATATTAACCTAACCGAATGTATTCAGTTTCGAAAGGTTCTATAGGAGAAAACAGGGTACGGTATCGGTAATTGAGATTGCCTGTGGAACCTTAATATATAATTTAGTGGTATAGTCAAAATTGAACACAGACGATGTCAATGTACAATATATACTAAAATATTTAATTTGTACACTCATCTGCAGTGGAAAGTGGTAGCCTACAGTACATATCGGCCAATTCTGATATATTGAATATAAGATATTGAAATATAGGCTACCCTTTAAACATGTGCCCTAGTCAGTGTTTTCCCTCAATCAGAGTTATTTTTGTCTCAAGAGTACCATGAAGTAGTGTAACGGCTATTTATGCATGCGATTGTACAGTATAGTTAGGTTTGCCTTTCTCTGAGGGTTGAGTCAAGGGTTTGAATCTTTCTGGGGTAACATTTATATATCTTTCTTCATGCGGTTCAGTCCGGCTTCAGTTTTTTGTCTTCGGTTTTTTATCCTGTCACTGCCACACTCGCCATGCATCATTATAATTACTCCAACATTCCTGTGATACCTTGATATAGCCTATATCCGGTTGGTTGAGAAATTTATTAGTTAAACATTAAGAAATTGATGCTCTTATATTAACTTGCACCAGCAATTTTGTAAGAGATATTTAAATCTAATTGCAAGTACTAGTACAGTCGTGAGCCTAATAGCTAGGCACCCGTTTGTATCTGTAGGCAGCAGGCTATGGGGTGTCCTTCGCGTATTGGGTAACCAAGAGGATCAGAGCTCGATTCCTTGGAATCCTTGGCGGGACGAATCATTGGTTGTCTCCTTTTACTCTGTGTTTCTGATTCACCTATCAAGTATCATCTGGGGTTGGCCTTCAAACCCATGGGATGATGAGGATGAGACAGAACAGAAAAGAAAGAAAGATACCTGTATAGGCGCTACGGGGATTTGTGATCCTTCTCCAGTTTATTATAACAGTGCAGCCTTTTGTGATCTCAGAATTATTATTTAACCCGCACAAGTTGTGGATATCTCTCTCCTCTCCTCTCCTCTCCTCTCCTCTCCTCTCCTCTCCTCTCCTCTCCTGTATCTCTCTCCTCTCCTCTCCTCTGCTCTCCTCTCCTCTCCTCTCCTCTCCTCTCCCTCTCCTCTCCCTCTCCTCTCCTGCTCTCCTCTCCCTCTCCTCTCCCTCTCCTCTCCTATCCTCTCATCTTCTCTCCTCACCTCTCTCCTCTCCTCTCCTCTCCTCTCCTCATCGTTCCTCTCCTCTCCTCTCCTCCTCTCCTCTCCTCTACTCGCCTCTCAAATCCTCTCCTCTCCTCCTCCTCTCCTCTCCTCTCCTTTCTCACTCCTCTCCTCTCCTCTCCTTCCTCTTCTCTCCTCTCTCTCCTCCCTCTCCTCTCCTCTCCTCTCCTCTCCTCTCCTCTCTCTCCTCCCTCTCTCTCCTCTCCTCTCCTCTCCTCTCCTCTCCTCTCCTCTCCTCTCCTCTCCTCTCCTCTCCTCTCCTCTCCTCTCCTCTCCTCTCCTCTCCTCTCCTCTCCTCTCTTCTCTCCTCTCTCATCCCCTACTCTTATCTCCTCTCTTCTCTTCTCTTCTCACCTCCCTCTCCTCTCCTCTCCTCTCCTCTCCTCTCCTCTCCTCTCCTCTCCTCTCCTCTCCTCTCCTCTCCTCTCCTCTCCTCTCCTCTCCTCTCCTCTCCTCTCCTCTCTCAAATCGCCCCCGCATCCGTGGCTAATAAACAGGATGCTGTCCATCACGGTACTACTACTATACTGCACACACACCAGAGTCTATACTGTCTCCATACCCTCGGTCAGCATGTTATTGAAACCATCACAATGAAACCTGACATTCTCTATTGATACTATATTGTCATTGGTGTAATTTTTAATCTATTGCCTCGCGACCAATAACTTTTGTCATTGGTATCCTATTCTATCTATTGCCTTGCGACCGATAACTATTTTGTCATTGGTGTACTTTTTTATCTATTGACTCACGACCGATAACTCTTTTGTCATTGGTGTACTTTTTTATATATTGCCTCGTGACCGATAACTATGTTGTCATTGGAGTCCTTTTCTATCTCTTGCCTCACGACCGATCTGCACGCATAGCCTGTTCCCCCTAATCACAGGAGGGTGTCAAATCGAGAAGGAATAGTCCAATGGGAACGCTTTGTATTTATTTTTATTTTTGTATAATTTTCAAAGATACGAGAGCTACTGTAAAGCTTTACGTTATCTTTGCATATTCAACAATAATGATTAAGGAAAAGGTACTTTTGTTCTATGTGTAGCATATGTAGGAGACAAAAGGCAGGTTACATGTCGTGTAACGAATCTCCCTCAAAGTTAAAAGAGTGACCGTGCCAAATTCAAGGGACGTTGGAGTCAAAATGTTTGGACACACTAAGTTTAAAGCAGTCTAAGTCATAGGATGAAGGAAACATTGATTGAGGGAGAGAGTTCCAGAGTTCACTTGTTAAGTAGAAGAAAGACAGAAAATTTGTCAACTCTTGAGTTGGAGAGCTGGACAGAATAGGAATGAGACTGTTGAAAGGCAGGTGCCTCGCTCTCGCCACAAGGGAGGGGGTACCGGGTATACACTGAGAGAGTTCTGAAGAACACTGATTGCTGTATTAGCGATAGAAGAGTGAAAGAGATGCAACATTGCGACGTGTAGAAAGATATTATAGGGAACTAGTAAGAGGAAGAGAGTTGATGAGGCGAAATGCTTTTGATTCTACTAGTTCGAGAAGTGCGGTATGGGTGGAGCCTCCCCACACATGCGAAAATTACTGGTACTCAATACAGTGACGCACGGTGCCCCAATACAGGGCAAGAAGCTGTGCGGGGGTGAAGAAACCACGGAGACTTTTGGGAAGCTGTTTTAGCTAGAGTGGTATTGTATGTATGTAGCCTATATACCCAGGCAATTACCCCATAGCTGGGGGTGGCCGACACGAGACAGAGACCGAACAGCAACAACATTTAAAGCTCCAATTCTTAGGGTCCGGGACTCCGGGACCACCTTCGTGTTCCCTCGCCCCTTTCTCTGTTTCGTCTAGTAGGTAAAGTTTACAATCTTCACAGAGTGGTAATATAATCTTTCCAAGAAAGGTCAGATGAAAAAGATACACCTAGTATGTTGAGAGAAGATGAAGTTTTGAGTTGTATATTTTTGAAGAATAGTTGATTGTCTTGTGGAAGATTGTGATGGAGAGATGGAGGGAGAAACTGGCTCTTGAAAGCATTGAAAAACAGTTTCTTTGCCTCAATAAGAAATACCGGTAATTGAAAGATCAGAAGATAGGCATTTTATGGCCTCGCCATGTTTGTTTTGCAATACTTGCATGCGGGCTTGATGTAACAAACTAGTTGAATAGTGTAACGTAGAGTCATCAGCTTATGAGTGGATAGGACTAGAGGTACAGTTGATATCATTGATAAATATTTAAATTATAATTGGATATGGGAGAGAACCCCGAGGAACACCGGAGTTGATAGGTTGAGGAAGTGTTTTATGATTCATGACATATTCTTACAGGAGAGAGATAAACCATATATATTTGGTAGCCTTTATGTCTAGAAACAAGGTGGAACAAAGGAATTAATAGGTGGCGAGGAAGTCATCGAGGCTCATCAATCTGCGTAGGCAGTCGTCAGCATAAGCTCTTTACCACACCATCATTTTAATTATGCAAATAAAGCTGGTATAATCAAATTTTGACTAAACTTTCCTTTGCATATTTTTAAAAACTTAAGTAAATTACTGTTAAACTATAAATTCTAAACCGTCCCCATTAATATGTAATAGTTGCTTAATGAAAATTGCAGGGTGGTAAAGAACTTATGGGTAGGATGTAGTGAGCGGGCGTACCGCCATCTTTGTTTACATTACGCGTAGTGGCGTCGGACCTTTCCCATCATGTTCCCGTCTATTTTAACCTAACCTAACCTAGTATTCATGTAGTAATGACAGGGGGCAAATAGCAGAAAATATAGCGTTGAAATAGACGGGAACGTAAGTGCGACCGCGGCGATCGCTCTATGTAAACAATGACCACCGTACGCCCGAACGCTACATCCATCCCGAACTTATTCTGACGACTGTACGGTACGGTTACTTGGATAATAGTTAGGCTACATTGATATAGTTACACGGAAGAACATGAGATGTGATAATCATACATGAATCTAGAGACAAATTAAACAACATGATACAACTTTATATTATACAGTACCGGTACAGGACTACCGGTATATAGATACTAGGCTTATGTCGGTACGGAAGCCTACTGTATTTTAAGGAAGTGGTCTGGTTTTCTTTATTACCGGTACCGGTACTGATAATACGATTAATCGTTCTCTATATATTTGTGTGTGTGAGAAAGAGAGAGCAAGAGAGAGGGGGGGGGGGGGGGGGGAAGCAGGAGGTACACTACGTGCTGCGATTAAACCTATGTAGCTTTGCATAAATTAATGTGCCGAAAAGTTGTTTAAAGCATTTTTTCTTCACGTCGAAGAGGAAAGGAATGTATTTCTGCGGTAGATAAATAGTATTCAGAGTTCAAAGACTACTTTTTTTTACACAATATTTATATATATTTTTTTTTCTAGTTAACGGTAAATTTCGATGTCCACATCTCGATTATTCAGCAATTACGGGTATGACATTATTTTAACTAAATACGTTAGTTGTGAACACTTGGTATTAACACGTATCAGAGACGTAGTAGCGTCATATTCCATTCATCATCGGGAAATCAGCTGTTAAGGGGGGATGGTTCACTTTTTGGGCGATTTTTGCATGTATTCATTATTTTTCTAGTTTCCTCCCTAGACCTCCATCAAATAATAAAAAAAAAAAAAAACATCCATTAGATCTCCCTTCTAGATTAATTTGTAAATTTTTTGGTAGAAAAAATCTCCGGCCGAAGGCCGGTTCTTCCAACATTACAGGCTCTATCGTTCGCCAGGGGAAAAAATCGACACCTAAATAGCACGAAAGGTCTAAATATTGACGAAGAAATGGGGCGAAAGGTCTTAAAATCGACTAACTAATAGGGCAAACATCTTAACATCTGAAAACTAATGGGGCTAAACATGAGGGAAAAAGTGGTCCAGAAAACCGGCCCATTAAGGGATGATTTTGTTTTTTGTGCCAGGTGAAATCAAGCCCAAAGAAGAGCCTCTTTCCTTCGCTGTGATTTTATGTGCGGGAGTAATGTGTGTGTAAAATTGGATTAAGAGTGTAGTTTATTGTGCAGTGTTGGAAAATTGCCCAAGAACCGGAAACAGCCTCGTAAGGACCAAGTAAGCAAACCCCTCCCCAGCTTAAGGGAGCCCACCTCGCGTTTTTTTTCTCTTTCTCGCCCTCTCTCTTAGGGCTTGTATCCATTCGGCCCCATTTAGCCTACTGTTTTAAGACGTTTACCCCCATCCAGGTGTCAATATTTTCCTGGCGAGCGGTAGCGAGCCAGATATATATATATATTTTTTGACAGCAAGCTAAATTTGCAAATTTTTCGATAGAAAAATGTCGCCAGCGAAGCCGGAGTTCTCCATACAATGCTGGCTAGCTATCGCTCGCCATGAAGATATCTACACCAGCATGGGGATAAACGTCTTAAAACAGTTGGCTGAATGGGGCCGAATGGATACAAGCCAGGGAAAGAGAGAAACGGAGAGAAAGATAAAAAAAACAGTGACCCCCCTTAATGAAGATGCGGATCCCCACCCCAGCTACAGCCGCCGTTATCGAGATAGGTGGCAAAGTTAGGCCTATCGTAGCTATATGGTGGAGATTGGCCGATTGGTCAAAGTGTTATTGATCTATATTTTTTCCGACGTCAGATATTTAGAGTACCGGTAGGCTATTCAGGAATATAGGTACCGGTACCGTATATTTTCATTTACTTAACTGTGTTACCATTGTTTTACGTGAATTCATGCTAATCATATTCGCCAAGTGGTACCTATGAACACACACACACACACACACACACACATTTGGTTGAAAGAATTTAACCAATAGACAACCAATTTCTTGTAATTAATCTATGGGTGAATAATAAACGTCAACTTAGCCCTTACAAGGATCATTAATTCAGTCCGCATCAAAAGAAATACCCAGATAAGTCACAAGTCCCAATCGACAGCCGGGTGACAAAAAAACAAATAAATGTGGTCCCGATATAGCCCGTCTCTGTGGCTCCGTCTGTCTGTATGTCTGTCTGTCAGTGAACGCCGGTCATACGTGGCCCCCTTCTTATGCTACAGTCACAAGAGAAATTTTTCTCGCATTTTGTTTGCAACTTTATTCTAGATCTTTAATTATTTTGATGAAGGTACCGTAGATTAGGCTAGTTTTCGTGGCTAAATGTCTTTAAGAATATTATTCAAAGCTGCTGCTAGATCTGAATTGCCGATTAAAAAGGATACTGGTACCATACAAAGAATTAAAAGAGCTCGTGTGAAGTCCCACGGCCATCATCAATGTTTTCCGGCAATTGTTCACCAGTTTGTTTCCATCTATGACTGTCAGCTTCATAAAGATTTCAGCCATATTATATTATCATCAAACTTTAGATTAGCTATCGATACCAATAGAAGAGTCCTGACATGTTGCCAGTTATAGACATATTCTGGCGTTTTTATTACGTAGCCAATATTCGATTTTGGCTTAGAACACCGAAGTTAGTCGCATTGTTCACTCTAGTATCTAAGGTTGATGGAGATTGTAGTGTACATACATTAAGTACCGGTAATTGAAGTAAAAATCAGCTAAAATGTGGTTAATATGATTAGGCACCAGCCAAATCGGATACAGGCTATGGAAAAACGTCGACAAAACTTGTTAATATGACTCTTTAAAGTTAGAGACGATAAGTTGCAAGAAAAAGCGAAGGTGTGATACCAACTAAAGTAGGCTACAGTAGGTATTCCTGTCACGAAGATGGGGTGCCCCGTCTTGTCTGTACCCTTGAGGAATTACTGAGTACCGGTACTTGGCGGTAATAAGATCTGGGTTATCTGTACGGTACTTGTATGTAATTCAGGTTCCGGGTATTGGTAATGAGTAGGTGTAATATATTGACTTTGTTGCATTTTATGATAGAATCGTGGAGGGTAGTATGTATGTAAACTTAGTAAGATCAGCAACATGCAGTTTTGCTGTTTGTCTACATCATCCACGTACAGTAGGTCGTAGGAGAAAACAAATGATGGTGATATCTACCTTCAGCCTAGTTGCCGATGCTGTTGGAATAGAGTCCATAGCCTATACTTAACTTGAATTAATCCTTTCAGTACGGGGGACATCCTTTTCATTTTATTCTGGATACTATAAGACGATATCATTTAGATTAAGAATGACTTCCAGCAATTAAAAGTCTACACAATAAGTTAACCCCTTCTGTACCTGGGTTGCATTTGATTTCATCTACATTTAGACGATATTATGAAGCTTAGGAAGGACATATGGTAGCTAGAAGGATGAATTGAGATAGTCTGTAGCCTTTTTAGGGATAGACGTAATTTCTAAGCTGAATAATACCGGTAGCGTCTAAAAATTGTCAGAATATAATGAAAAGGATGTCACCGGTACTGAATGGGTTAACCAACCCCTGTTACTACCACATAGCCTAGTATTACAACTAATTACACCTGACCTACCCCTAGCTCCAACACAACATGGCTTCAGGCCACTGCACTCCACAAACACTCTTCTCACAGACCTTACACAAAGAGCTTTCGACGGCATCAACTCAGCTAGACCACCACACAGATCACTATTAGCCACACTCGACATTAGTAAAGCCTTCGATGCCATCCCCCGCCACAACCTAACAAACAAAATCTACAACACAAACATGCACAACAACACAAAAAGGTGGTTGGCCAACTTCCTAGCAGGCAGATGTGCACACATATCTTTTGCCGGTCAGTCATCTAAAATCAGAAACTTTCCAAACTGAGTCCCACAAGGATCCGTCCTATCACCCGCACTCTTCAATCTGTACATGCACGATATAACTACACCCAATACGCCCCAAATAAACTTAGCCTCCTATGCAGATGACATAACACTCACATGCACACACCATGACCCAAAAAGAGCAACAGATCTCCTTCAACCCTATCTCAACACTACATGGCTGGTGCACTACAAACAGACTTAATCTAGCCCCAGCCAAATCCACCGCAACCCTGCTCACAAGTTGGACAGGAGAACACGAATACATCCCTCAACTCACCATAAACAACACACCCCTAACACATACACACACACCCAAAATCCTAGGAGTAACATATGATACTCATATGACATTCAAACAGCACACCACAAACATTAAAAAGAAACTGACACCCAGACTTAACGCCCTCAGGTCACTTGCTCACACAAAATTTGGACACAACAAAGAAACTACCACCACAGTATATAAACAATACAACAATACATAAGATCAGTGATGGAATACGCAAGCCCAGCCTGGGCTTCTAACCTAGCTGAAACACATCATAAGTCTTTACAGACTATTCAAAACAAAGCCCTGAAGATCATTATGCTGGGGTCACACATTCACGTATATCGCTCCCGTATGCTCCCGTCAGGCGTGATCGCCAATTTTGTGTTATGACGGGCGTAGTCCGGCCGTGTACGCCCGTATAGACTACGACTATTGCACTTCCCGACATACGTACCGTAACGGGGCCAGTGTTACGTCAGACGTAATGTAGTCGTATGGAGCTACGTACGTGCTTGCGACTTGCGTAAGCATGTCCCCGTTAGTCCGCCTGGGCTGCCCGATTTGCGGGAACACAGGCCACGCCCATGGCCACACCCCCACAAGACCTACGTAGCTGAGGCCGTACGTCTTGTGAGTTTGTAGGCATTACGTGGACCGTGTCCGGACAATCGTAGGCACACCCCGTCTGTCCAAACACAGACAAAGACAGTCTTTGTCAACCACGTAGGTCTGGGTTGGAATCTGGGAACTACAAAAGGGCAGGAATGGCCACACCATTCCCATTCCCAGTCCTTCATCGGCACCATGAACAACATCGCGGAATTCATCCTGGAGGAGTTCAATTTTGTGAACTCCCTTTATAGAGGAAAGACCATTCATCCTTGTAACCTTTAACCCGCTGAGTGCCAGCCAATTTTGACGGTGTGCTTCTGCCAGTGCCAGATTTTTTTTTTTTTTGGCTAAATCTATCAAGTTGGGAGAGAAAGGAAGGATAATGGTAAAAAAAAAACACTCCCCTTGTCCATTTTCGCCAGAAATCAGGTCCCCGATGATGGTCCCGAAAGTAGCTGAAAAGACACTATAGACTACAGAGACTTTTATGGTATCGGAATGTATGGGTAGGTGGGTGGTGGGAGGGTGGTTTTGGGGTTGGTTGGGGGAAGGCAGAAGGGTAAATTGACTTGTGTTACACATATGAAGCCGATTGGTGAGGTAGTTTCGCCACCACGGATTTTCCTTTTTTTCCTTATCTTCGTACGGATACGCTGGAAGTGGGTGATGGGAGGCGGTTGGGGGTGTGGTGGGGGGAAGGCAGAAGGGTAAGGGACTTGTCACACAAATATGGACCCGATTGGTCCAGTCGTTTCGCCGCCACAGCTGCTCCGGTGTGGAGAGAGGGGTGACTGGAGTGCCCCCCCCTGGCCCCGTTGTCCCCCGTCACCCCACCGCAGGCGGCAGATGCGCCCGGACTTACTTTCACTTTCCCGTTTTACGTGAACATTGTACGATTGGCGGGAGAAACTTACGTTTTACCGGGCTAGCTGCTACGTTTTATGGGGCTGCTCCCGTAAGACGTAGCAGCTAGCCAGGTAAAACCTATGCTTTCCCGTCGTTTCGCTGCTACGATTTGTTTTCCGAAATCCAAAACATACCGGGCGGCCTTGGCCTGGTTCCCGCCATGCGTACCAACCCCACGACTAGACTCAATTTAATTTACGTTTTGCGTACTTCCCGCCAACCCGCAGTGCGTTTTACGTATTCGGTTGCCAACTACCAATAAACCTTCGTACGGGAGCATACGGGAGCATATACGTGAATGTGTGACCCCAGCATTACAGGCTGCACAGCTACTGCACCCACAGATCACCTACATCAAGAAACCAAAATCCTCAAAGTCAAAGACCATCTGGACATGAGAGGCACTCAATTCCTGGCAGCAGCCTCCACGAACCAAGACCATCCACTAAACTACATGGCAACACACCCACAGACACCAAGAAATATCAAAACAACACCCAGCACAAGGTATCACACACAATTATTGTCCTCTCTCCCTCCCTGCCCACCCCGAACCGCTCACATCCATACTCATATCTCTCACCGATCCATCCACTCAATCACAGACAACACGCAGCTGCATGCACGACCTCCCGAAATCCATCCTTCCGAATCCTCCCTTCCTCGCGAGGACAGAGTCCACCTGGCCCATACCAGCTGGCTCCTGAGCTATCAGAAGAGACTGGATGACTCCGTTGTCGACTCCTGCCCGGGATGTAACACAGCACCCCATACCATTAAACACATCATAGAAGACTGCATTTCATACAACCACTTACGCCAACAACACAATCTACACTCAATGAGAGCTCTGTGGGAAAGCCCGATCGTGGCCATGGCCTTCCTCAGGGACTCGGGGCTGTTCGGCCAGGCAGCTTAGGGAACAACAACAACAACTACCACATATCCTTCCTAAGCTGCAACAAATTGTCTATAATTTTACTAGAATACCGTAAATAAAAAGATGTCGCCCGTACTGATAGGGTTAATTTATATAGTTGCTGATAACATTTGCCTGAAAAAGCCATTGTTTGACTCTTCCTGTAAAATATTTAATCCTGTCACAGTGATGCTCTGTACTCTTTAGGAATTACTGAGCTGCTGGTTGTAATGATATCGGGTTTATCTGTACTGGTATGCAATTCCTGATTCCAAGTGTCGATAGGTGTAATAGTCTATATATTTCTCTTGTAGTCTATACTTTTATTTTAATTTAATTTTATGTACTGGTATACATTTGATTGTTTTGAGGTTAGGTTAGTACAGTAATAAGTTCATAATTATAGAGTAAGCTATACAGGATAATATACTTTAAATTTTGTGCAATCTGTTACATAACAGCCCAGTTGTATTAATGTACAGTTTCCATGAAATTAACTTTGGACAGATGCTTTGGAGAGCTAGCTATATTTAATCACTATAACGAGATAATGTACCGGTATGTAGTTATAATGCAAATAAATTGTCTTTCCGGCTTCAAACGTTTTTACAATAGGTTGACACTCAAAGAGCGGGTGGTGGAGTATATTCACTGTGCCGCCCAGCGTTTTTTTTTTACCATAAATGGGGTTGTTTCCGTGCTCTTTCATGCATAAACAAGAGCCAGAGCGTAATACAAGTATGTATCCCTGAAAGGGCGTAAATTGAGCTTTCCAATGACACCTGAACCATCCTTCTACGATCACTGGTTGTCTTGCAACGATCGTGCAACCGAAGGGCAAAATCGCTAAAATACGGTCATTTCGTTACATAATTACTTGTGTAGCGAGTGAGAGAGGGTGGAGTAGTGTGGAGTAGTGTGGAGTACATGTCAGTGGGCCCACGACGGTCGTGGCGAGCGGTCATGAGGCAACCTACGCTCCTCCCACCGCTCGGCTCTCTCTCAGAGCCAATATTGCGCCAAAATTGCTCACAGACTTAAGTCGGGCCCCGCCACATAGTCCTTTCTTCTCCATACGGACTTAAGTCGGGCCCCGCTAAAGAAGGGTTAAACTCCCAAAATCACTTTCAACCTATAAAAACCTGCGAGAGCATTAAATCTTATCACTCTTACGTTAACTGCACTTATCCTAGGTTCATGTCTCTGCAACTGTGCACTGTAATTTGTCTCTTAACAGGGCACAGGATATCATGGTACTGTTTTATTGTACGGTACGCTCAATTTAGGATATAATGTTGGTCAGGTGTAGGCTATGAGATAAATGTTAAAGATAAAGTTAAGGGGGGATAGACAGGTTGGGGAAGTGAGAGGTCTCTAATAATTTAAGAAAGCCACAGAGATAATACATCACAGGTCCTCATTAACCCTTAAAGATCAGGGTCGGACTTAAGTCCGGTTCCAATTTGCAGCAAGTTAGGAGCATTATTAAGACTTTTAAAGGGTTAAAATCGAGTGCAAATGGCCGGGAGCGCAGCGGGCCAGACAGCCGACTCCCAGGGCTTACCGCCCCCCATTAACTCATTTTCCCTGTGTTCTCGAGAGGCCGGCAGTGTAGCCAGTAGTGAGCATAGCTCATAGGGGGGGGGGGGGGGGGTCATCTTAGCTTCTGGCAGGTATATTTGCCGAAAATTACCTTCATTCCATGCTGTTTTTCATGCATAAGCAAGACCCAGAGCGTAATACAATTATATATCCGTGATAGTGCAAAGATAGAGCTTTCCAATGAAACCTGAATTATCCTTGTACGGCATCAGGTTATCTTGCAACGATCATGCAACCGAAGGGGAAAATCGCCGAAAATTATTATTATTTTTTTTTTTTTCCCTTGTAGCCTATGAGAGGTGTAGGAGGCAAGAGAGATAGACCCCAGTACTTGCCGCACGACCGTGGTGAGTGGAACAAGCTTGCCTGTCATCCCTGCAACGCCCGGTCTCTCTCAGGTCTCAGCGCTCATAATAGCCTCAAAATGCGTCCGTCTTATGACGGGTGTACTGTACAGATGGCCAATTTTCTCTCTCCCATCATTTGAGGGTTAAACTTGTATGTATGTATGTATATCCGTCTTTTAGCTTGTAATGTTGCTAATTATCGATGTACATAGCTCCAGCTTCCGTATAGGCTAGCTCGAAACTCGGAAGTGGTCATTAATAGGATTCTTGGCTGTAGGCCTAGTATTATGTGGGTCCTCTGTATGAGTACCGGTATGTAATTTTAAATTCCGGGTGTCAGTAGGTGTTCAGTTAAGTTCATTGGAGACCCTGTTGAGTGTTAGTGTCAGGCAGTAGGCCTACCATATTATGTGCGGAGGGGAGGGGAGGGAATAAGCTAGTGCCAGGATAGGATAATAAAATATTCCAACAGCTACACAAATATCTTGCATGGATGAAGGATATGTGGCCTATGTAGCCTTTTTGTCCGTACCTTGTATCGGTAAGCCTATGCGAAAATGTTCTCTATATAGCCTATTAGGGTCTACTCTACACAAAAGATCTTACCCCATCCCCGTGGCGTGTTAGTCAAGGCCCGACTCTCCTTTCTACTACAATTCCCTTTTTCAATACCTACTAATGATACTCACCTGGTTTACTCTAACCCTCCTCCTTGCTCGAGACATTGGAGCTGCCAAATGTATGGTTTATCTCTAAATATGAATGTATTAAGTATGTACATTTTACAGGTGATACAATGGCTTTTCTGTTTTGTAAGTGGTTTGTGCACGGTACGGTACCGGTAATATATTTATGTAAGTATTACAGAAATGATGCTGTTAAAATAATAGTCTTTACAATGTGTAGTATTTTGGTTCCGATGTTAGGTACCGGTAACTTTATAAACTAGGGGTATCTAGGGGTATCTTGCAAGGTATTAAAGATAGGGAAGATGCAAACAAATGTTAAATATAAACTAGCTAATTTAGAATTAGAAAATTCAGACTGCGAGAAAGATCTAGGTGTGTTTGTTAGCAATGATTTGAAGCCTAGAAAACAGTGTATAGGCGTTCGTAATAAGGCAAACAGGATTCTCGGGTTCATCTCTAGGAGTGTGAGTAACAGAACTGCTGATGTTATCTTAAAACTTACTTGTCATTAGTGAGCCCCATATGGATTATGCTGTCCAATTTTGGTGTCCTATTACAGAATGGACATAGATTCATTGGGAGAGAGTACAGCGTAGAATGACAAATGATCCATAATATTAGAAATCTCCGTATGAAGAAAGGTTGAAGAAATTAGGTTTACATTCGTTAGAGAGACGCAGAGTTAGAGGGGATATGATAGAGGTGTTCAAGTGGGTTAGTGGGATTAACAAAGGGGACATGACAAATGTACTAAAGCTCAGTGATAGCGAAAGAACTCGTACCAATGGTTTCAAATTAGATAAATTTCGTTTCAGAAAAGATATAGGCCTAGGCAAATATTGGTTTGGTAACAGAGTTGTAGATGGGTTGAATGGACTACCAAGTGCTTAAGTGGGATCTAAAACTGTAGGGAGCTTTAAGATAAAATTGGATAAGCATATGGACGAGAAGGGTTGGGTGTGAAGGGGGATCAGCCGGGTTGGGCCAATCAGCGCTCTGCAGACCCCCATAATCCTGCGTTAATCTCTAACCGTTTTGGTAAGATGATCCTCAGGGTATTAGAGTGTTGAGCCTATAATTGGGCTTTGTAATTGATTTGGGGTTGTGTGGGACAGGGATCTGCCTTGCTTAGGCCAATCGGCTTTCTGCAGACTCCCATTTTCTTATGTTCTTATGTTCTAGGGGTCTGTAGTGGTTAGGTTAGTGTAGTCATAATTAGGAATAGTTAGACTTTTGCCTGTAATTATATATCTGACTTGACAGACTCGTTAGGAAAATAAAACTCGGACCTGCAAGCTTTTGGAATTCAGACAAAAACTTGCAGTTCCGAGTTTCATTTTCCTAGCGAATACAAGGAATATATTAATAACGATTATTGCGATTCTCTCTCTCTCTCTCTCTCTGTGTTTTTTGTTTCTTCCTCCCTCTTCCAAATATATCTACCAATCACTTTTTATTCAGTCTACCTAGCCTATATATATTGAGATAGATAACCACCCGTAATTTGGCTTTGTCACTCAACTTTAGGGGAGACACTTGTTACAGGCAGTTTTGCCGTTTGTCTCCCTCATACACATAAAGACAAAGATTGATATACGGTAATGTATTATTAGTACCGGTACCATACTGGTAGGATATGTATCATACTATAATGTTTCGGTTATCGTTTAATGTTGAGAGCCGCGGCGGTCGAGTGGAGAGCACGCTCACGTGTGAATCTGCTTGACCTGGGTTCGATCCCATCTAAGGCGGACGTTTAGTGGGTGTTAGTAAGTACTAGTGTGTTTCACATGCTCGCACCCAGTCGGGGGTCACCTCGACGACGTATACAGACTATTAACACACAAAAAAAAGCCACTCCAACAGTGTTCTCTCTCTCTCCAACACCCCTGCTCCCCTCTCTACACTTCAGAAAATAGGAAAGTAGAAAGTAGCTACGAGGTGCCGTTGTAAAGGCTTATCCCTCAATACCCGGTACCTTCACCTGATCTGACCTGTTGACTGGTAAAGTGTGTGCACGGTAGCCGGGTAGCGTTTGTTTAGAAACATTTGAGGTTCTTGCAATGGTGCCTGTTTTCAAGTAGTTTAAAAGTTTCTGATGATTGTTTTGTTGAAATATTCTATAGCGGCGAGGGAGTGAGTTGGAAAGGTGGGCACAGGTATAGAATCTCACCCATAACCAGTTTATCTACCCAAACAAGTTATATTTCTTCATCGTCTTATATAATTTATTAGTATTAGTATTAGTATTAGTATTATTAGTAGTATTATTAACAAATGCCAATGTATCATACTACCACTATCATATGTTTCACCACATGTACCTTTTCTTTAGCCATACGCTAAACTCCCATGTTAGTGATACCACTGCGTGAGAACGACGAGTGCTACGTAGCTCGTTCTGGTCTCATTGTGAAGCTTTTAGCGCCTAGTTATTTGCTGAATAAATTTCTTTTCTTGCAGATACTTGATTGATCATTCAGGAGGGCCTGAATATGCCCAAAATAGCCAAAAACCCCCGCTAGACAAGGGTTAAGGAACACCCCGTTCTTAGATTAATCCTCCATTACAAACCCCAATGTACTTGCATACATTAATAAAAGCATATGATCTTCCGGGGATTCGAACTCGGGACACCACACCCAGAACATAAGTATTACAACCATTATACCACCAACACAGTTAAAGGCAAAGTACACAATCACAATTAATATCCATAATCTTAACTTTATATATATTAAAACTCCTTAATGCAGCAGTCAATTTATATATTATCAAAACTCAACCAAATAAAGTAACTGTTCTCTCTTGGAGTTTAATCAAATATCTCTATTTAGCAACCTCTTAATATTTCACAATGTGCATGGGAATGCAATATATATATTAGATCTAACCGGAATGCTACAATATTAAATGCAGACATAAACAGGTAGGTATGCAAAGATATGAGTGACAATCAATACGTTTGGAACGTGACCGCTAAATAAAGTACCTGGTAACGCAACAGAAAATATACGAAACCATGTAATCTTAAGCAAAGATAAACTTGTATTACATCTCACAATCCTGTATTAACTTCTTTTAAACCCCAACAAATCAACACATCATGCTTAAGCTGGCAAACTATATACTATTAAAACCCGGTTCTAAATCAGGGCCCCCTATTTTTGTCATTATTGTTATTTTTTGTTTTATTATGTATTTACAAAAAAATAGGGGGCCCTGATTTAGAACCAGGTTTTAATAGTATATAGTTTGACAGCCTGAGCAAGTGTTGAATTTGGGGGGTTCAAAAGAAGTTAATACAGGATCGTGAGATGCAAACATGTTTATATCTTTGCCAAAGATTACATGCAGTTACGTATGTTTTTGTTGCGTTACTATATTTAGCGGTCACGTTCCAAGCGTATTGTCACTCATATTGTTTTTTGCATACTTAACTGCTTCTTTGTCATATAGCATTCCTGCTAGGTGTAATATATACTGCATTCACATGCATTTAGTTTGTGTTTAATTAGGAGGTTGTTAAAATGTTACTATTAATTTAACTCCAAGAGAGAGAAGTATAATGCTTTGTCGTTTTTTTTTTGTTTTTTTTTAATTTATAAATTTAATGCTACATTAAGGATTTTTTTTTTTAAACAAATGCCTTAATGGTTCGGGATACAGCTGCTTATAGTATAGTAGAGCAAGTCGATTAATTGATAAGCATATGGGCTAATTCTCTCTCTCTCTCTCTCTCTCTCTCTTTCTCTCTCTCTGTCTCTCCGTATTGAATGTCACTCCCTCATATATTTATTTTATTTGCAGGCTTGACAGCATCTGCCCCTCATAACTTGGCAGTGGTCTGTTAAGCTGGTATCACACGAGCGCTTTTTCCCTCAATATTTATCCTCAACACTGGTCTGGCAGCTTTTGAGGTCAACATTTAATATGTTTCTGTTACCCAAATTCATCTATCATCAGTAGTTTCCGATGCCAGTGCAAAATAATCCAGAAATGTTGCCAGAAAAATGTTGATCATCGAATGTTGACTATAAAAGCTCTCGTGTGATGCCGGCTTTAGACTTCGACGTACCTGCTTATGGCTCTTGATATAAGTCTCTCACTCTCTCTTTCCTTTGATTTTTCATAAATAAAACAAAAATAAGGACTGTTTTACGACTAGTATGTTCATTCTAGGTTGGGCAGAAATCGTAACCTATGACCTCTATAACTAAAAAAGGACTAGAGTAATAGAACTAATATTTCTACCAAATAGGAAGACTTGGCTAGGGAATAGGTGTGGAAATTGACAGCTCATTTGCTCAAGCCTTTTTTGAGTTACAGAGGTTAGAGGTTACGATTTCTGCCCAACCTAGAATGAACGGACTATAGTGTTGAATAGTATTTCATTGACCATTTCTTCACTTCCAAAGGATAATGAGATTTTGAAAAAAATATAACTTTAACTTTATATATACAATAATACTGACAAAAATAGCGGGCCTTGACTTAGAATCATTCTCGTTTGCCAGCCTGAACATAAGATCTTTATTTTATTTTATTTATTATTATGGGTGGGGGGGGGGGGGTTGAAAGAGGTTAAGGGGGTACTGCTTGTATTTTCATTTATGTATTTATTTTTTTTAGTTTCCTCGCTAGACCTCCATCAAGCTTAAAAAAACACCTCTTAGACACCTTTTCAAGATCATTTTGTACATTTTTCGGTAGAAAAATGTGCCGGCCAAAGGCCGGTTCCTTCTAAAATTACAGGCTCACTATCACTCGTCAGGATTTTGTTTACACCTAAATGGCACGAAAGGTCTTCATATTGACAAAGAAATGGGGCGAAAGGTCTCAATATTACCAAACTAAAGGAAGGAACGCCTTAACCCTTTGGCTGCGGGTGACGTTCTGGACTGTTTTGGCAAGTTACAGCAATTTCCAGGCTTTAAAAGCCTGTAAAAACCGTAAAAATAGAGTGTCAGAGGGCGGGAGCGTGAGGGGCCCACCTCCGATCCTCAGAGCAGCCACCGGCCCACTGAGGTTGACTGTCTCTCGCGCGGGTCTCTCTCTCTGCCTCTCACAGCAGTGTTGCCAAGCGAGCGAGTGCTACCAAATAGCGGGTTTCCCGCGTTTCACTGGCACCGCTGCGGGTGAACCAGGCCACCTACACGGCCCGTTCTGGTCTCATTTTGAAGCTATTTTCGCCTAGTTTTCAGCAGTTCATTTAAAGCAGATGCCTGAATATGCCCTAAATAGCCCAAACATAGCCGCAGCAAAAGGGTTAAAACCTCATAACTAGTATGCTAAACACGAGGGTGAAGGGGGTCCAGAAAAAGCGAGTAGTATCCCCTTAATACAGGATCATGAGCTGCAATTACATATATCTTTGCCTAAGATTACATGCAGTTTTAAAAATAAAATTGTTTGCGTTACTTTATTTTGGCAATCACATTCCAAGGTATTATTTGTCAGTCATTTATTGTTTGCGTACTTAACTACTGTATTGTATATTGTAACAGTCTAGTCAGTATTACGTTTAATCGCATTCATAGTAATTTTGTTGCTAAAATTTTATCCAGAGAATGGCAATACCCCTGATGACGGGTTGGGTTTTGATATATAAATTAGCTGCTACATTAAAGGATTTTGAAAACACATGCCTTAATGGTACGGTATACAGGTACTTACAATAGTATAGCTTAGTAGAGCAAGTCGATGATAATAATAATAATGAGCATAATGGCTAAGTACCGGTATTACTCTCTCAAATTACTAAAACCAAAGATATATTTTGTTAAACTACAACCATCCGGAAATAGAAACATTGTAATTAGGCCAATACCGATATGTATTCCATGTATCAACCACCCCCAGCTATGGAGTATGTGCCGGAATATATTCATAGCCTACCGGTACATTAAATGAAGGGAATTATTGTAATGATTAGAAGGTCTTCATAGTTAATTTGCTTAGGAAGAACTTCTAGCAATCAAAAAGGTAAACTCTATCGCAATTTACACTCTGTATCCCACAGGTTTTCTTCCAACTTCTACCTTCGGACATAGCTTTGGCTTGAAGCTTGCAGATTCAACTGCTCAACACGGTGAAGCCTGGAGGTTTTATTCCAGACTGTGAGTGAGAGATCAAGATAGTTTGAGTGTTGTAACCGGCTCGTTCATGGTCTTACCTTAGTTGGCCTATGTCGCCTGATTGTCTCCTCTTGGCCTGGTGCAAGATCCGACTACACGAAGGTGCATCGCCACTGTTTCATCACTCAGCCTCAGACCCTCTTTCTAAAGCACCACTTACGGAGCTGTTTATTCTTACTTACTTGATTTACTTGATGAAGTTCAGGGTTCCTGCGCCTCACAACCATGGTGATCCACCGCAACTCCCGTAACCTGCATATCTTCTTAGGAGGTGCAGTTGGTCCAGTATAGAGTAGGATGCAGGTCGACATTGTGAGGTGTACCCTGGTACTAGCGGCTTGTCGGGCTCACATCTCGGAAACTTGTCCAGCTTAGATTTGAGCTTCTCTGTGGGATAGTCTGTGATGGTCCTGATGTTTCTAGGGAGGCAGTTGAAGAGTCGAGGTTCTCTGTGGGTCAGGCATGACTTGAGTAGTATCCTGACTCTCCCTGGTGCTTGTGTGGAGAGTGCTCTTCTTCTACACATTTTCCTTGCCCTTGGATTTTCACACCACTATTTCTGAGCTGGAGGCAGAGGTGTCTGGTACTAACTCCTCCAGGACTTTCCAGATATATATTATTCTGTATTGCTCTCTCCGCCTTTACTGGTGTTACGACAGGTTTAAATATATCAGGGTTCTTATTCATTGGACTAGTAATGGCATAAATGCTACAACGGAAAGCGCTAGATCCAACCTCTGATGTATATTCCCAGTGAACAAAGAACACAAATACTCTCCAGAGTTCTATATGCAATAATAGGTTATTAAACTCTCAATAAATGTGCGTCTACTCTAGGCTTAATGTTATGTGAAAACAGCCTATTACTACCTATAACCGAAGGTGCTTGGTTATGGTATGCAAAGTAAGGTGGTAAGGGAAGTTACAGCTTACGTTACTTTAATCAATAAATGTCAGGCACTCCTGCATGAAAGAAAGTGCACTAAAGTCCTTCAACACCAACAAGGAATCTTCTTTAAATGTTAGATGCTATCAAGATGCTCGAATCGGAAATGGAACCCAAAAAGGCAGGCAGCGGAACAATGCTCGTGCAGGCTATGCACACAAAAAGGCAGGAGATATAATGCAGTCGGAGCCAAGAATATCCTAAACGCCACAACAATAATAATAATCGCCACGACAATGCAGTATTCCTATCAACAAAAAGAGCCTAAGTCGTTTGTGTCTCAATACATCAAACTAGGCTGCGAAATGCTTGTGTAATCATAAACGGGTATGCATAATAAGAGTAATTGGCTTAATATACTTAATGTCTACTATGACTGATAAAGTCTAGCTAGAGTCAATGATACGAGATACTGGTGCGCATGGCATGCCGCATAGCCTAGTGCAAATCTCAAGTCTGTGCGTCAAGTATTACGTTAGAGTGAAGGGTAGCTCTCTTGAGAAACCTTAATACCGAAGTATTAAGCGTTCTCCTGGCGTACCTCAAAGACAAACAATCGAGCCTAGAACAGTGCAGAATGGTATAGGCAAAAAGCCCTCATTCGTGCATGCTCTACTCTCAATGGCACACAGACTAGAATTTACCCAATCAACTCCAGTTCTCAGGTATGTCGTGCAGCTTTTAACTAATGCCAGCACCCATCGGAAACAATACCTTATAGTATCAGACTCCTAGTCTAGCATTATCTAATCCAGCAGAACACTAATAATTATAGGAAGCGGTACTGAACAATATGAATGCCAACCAATGCTTCGTGATCAACTTATCTTAACAACTAACATACATGGGTTATATAAGACCTTAACGCACAATACAACTGGCCAGCATGAAACTGATTATGCAGAGTTAACCAGAGGGGATATAATATTAATAAAAGGTGGTGAAAGGTATGGAAAATGAGAGAGATAGGCAGAGGAAAAGGTTCTCAGGTGCAATGAGGGGGACAGATATCAAAGGGATAAGAGAGATGCGTTCTAGAAACCAGATCTGAGGGAGAGAGTGGCGAGGAAGCGGTATATATACTAGCACTAGCTCGAACCGCGTAGAAAAGCGGTAACAAGTCCTCTAGCCAATGCTAAAGAAGCTAGCTAAACATGACGTCATCAAGTATGGTAAAAAACTCCTCTAACCAATCCCTGAGGCCAGCCAGCTATGACGTCATCGAGTATAGCAAAACACTGCGCGCCTCCCCACACACTGTTCTACTCTTCTCTCTCTCTCTCTCAACTCCTATCATTACTACTTAATGATAAAACATATACTTTGCAATTAAATATATAAAGCCTTGACATGGGTGAAAACAAAGAGCCTTTCTGGACTGCCCATGACACGAGCTTTCATATGAAATAAAGCACACAATAATACACCAACTGTAGCCACATCCACTGCCCTGGCGATCCTAGCGAGTCACTGTAGGACAAGCCATGCGGTTCTAACGGAGTGGTTAACGTCACACTGGGAATATAGTCTTAGTTTTTTGTAGTCTTTCCCAGTAATTTAGTCCCTTTGCTAGGCACTTCACTACGCACTGCATTTTTATTGCGAATCCTAGCACATGATCAACATGATCGAGCTGATTACATTGGTTACAACTTACAACCAACATTCACTAGCAAAGACATTCAAACAAGTATGGTACAATAAAACTCCACATGCACCCCACACAATATAAACAATGAGAGGTTGGGCTTGTAACCTGGCTCAGAAACAAGCTTGAGAATCAAACGAATTGTTGCTATGGAGAAGATTCATTGGTGGCCAGCCCTTTGGGGATTAAGGCGTTTGGCGATATTTACCGGCAAGTAGATAATGGTATACTACCGGTATTGTAATATTTAAAAAAAATACCTTCATTGTAGTATCAAGTCAATATTAGGCTATATCAAAGACTTATTACCTCCGCACAAAAAAAAGGTGGGCGAAGGCTAAGTTTTCACTTCCATTTGTTTGTAAGCAAGATATCTCGCCTATTTATGAACTGATTTTCACCAAATTTGTTGGGCATATAGGATATGCGCCAAGGAATAAGTGATTCACTTTAGGAGGCGATACAGATCACATCCTTGAACCCAGATCAAGAAGACCAGCGTAGGTGGAGGTATGCGCTCTAGCGGTTGCGTTTAGTTTTTTAATCGAATGGTCGAATGATAGCCTAAGTGGTTTGAATATTGTTTTCCTTTGATCATTTTACATTGTTTTCTTTTCGTCTTACATCCTGACCATAATGCACAATCTGTATAGGCCTGTCCATCTTGCATTGATCTATTAAGTTTCAATTAGGCTAACCTGCGCTTAACAAAAAGTAAATTTGAATTTAATCAAGGAGAGAGAGAGAGAGAGAAAATCATTCTTAGCCGCCCTTATGTTCATTATTATAATTGATTTGTTCTACTATGGTATAATACATGAAATACCTGTATGCCATACTATTAACAAGGCATTTGTTTTTAAAACCCTTAGGGTAGCAGTCAATTTATATATTCTCAAAACCCAACCGGGTATAGTAACTCTTCTCTCTCTTGGAGTTAACGTAAGAAGTTAATTTTAGCACCTAATAACATAATAATTATCTCCAAACAACCTGTTATGATTGAGTATGGAACGTGACCACTAAACAAAGTAGTTTAACAAAAAAATATACACAAATCTGCGTGCATTTCATTGAGATAATTTGAATAATCGGCAAAATTCCATCTGTTTATAAGTGTCTTAAGTTATGTAATATCTGGTAGTCTACGTGGTTTGAAATTTATTATATTATATGTATTACTATTAATTATTAATAGTATTAGTAGTAGTAGCCTAGTAGAAGAGGATTGGGTTTAGTAGGAAGGAATGGTAGAGATTGGGAGTTAAATCAGTTGCTGTTCGCTGATGACAGCGTTGGTGGCGGATTCTGAGAAGCTGCAGCAGGTAGTCAAAGAGTTTGGTGTGGTTTGTGGAAGGAGGAAACTGAAGGTGAACGTCAATAAAATTAAAGTAATGGTGTGTAATAGGGGTGATCGTAGGGTGAATCTAGATGTGAGGCTGGATGGGGAAATATTGGAACAAGTAGAGTGTTTTGAATATCTAGGATGAACAATAAGCAGGAGTGGAGGTATGGAAATCAAGGTAAAACAGAGAAGGAAGGAAGGTTTTCGGAGCAATGGGAAGTATGTGGAAGACGAGAAATCTCGGAATGAAAGTAAAAAGTGCAATGTATCAAGGAATTGTGCCAACAGTGATGTATGGGGCTGAGACATGGGCTCTGAAGGAAAGGGAGAGAAGAAAGCTGGATGTGATGGAGATGAGCTGCTTGAGAAGTATGTGTGGAGTTACTCGTAGAGACAGATTGAGGAATGAAGATACGTAGGAGAGGGGCAGCAGGAACATTTGTCAGCCAGAGTGGACAGAAGGGTGCTGAGCTGGTATGGTCATGTTGAACGAATGGAAGATGAAAGGCTTACAAAGAGAATATGAGAGTCAGATGCAAGGAGAGATAGAAGGGCAGGAGATGGAGAGACTGTAAGGCAAGCTTTGGATGATTGAGGAATGACTATAGATTAGGCAAGATAAGTGGCAATAAACAGGAATGAATGGAGAATGCTTGTGAATAGATGAGTGAACACGTGGTCATTTGGGGGAAGGGGTTGGGCGCAAGTTGGACTAGATAATAGTCCATCAGGCGCCTGGCCCGGGGAGACGATTAATATGAAGGGTGCACCTGGAAGTGTGGTGGGCGGGCTTATGGCTTCGGCTCCGCTGCGTGTCTGCCTGCCAAGATCGTAACCTCTCCAGGTGGTCGGGGGCCGGGGGAGTGCTGGAGGGACCTTGGTAACCCTGGTCTCTGGGTCTTCTCCTGGATGACCTAGCTGTGTGTGTATTTGTATTTTGTTTTTGTGTGTTCGTTGTTTTCTGTTGTGTTTTGTGTTGTCCCTATTCTTGCTGTCTTGAGTCGACCCCCCCCCCCAAAAAAAAGGGGGGGGGGGGGAGTGGGGATTGGGCCTGAGTAAATAAATAGATAGATAGATATGTATGAATCTAAGATTATATTTATAGTTGGTAAAAAAATGGGCCACACTATAGAAGATGAAAAAGTATCAGATTCGTGTAGCCTACGTAATTAACAGTTATCAGGTGTGTGATACAAGGACGCTGTATGCTGTTTTCTGGTTCCTGATGGGTAGGGCTTAGAACTTGAGATGGTATAGTATTTCGGTTTGAAGGTGATCAGGTATCGGTAACTCAACCAGTAAACCATTACAATCAGTAAATCATTTCAATCAGTAGACCATTTAAAAACAGTAAATCGTATCAGCCATTAAACCATTTCAACCAGCAGACCATTTCAGTCAGTAGACCATGTCAACCAGTAGATTATATCAGGCAATAGACCATTTCAACCAGTGGATTATATCACCCAGTAGACCATTTCAACTTGTAAACCATATCAGTTAGTAGACCATTTCAGCCAGTAGACCATTTCAAACAGTAGATCATATCAACCATAAGACCATATCAACCAGTAGACTATTTCAACCAGTAGACCAGTTCAGCCAGTAAACTATTTCAGCCAGTAGGAAGAAGAGAGAGAAGGAGAATGGATATGGGAGGTGAAAGAGGTCATAGACACTTATCAACCAAAATGTCAAATACCAGCTGCTAATGTGTTTACAGAAGGCCGCGCGAAGGATCCCAGTGTAGCCAAGAATCGAGGACTCAGGGTCGCTTATATACTGGCTTGACTTTATAATAGGCCATTTCACTCAGTAGACTCACTTCTTATTCATGGTCGACTCATCCAAAACTGGTAATATAGGCTAAATTAGAATATTATGATGGCCCTGGTTTCACACACACACACACAATACGGTACTATTGAAGTTATTAAATATTTGTTAGACATTGTTATTGGGCATATTGCAGTATTATATAGTATACAACCCAAACTCCTTGCTGTCATTGGAAGGCCCATCACATTTCAGTTTTCTATTATATCCTTTCTCTCTTCATTACCACACTTTCCTTCCCCTCTACCCTTTGTAAACACTCTTTCGTCAATCTATGCATTACCCTATCTTGACCTTGACATTTGTAAATTGTTGTGATGGTCCTGTCCATCTTCCTCTGCAAAGCCACTCTCTAAAAGATGCAATTTACGCATGTTGGGTTAAGGCCCGACGCCTTCATCTCCTCCTCCAGCTCCCTTCTTCACCCCCTAGTATATCCTCTTTCTGCTTCCTTGCTTCGAGCGTTAAATTTATTATGATTACTTGTTTCACATTTCATTCATTCGAAATTTGTTAGTTTATTTACTGAATACATAAGTTAATGCACGCAGTATCCCCCGAACCTAGCTTCCTTACCATAGTATATTCTACATTAATTTGGTTAAGTTAGGCTATCTAATATCTATGGGCGTTACAAATACATTGAGGAACAATACACACATCAACTCTTCATCTTCTCTCAATATCATTAAATTCATATATTTATATGCAGTATTGACAGATCAACGGCTAGGCTATGGGTTTACATTATCCGCCAGGTGAAAACCAAGACTGAATATATCCCATTTATTATAGGTAGGCCAGAAATTGTGACCCCTAACCTCTTTAACTCAAAAGGGGCTAAAGCAAATGTGCTGTAAATTTCCATATCTATTTCCTGGCTGATTTTTCCCAAATGATAGAACTAATAACTCAATTACTCTAGTGGTTTCCGAGTTATAGAGGTTAGTGGTTAAGAAATTTGGCCGGCTGGAAATGCTCATAATTCATTCTCTCTCCTACACAATGTATAACTTCCGCTGATCATAATTCATTTATCCCCAGAACTTCTACTCTCTGGAATTCACTTCCTTAGAGTTGTATGTATCTATGCATGTATGTATATACTCAGGCACATACACCATAGCTGGGAGAGGCCGACTCGAGACAAGAGCCCGAACAGGGAAAACACAACACAAGATAAAAACAAAACAAAATATATATTCACACACATCTAGGTCGCCCAGGAGAAGACCCAGAGACCAAGGATCAGTAATGGCCTCCAGCACTCCCCTGGCCCCAGACCTCCCGGAGAGGTTCCGGTCTCAGCAGGCAGACACGCAGCGGAGCACACCATAATGTCCGCCCACCTCATATGTAGGCATGCCCCTTCATATACATTATACACCGGCTCCCCGGGCCAGGTGCCTGACGGACTTTTATCCAGTTCAACTGGCGCCGGATCCCCTCTCCCAACGACCGCGTTATCACTTGTATATTCACAAGCATTCTCCATTAATTCCTATTTATTACCACTTCTCTTGCCAGTTTTAGTCATCTTTCTATCTTCCAACACTAGTCTTGTACTACACAATCTCTCCATCTCAACGGAGGTCTTCCTACCCCTCTATCTCCCCTTGTATGTGACTCATATACTCTTTGTAAGCCTTTTATCTCCCATTCGCTCAATGTCTATACTAGCAGAGCACCCTTCTGTCCACTCTGGCCGACAAGAGTTCCTGCTGTCTCACTCTCCTACGTACCTCTTCATTCCTCTATCTATCTCTACGTGTGTGCAAAACACAATATTGTCAATCGCCATCAGCGGATTAAATAGTGCTCTCCATCACATCCAGCTTTCTTCTCTCTTGTGCCTTCAGAGCCCATGTCTCAGCCCCATACATCACTGTTGATGCAACTATCCCTTGATACATTGCACTTTTGCTTTCAATCTGAGATTTCTCACCTTCCACATACTTCCCATTGCTCCGAAAACTTTCCTTACTTCACATACTCTCTGTTTTACCTCCATTTCCACACCTGTATCCTTGCTTATCACTCCTCCCAGATATTTAAAACACACTATTTGTTCTAGTATTTCCCCATCCAGCCGCATATTTAGATTCACCCTACGAGCACCTCTATTACACACCATCACTTTACTTTTATTAACGTTCAGTCTCAGCTTCCTCCTCCCACATACCCCACCAAACTCTTTGACTACTCGCTGCAGTTTCTCCTCAGAATCCGCTACCAACTCTGTGTACTCCGCAAACAGCAACTGGTTCAACTCCCAATCTCTACCATTCTTTCTTACTAAACCCAATCCGCTACCCATAGTTCTCATTTTCACCTCCCTCACCACACCATCATTAATATGTTAAACAGCCACGGTGACATTACAGAACCCTGTCGCAAACCTACATTTACCTCAATCCATTCACTTGACTCATTATTTCCTACTCTAACACACACTCTGCTCTCTTCATAAAAACTCTTTACTGTTCTTAACAAATTTCCTCCAAATTCATAAATCCTTAACACCTTCCATATTGCTTCTCGATCCACACAAATCCATGAAAGCCCAACATATCTCCTTATGCTTCTCAATATACTTCTCACATAGCTGTCTTGCTGCAAAAATCTGATCCACACACCCTCTCCCCCTCCTAAAACCGCGTTGCTCTTCTCCTATTGCACTTTCTGTAGTCTGTACCCTTTATTATCCTCTATATCAACACCCTGCGATACAGCTTTCCAACAACTGACAATAAACTTATATCTCTATAACTTGAACACTCCTGGGTAGGCTACCCCAGGGATCGGTACTGGGGCCAGTTCTCTTCCTAGTTTACATAACGAGTATAATGACATACTGTAGATGAGGGTCTCGCTTGTACAATTTCAAAGTTTGCTGACGATACATAAATTGCAAATATATAGTGTACTCTCAAATGAACATGTTGAAGATATGCAACACAATCTAGATAAGTTGTCACATTGGGCTCAAATTTGGCAAATGTGTTTCAATGCGGATAAATGTAAAGTACTCCATATCCTATGTTATCCCGGAGATGAATGAAATAGTCTAAGTGTATTGATGGTTCATTTCCCATTTGATTGCTTGAGGTCTTTCCTACATTGAGTAAGATAGTATCATTATTGCAAGAATTCATCGCGGTATGCTGAAAGGAGATTGTTTCCCATTTGATCCCTAGAGGTAATTTCTAAACTTAATGAAATACCGGTAGTCTAACATATGGGAAAAGTTTAGAAGCAGTATTGAGAGTAGTGTCATAGCATATTTCCTTGTCATCAAATACCCCCCCTCTCTCTCTCTCTCTCTCTCTCTCTCTCTCTCTCTCTCTCTCTCTCTCTCTCTCTCTCTCTCTCTCCCTCTCTCTCCACATCTGCTACCTCATCAGTTATTTAATCCCGCTGATCAGAAATTCCAGAAATGGTTCGTTGGTCAGCTTCAATCTTCAATTATGGAGAATTATGATTTTATCCTTGTTTAACTTTATCGATATAGCCTAGGCCTACCATGGCGTATTCTTTATTGTATCTGACTATTCTTGCAAGATTTTATAAACCTATTCGAAATGGCATGACACCTTCTTTATTTTATTCTGACGATTATATTAGCTCTTTCGGCCTACCATGATGCATTCTTTATTTTAGTCTGCGTATATTTTGATTTTTTTTTGTGGATGAAGGAGACAAAAGGCAAAGCTGCCTTTAACAAGTGTCTCCCCTAAGTTGAAAGTGGGAACAATTTTTTTTTTTTAAATATTGGCAAGAAGAGTAGTGTGCTTGTTTAGTGTAGTGAAATGGATAGGAAGTGGTGTTTGTGAGAGTTAGCTGGATTACTCAAAGTATATACACTCACTCAACCTATATACTTTGGGATTACTCTGTATAGGTGAGACACAAACAGAAACAGTGAGGGAAGCCAAACAAATAAATCAGGAGTTCCAGCAACTCCTTATCACATGCCTATGTGGCCTCCACTTGGTACCCTGTTCGATTGGTGTCTACAAGCTCCCCATCGGTGAAATTATTGATCCTCTCGGTATAGCCTACCATGACGCATTATTATATTATATTTTGATAATTATTTGTTAATTTTATTCAGATTATGTAAAGCTTGTGGGAGTCGTCCGTCTTAAGCGAAGTGTATTATCGAGGTTTATAAAATAATAAAAACAAAAATCACAACAACAACGCCTAGTTACCCAAAACGTTATGCTTCCACAATAATATAGCCTACCCATATAACGATATACTGGTAGGCATAAACCCGTCTAATGTAAGCATAAACAGTTAAACCAATGTAATTACACCCCATGAACTTCTTTGAGAAGCAACACAATAATGATAATAAACACCTCCGTCTACGTATTGTGAAAATCCTGTTTTAATGTTTGCAAATTGTAAGGTAAGAAAATTTAATGTTTAGGCCTAATGTATCTTTTTCATAATATGCCTATGTGTTGCTAACCCTAAACGTGCGAGCAACTGTGGCTTTCAAACCATCTGACACATCTCCTTTTACTAATGTAGGCCTACATCAAACAACATATAAAATACAAGAGACAATTTTACAAGCCCTAGCGTGGAAAGATTTGGGATGCACCATGACTCCCTGGGCTTCACATGGTGGCATCGTCCAATCGCCCAGTCTTACTGAGCTCATGACACTGGTAGTTTTGCCCTGAGGGATGATACCATCCCTAGTCTTTGCTTGAGCCAAAGGGTTTCCCTGGGTTCTCCTGTAACTGCTCTGATTTTACGTCCAATTTCATTCACCATATTGAGGGCGCTGGGGCTGAAGACGCCTATGTTTCAAACGCCAGAGGGTCGAACTGATGACCTCTGGCGAGGACTTCGTAGGTTTCACTCTTTATATTTTCTGCTATTTGGGCAGCCTCACCTGCTTAACCACAAACCAGTCTAACGAGTCTAAGCGGACGGCTGGCTGCCTTGAGGCGTGCTTTAGCAACCTGGTCCACATTGTATATTAGACTCTCTCCTGTAATCTTCAGCGAGATGGTTCCCACGCTTTCAGCTTGCTCCTGGAGGTACCCTGAGGCTCCTGTACTTCCCTTCCTAGTGTTAATCGCTTCTGCCAAGTCCTCGTTAGGTGCCATTAACTTCTATGTTTTTATGTTGTTGTTTTTTTTTTTGTATAGGCCTACCCTTGATTTTCGTTTACAGTGCACAGGATGAGGTATAGAGTGCCATATGGGTTCAAATATATTATGAGTCATTTGATCTTGCTTGAATTTTTTGTCATGCCAATGTAGAACTTTCTTTAACGGTAGGCTATATGATATGTTGTGTCTTCAGTATTCTTGGTATCAGACGATTTTATTCATCCTCCTGCCATTTTTAAAAATCATCATGATCATATTAAGCATTATTTTGTTACTGACTCCTAATATTCTTCCTCCGCTATCATCGTTATCATAAACCTATATTAACTTATGAAGTGGTTTACCTTACGAAGGTAGTTACCAAGACAGGAACCTGGGAAAAATACCGTGGAGAGCTTGTGAAATATAATCTCTATAGCAGGTTATTGCTTAGTACCGTACTGTATATACAGAGTGTTGCCTACTTTCGACTACAGTATTATAAAATGGTAACTTATAAACTTATATTGCCTATATATGAGAGCTCTAGATAGTAAATCCTGTCTCTCATTCACAGTACATGTCCCAGTTTCATGTCTTGGCAACTGTACATAGAGCGTAGACTTGACTTATGTGTACAGTAGAATGGATTAACCGAATGAAGATACCGTACCGTTACCTTAGAAAATAATAATAATAAGAAAGCCATGGGCTGATGGTTCATCTTTGACATTTATGTCGTTGTACACGTAGTGAAGTATATATTAAATATTCGAATGGTGCACAGTTGAGAAACTCGCGAAACTGTAGCCTACGTGAACAGTGAAACTAGGAAGTGAGTGAAAACAAAACGAAACTGTGAATGAAGTTATTAAAGTGTTATTATAAAGTTAAGTGTGATTTACAATTTATGTGATATATATTATTGGCTGTGAATATTTAATAGAAAAACAGTCCTTGTAGTCTAGTCCAATGGTAACAATTTGGCTCATAGCTGTAAGCAATATGATATATATATATATATATATATATATATATATATATATATATATATATATATATATATATATATATATATATATTATTTACGGTATTTATAGTGAAAATGCCAATTTTGAAAACCTCGTATTACTATGACAAACAGAATAGTTACGTATTTAGCCATTAACTATCGAACAGTAGCCTAAGTTGCTAGGGGATGCGACTTATCGTCAGCTTAAGTAAAACACAATTATTTCGACATATTTAATAGCCATATCAAATGGGCACGGTGCTAGTAATATAAATGTCCTAATGATCTTATCCACAGGGAAAGAAAATAAACTGAAAAGTGTATGAAATATTGATAAAAAGTGACTATAAATGCCAAGGTGAGGAGGAGGTACAGGAGCGATGGAAGGAGAGCAAGGAAGGAAACAGGGGGAAAATCTCCCCCCTGAAGTTTCTATCCTGCCTATCGACGAGGACTCTAGATGTAAGTATTATTTTATTTCGAGTTGTATTTTGTATTCTCTCTCTCTCTCTCTCTCTCGTGTTTTTTTTTGTCTTCATATACTGTATATTGTGCAGACGGGTACAAGTGATTGAATTCAATATAATAACTGGGTAAAATCATCCTAAACTAACCATTTCAAACAATAGCTCTCAACGACTACTGTTAGGTGAAGTCTGTTAGCTTAGGACTTAAACATGGCACTGATTATAAAAGAAACTTTAACAGAGGCTTTGAATCAAATAGGATGATGAGTAACGAAGAGAATGGTTTTATGAGGGAAAGAAGAGTGTTAACGTGTATAACCTATGCTGGGAGATATGATGGAGAGGTACCGGTATAAGAAAATAGGACGGTGATTTAAGGGTAGCCTACCGTACTGTTTCTAGATATGTAGCAGGAAGATCATTATTATGAAAGAAATCCATCACTATAATTTAAAAGTCTTGCTGTTTCTATATGTGTATCTTGGATTACGTTGTTAATTTTAAACATGTGTAAGCTTTGGTATCAGTTCAAAAATCATCTGTGCCTCATTTGAAACCAATTATCACAAGCCTCTTTAACACACAATCCACAGGTGTGAAAAGGCCTATTGGAACACTCCTTACGAATTAGCTAGTCTTCTACCCTACAAGTACAGTGCAAACATTTAATTACGCAAAGGACGGTGATAACACACACTTGCTTATGGTAGTCCATCGTAGTCCGATGATGACGTTCCCTTCCTGCATTCATCTGTTGTGAGTTCTACGATGACTGTAGAGTCCTATCCGTGATGCACATATCCTGCCACAGTCTGGGCACTGGTAGTCCGGGTTAGGAGGTGCTGGTTGTTCCCGGCGTGCATGTCTCCGGGCCCTCTTCTCCTGCTGGTGGTGTTTCCTCTGACGTTCCAGTTCCAGTTCCTTCGCTCCTTGCTGGCAGTGTGAGCGCCATAGTGGTCTATCTGATGCTAAGTTTTCAAGTGCAGTTGGTTGTATATTGCACCTTTTTAGTTTTTCTTTATACTGTCTTTGTATCTTAATTTTGGTCCTCCAGCTGTTCTGCGGCCTTCATGCAGCTGTCCATATAGTATTTTATGAGGTAGTCTCTTCTCTGGCATACGGATGACATGCCCAACCCATCTGAGTTGTTGTTTGATGATAAGGGTCTCAATACTGGTGTTGTTGGCTCTTTCAAGTATTGTTATATGAGGAACACGGTCCTGCCAGGTTATACCCATAATCTTTCGGAGGCATCTGATGTGGAAAGCCTTCAGGGGTCGTATATGGCGTCTATATGTCGTCCATGTCTCACAACCATAGAGCAAAGTGGTTAAACACACAGCATTATATACAGCCACTTTGGTACAAAGAGTCGGGTGATTATTTTGGAAAACTCTCTCTTGTAGGCGGCCAAAAGATGCTGCAGCTTGTCTCAGTCGGTGTTGTATCTCATCGTCAATACTGGCCGTTTCAGACAGGAAGCTTCCCAGATACTTGAAGGAAGGAACTTGTGCTATCTCCTCTCCTGCTAATCTGAACACTGGCTGCACAGGTGGTATCTGAGCTGACCACTGAGAAATTATTTGTGTTTTCTGGATGTTAACTGACAGGCCCATTGCACAGGTGGTATCTGAGCTGACCACTGAGAAATTATTTGTGTTTTCTGGATGTTAACTGACAGGCCCATTCTGGAGTAAGCACTTGCTGCAGCTTCAAGTGCGACTTCTAGTTCCTCTGGCGAGTGAGCTACAAGAGCACAATCATCTGCATACTGAAGTTCCAGGATATTTTCCATAGAGACTTTTGTTCTTGCTTGAAATCTACGAATGTTGAAGAGGTTGCCATCTAGTCTATAGTCTATGTTGATTCCACTTCTGTTTGCTATAGTCCTATGAAGAAGTATTATAACGCATATTAATTTTTTTTTGAAAAGGACTGGTGCCAGTACACACCCTTGTCTGACTCTGGCATTAACAGCAAATGGTTCTGATGCATGGCATCCTGCAGTGACTCTCGCCGTCATGCCATCATGAAACTGCCTTACAAGTGCCACAAATTTTGGTGGACCGCCAAAGATACGGAGAATATTCCACAATTTTTCTCGATTTACAGTATCAAAGGCTTTTGACAGATCAATGAAGGCTATCAAAATTTCTTTATTTTGTTCCCTGCATTTTTCTTGCAATTGACGTACGGTATAGTAAAAATCATGTCAATAGTTCCTCGATCTTTACGGAAACCGCATTGTGACTCTGGCAGTATTTCCTCAGTAATTTTGGTGAACAGTCTTTGAAGCATGATTTTTGACAGCACCTTCCCTGCCACAGCTAAAAGAGAAATGCCTCTGCTGTTGCCACAATTAGATTTATCACCCTTGTTTTTGTAAATTGTGATAATATTTGCATCTTTCCATGTCTGAGGTATGTACTCCTTGTCCCAAACCTCCAAAATGAATGAGTGAATATCTCGAAGCAGTAGGTAACCTCCATATTTAATTAGCTCTGCTGGTATACCATCTGGACCAGGAGATTTTTTATCTTTCAGGGTCTTAACTGCTCTAGTCACTTCATTAAAGGTTGGTGGTATATCAAGATCTTGAATAATGGGTTGCTCTTCAAACTCTTGTTGGCAAGTTGGATCTACATGATTGTCTTGGTTCAGCAAGTCCTTGAAGTGCTCCCCCCATCTCTCAACAATTGCCTTTTGATCTTTTATAAGAGTAGTTCCGTCTGCACTCCTTAATGGTGTAAGTGGACAGCTTGTAGGTCCATACACTTGTTTTACAGCATTATAAAAGGTGTGCATGTCATGTGCATCGGCATACCCTTGTATTTCTTGTCCCTTATTTGTCCACCAATCATTTTGCATTTTTCGTAAGGTTCTTTGTACATCGGATTGTAATTCTTGCCAGTTCATTTTTAAGGTTTCAGAGGTTGGGTTGCTAAGAGTTGCTCTATGAGCTCTGTGCATCCTGTCTAAAAGAATGGAGATGTTGCCCAAATTTTCATCAAACCAGTCTAGATGATTTTTTTATTTTATACCAATTGAATCCTTTGCTGCTTCGTAAATTAATTCACTACGTGAAGCCCAGATTTCATCGAGTGGAATTGTCAAGTTGCTAATGGGATCTTCATCACTTAGCTTCTCAGATAAAACTCTGCGGAAGCTGTTACAAAATTCATGTTTTTTAAGTTTAGCAACGTTTATTCTTTTCTTATTTGTATTTAGACGTCGTGCAGGTGGTCGTATTGTCAGTTTAAGGATAGATCTTACTAATCTGTGATCTGTCCAGCACTCCGCTCCTCTCATTGCTCGTGTGTGAAGGACACCACTTACATCACTTCTTCTTACAATTATATAGTCTAACAGGTGCCAATGTTTTGAGCGTGGGTGCATCCAAGATGTTTTATACTTGTCTTTCTGTTGGAAAAGGGTGTTGGTAATAATAAGGTTATGTTGAGCACACAATGTGAGGAGCCGAAGGCCATTGGAGTTCATGTGTCCTATTCCATGTTTACCAATTATACCTTCCCATATCTCATATTTTTCTTCCAACTCTTGCATTGAAGTCACCTAAAAGTAGTATTGCATCATGCCTATGGATTCTGCTGAGGGCCTCGTCTAGTGCCTGATAGAATTGATCTTTGTCGTCCTCTGTAGCAGCTAGGGTAGGGGCATATGCACTGATGATGGTGGCATATCTGTTTTTAACAAGGGGTATTCTGAGTGTCATCAGTCTTTCACTGATTCCAACTGGCGCTTCTGGGATTTTTCTTAAGGTGTCATTGTTGATGGCAAAACCCACACCATGCATGTGTCGGCCTCCTTGAGGGTAGCCTCTCCAGTAAAAGGTGTATCCACATCCCGTTTCACACAGCGATCCTTCTCCCAGGAAACAGGTTTCACTGAGAGCAGCAATATCAATCTTATACCGTTGAAGCTCTGCTGCAACTAGGGCTGTTCTACGCTGGGGTCTTGTCAGGTTGGGTGTTTCTGTCCAGTAGGGTTCTCGCATTACACGTTCCGAGTTTAAGTGGAATTTGTTTCTTTCTATTGTTACGACCGCATATGGGATGGCTCAGTAGGTGCGGTGTCCTACTCAGCTTGTGTGGAGCTTTGGTATCAGTTCAAAAATCATCTGTGCCTCATTTGAAGCCAATTATCACAAGACTTTTTAACACACAATCCACAGGTGTGAAAAGGCCTATTGGAACACTCCTTACGAATTAGCTAGTCTTCTACCCTACAAGTACAGTGCAAACATTTAATTACGCAAAGGACGGTGATAACACACACACACAGGGGAGGTGTGGTGGAGTGGTCATGCCACTGGATTGGTAATCCAATGGACCCGGGTTCAAATCCCGATATGTCAATGGGAAGATATTATTGGGATTGAATTTGTGCTGTACCTAGTATCAGTGCATTACCACAAAGCCCACCGAAATTCCAAAAAAATACCCTCCTTGTTCCCTGACTAAATAACACTGTATGAATATTCCCATATTCAAAATATGTTACAGGGGGACAATGCCTAGTGAGTTCACTGCTCAATAGGTGGCATTCTGAGAGTGAGGGTCTGAGTCTGGAGGGTGAGACGGTGAAGCACTTGAGCGAAGCAACCGGCCGCTTCAGAGATGGAGCTGCTTCGAGCCATGATGGATGCTTCGCATATCTCACTCCCCAGACTGGAACAAGTTAGGAGGCGGGAATTAACGAGCATGCTCACTCCCGCAAATACAACTAGTGTAAGTACAACTAGTGTAAGTACACCTCCCCGTGGCGTAACGGATAGCGCGTCTGGCTCACAACCAGTTAGTCCAGAGTTCGAGACCCGGGCGGGGAAGAGACATTTGGGCAAGTCTCTTAACGGTGTAGCCTCTGTTCACCTAGCAGTATAAATAGGAACCTGGTATAAGTGGACGAAGTTGTGTCGTCCCATCTGGGGTTGGTGATCGGTTACAAGGTGAAATGGGTATCGTACTGGTCAACCTAAGCTACTGGTCAACCTAAGCCTTCGGGTGAGACTGGTACCGTAGTGAGAATGGTACCGTACAGATTAACCCTAAGCCTTCGTATCCAGATGTCGCCAATTGGCTAAAATACAGACTACACACACATCCACAGCCATTCCAACGATACATAAAAACACTTAACATGCATTTCACGCAATACATTCCCAGTTAACCCGGGAGCTGCGGGGAGACTCTTAAGAGTTCCCCCGGCGCACTGCGGGGAGACTCTTAAGAGTCAGAGAAAAAAAAAATCCACTTTTGACATCGGAAAAAAAAAAAAAAAAAAAAAAAATTTATTTTTTTTTTGGCCCCTGGGCCATGCAAAATCTCAGTCCTCTACCTCCCCTCCTTCCCCACTTTCCTCCTCTCCTTCAGTTATCACCTATTTTCCCTGTTATTCCCTTATTCTGAGGTATATTTTCGTGCTAACATTAGAAATCCGATTGGAGGGTGTGGTCATCACTGATAGCAAGCGAGTGCAAGAGAGAGAGAGAGAGAGTATCGATCGACTGTGTCTCAGTGGCCTTGGGGGAAATTGGCGGGAAAGCAGATTGCCTCACCCATACATTATACAACTCGCGGGCTATATCTCCGATTTTGACCATCCAAACGCTGTTTTCACTCGTTTTATTGTTGTTTCAGGTTAATACCTTTATAATCAACCCATAATAGGCGCATATGGATAAGTATTAATGCTATTAATGGCACAATTAATATTTTAGTGACGGAAACACCTCAAATACGTCAGCACAGGGGGACGTTTCCAATTACCCCCATGCGCACTTCAGAGGTTAAGGAGGCACGATAATAATGAGCTTAGCTCGCATTGCGTGGATTCCCCTTGACGAACAAGTAACTGAGTACGGTAACACATGCACGGTTTGATTTATAGCCTACACACTTCATTTGGTCTTATATTATGGTACAAAACAAAACCAAAGTTTTTCCTCCTTTTGTCTCCATATATTTATTTAATTGTATATTCAGTGCCTGCACATTCCCATTTCTGTACTATATTTTCATTACCGGTAGGTAGCCTATCTTTTCCCCTCCATTAAAATAGATTTTCTTTGTTAGGCCAAGCAATTGAATACCGGTACATAGTTGACAAATTCCATACTGTTGGCCCCATCTGTACCGGCGACGTCTTTTTCGTTTGATTCTATTTCTATCTATATTTAGACGATTTTGTTAGTTTAAGAAGGATCTGTGGTACCGTACCGTAGTTAAAAAGGTTAAGTGGGATTTAGGGATAAGCCTTTACAACGGCACCTCGCCAAAGGCTGAACCCTTTGAGAATGAACGCTCATAAAAAGGCACCCGAGTATTTTAACTGCGTTGTTCCTTACTGAAAATTCCAGACTGTTTTACTGATACCTACCTTAAGGGGGGGTTGTTTTGTCGGGGCCCCTTCTCCCTCATGTTTATCCCCATTGGTTTTTAGATTTTAATACGTTCGGCACATTAGTTTAGCGATTTTAAGACCTTTCACCCTATTTCTTTGTCAATATTAGGACCTTTTTTACCATACAGATGTTGATATTTTTCCTGGCGAGCAATAGCGAGCCTGTAATTAAAGGAGGAATCGGCCTTCGGCCGGGACATTATTTTACCGATAAATGTATAAATTTATCTTGAAGGTGAGTCTAGGGGGTGTTCTTTTTTAAAGCTTGATGGAGGTCTAGCAAGGAAACTAAAAATATATATAAATAGGATATTGTTTTTCCTATTATTAATTTCCTATAGGCTACCTATTCCCCCTTTTTTCTTATAAATATTTAGTTATTAAGATTTGTATTGTTTGCTTCTTAATTCCTCTTTTGGCTTTGTTATCCCATGTTCAAATTACCGGTGCTCCCTTCTACCCCCCCCCCCCCCTCCTCCTCCTCCCCTGGCAACAGACTGGCAAGAATATAAATGTTCAGAGCGAGTGGGGGGGGGGGGGGGATAGACTGAATAGAAAGTGATAGGTAGATAAATTTGGAAGACGGGAGGAAGGAAACGAAAAACGCGAAGGGAGAGAAGATTTATCGAGAGAGAGAGAGAGAGATTTGGCCTTTGTTGAATACCGGTAGCTAAAGACAGACAGACAGAAAGAGCGAGAGATTTGGCCTTTGTTGAATACTGGTAGCTAAATGAAGATACTAATTGTTATTTTTGCCTACATGACATCAAAGAGAGAGAGAGAGAGAGGGGGGGGGGGGGGGGAGGGGGAGTTGAAGTCAGCGTGTATTATGAATAGACATTTTGTTTTCTTACATTTACCTGCATACTGTTGTATTTAGTTTCGGGAAAAAAATGGGAAATCAGATATGGTACGGTAGGCTACTGTATTTATTTATTTATGTATTTATGATTTGTTATATGCAAGGAGACAAAAGGCATAGCTACCTGTAACGAGTATCCCCCCCATATTGGAAGAGTGACAGAACCAGTGCTGCCAATATCAAGGTACCGGTACGTGGGAGTCGATCTGGACAGGCGAAGCTTGTAGTTGTTTAATTAAAAAATAAACACTGCAATTTCTCTGAACCAGGACCTTTCTAGAATTAATGAATGGGGACAAGAGAATCTAGTTTCCTTTAATGCACAGAAAACCAAGTACATTCAATTTTCTAACCGACAGAATCTCACTGACTCCCATATATTTGTTAATGATGTAAATATTCCCACTTCCCCTAGTATTGACATTCTCGGTGTAACATTAACTACTAACTTGAGCTGGACACATTATGTTAGAAGCATTGCTAAGAATGCCTCTAAAAAACTGGGACTCCTGTACAGAGTTCGAGAATTCTTCACTGACGAGCAGTTGGCCGTAATATATAAAAGTCATGTGCGCTCTCAGATGGATTACTGTTCACCTCTGTGGGGTGGAAGTGGAGTGGTTGCATTGAGGCAGTTGGACAAAATTCAAAATAAAGCTATTAGATTAATCAATAACCCTGCAATCACACAGGACCTTCCTACATTAGCCATACGAAGAAACCTTGCATCCCTTGCATTATTCTACAGATATTTTCACAGCAATTGTTCCGAGGAACTTGCTTCAATTGTGCCGCCTCTCCACATCTTTCCCCGTAGAACTAGGGCAGCTGAGAGCGCCCATGAATTTACACTTTCTCCTCCACAATGCAGAACTTCTGCTTATCAGAATTCATTTATCCCCAGAGCTACTACTCCTTGGAATTCACTTCCCTCGAATTGCTTTCCACAAACTTACAATCTACAAATGTTTAAATCCAGTTGTTACAATCATTTTATGAATGGAGGATGCCTTTAGGCACATGGACCTTTTTGTTTTATCTGTGTTTTTCCTTCCTCCGTTCATTGTCTCTTAAAAAAAAAAAAAAAAAAAAAAAATCGTAGGATGAGGGAAAGCGTTCCAGAATGTATTTAAGTGGAAGAAAGACGGATAATTAGTTCATTTTTGGGCTAGAGTGTGCAAGGCGTTTCTTCATTCTTCTTCGTCTTATTACCGTATTATATTCTGAATATCGTACAATTATAAACATTTTGAAAGGACACGTGGAAATTGCTTAAGGCCGCGTTGTATAGAGGTCGACCGCGACCCGACAGTAACCCGAAGGCAATGACTTGCACTTTTCACCCGAATTCACCCGAAGTCCCCGAATGAGACTCGTACCCCGACTATGACTAGAAAGCAATTCGAATGCAACCCGAGGGACTCTAATGCGTCTCGAATACGAGTCTATGTTATACCGTATATTACTCGAAACTAACCAGAAGTTGAACGGAATTGAATCGACCATGAGTCGAAAGCTAATCGACGGTGACCCGAGTAGCAGATACCAACCCGAGTTAAAACCGAATCACACCCGAAGTAACCCGACTTAAAACCGAATGAAAACCGAACCCCACCTGAAGTCAGGAACCCAACCGGAATGAAACCAGAATGTAAGTTGAACGTGACTGGAATAAGTCGATTATGCCTGCTTCACGTGGCTCCGCCCATCGACTCGCGTTCGGGTTTGATTCAACTTGACTTCGACAACCCTTCGACTTACATTCTAGTCATTCGGATCACGATAGAGTATTCATCGAGTCTAATTAGGAATGTCGGACATGCATCGAGTCATTTTCTAGTGGTATTCGGGTATCCATCCAGTCATCATCCTAAAATTCGGGTCAGCATCGAGAACAGTAGACTTTCGAACAAGTTTATGTAGGAATTTTCCACTGAGCATCGAGTCTAATTCGGGTTACAGTCTACATCATCGGGTCTAAGTCCACTTAGGTTCGATTTAGGTTCGATCAATTCTGGTATGAATCGGGTTAAATTTTTTGACTCGAAAGTGACTCGAATAGGTCGAATGCGATCAGAATATGGTAGAATGTAAGCCGAATACAAATCGAATGTAAATCGAAGGTGACTCGAGGATTTTGTAACGGTTTTTTGACCCGAACGCACTCGAGGATTTCCCAAAAGTTAACGCATACACTAACTTTTGGCCGACTCATCCGAATATTCGGGTGATGACCAGAGCATGACTAGAACGACTCGAACATACCAGAATCATACTCGATGTCGCCCGATTATTGGGCCGAATACACTCGAACCGCAAACATTACTGGCGGGTCGCGGTCGACCTCTGTATGACACGGCCTTACGCAGCTACCGTACCATATCTTATAGCGAATGATGTTGAAAATCACGAAAACCTGGCTTTAATGGGACGCAGAGACAAAGTTGTCCTATGTTTCCATAGGTATCGAACAATCAGTTACCGGTGTATTCACTTAAGTGGGAGGTAGTTGCTTTTTCTGGGCCCCTTCTCCCTCACGTTTAGCCCCATTAGTTTCGAGATGTTAAGACATTCATCCCAGTAGTTTATCGATTATAAGACCTTTCGCCTCATTTCTTTGTTAATATAAATTCCTTTTGTGTCATTAAGATGTCGATTTCTTTCCTGGCGAGCGATAGTGATCCTGTAATTATGGAGGAACTGGCCTTCGGCCGGGAAATTTGTCTACCGAATGTTGTACAAATTAATATCGACGGTGGATTTTGGATTTTTTGGGATTTTTTTTTTTTTTTTGCTAGATGGAATCGAGGGAGGAAACTTAAAATAATAATAAATAGATAACTAAATAAATATATAAATAACGCCTACCCCCTTAACTAGCTGGCTATCAGCTGAAATTACATTGGCTGCACCATGACGCCTTCTTTGATTTTGTTCTGGGTGTTATTGGACGATTTTATTAAGCTTGAGAAGGAAGTGTGGTACCGTACGGTACGGTAGTCAAAGAGGGACTGTCACTGGAGTTCTTCAAATGGGGCTCCAGTCATGACGCTGATCTTTCCCCCCTGGAGCTTATCACTTATTTCCATCCCTCCCCCAACCCCTGAGGTCTTCTGTAGTAAAAATTGATGCACAGAAGGAATTGAGGACATTACTCATTTGTACTCATTTGTTAGCTTAGGTTAGGTTAGGGGTAGGGTAGGGTAGGTTAAGTTCGGTTAGAGAGATGAATAGAAGGGGAATTCTTCAGTACCGGTACCCCTTAAAGTGACAAGGAATAATTGTTGTTGCTGATCTCCAGCAAATGTTTCCAGTGTCCTACACTTTCAACACATTTTTATGTGTATGTTAAGGGGGGTGACCTGCTTTTTGTTATTTCTGTCCTTTTCTCTCTTTCTCTGGCTTGTATCCATTCGGCCCCATTCAGCCAACTATTTTAAGACGTTTATCCCCATCTAGGTGTCGATTTCTTCCTGGCGAGCGATAGCGAGCCAGCATTATATGAAGAAATCCGGCTTCGCCGGAGAAATTTTTCTATCGAAAAATGTACAAATTTAGCCTGCTGTCAAACAAAAATAAAAAATATGGTGGCTCGCTACCGCTCACCAGTAAAAAATTGACACCTGGATGGGGATAAACGTCTTAAAACATTAGGCTGAATGGGGCCAAATGGATACAAGCCAGAGAAAGATACAAAAGAGGAGAGAACAAAAACAGGTCACCCCCCTTTAGTGTTATGTGAAAGAGCAACAGGCCCAGGCACTATACTCTGTTTGTGTCCAGCTGATAGTAAATTGCTATCTCTCCATCCTGCTTACTCGGCTATTATCATGATTTTGTAGCTAAATGTGTTATGAATTATGAAAACTTGGCAATAATATGACGTACAAACATAGCAGTATCGGTATCGTAGTTTTCCAGTAAGAATCGATAAATCAGAGGCTAAAGGATTCAACTTACCATCAGCTGGAAAACAAATAGACTATAGGCTACCTGATAACATAGGCCTACCCGGTACTTGACATGTAACGGGGTTTATCACGTGTTTACAAAAAGTGAGAGTGAGAGTGAGTGAGAGAGAATGAGAGTGAGAGTGAGTGTGAGTGAGAGTGAGAGTGAGTGTGAGTGAATTGGTGGGGGCAAAGTGTTGGCAGAGAGCCTGTGTTTTTGTGTGCGGGCTTAAGGGAGCCCACCTCGCTTTTTTTCTCTTTCTCTCTCTCTCTCTCTTTGGCTTGTATCCATTCGGCCCCATTCAGCCTACTGTTTAAGACGTTTACCCCCATCCAGGTGTTAATATTTTCCTGGCGAGCGGTAGCGAGCCAGCATATATATATTTTTGTTTTGACAGCTAGCTAAAATTGTAAATTTTTCGATAGAAAAATTTCTCCGGCGAAGCCGGATTTCTCCATACAATGCTGGCTCGCTATCGCTTGCCAGGAAGAAGAAATTGTCACCTGGATGGGGATAAACGTCTTAAAACAGTTGGCTGAATGGGGCCGAATGGATACAAGCCAGGGAAAGAGAAAAAAGGAGAGAAAGATAAACAAAAAAACGGTGACCCCCCTTCAGCATGTGTGTGTCCGTGTCTGGTTTTATGTATGTATGCATGTGTGCACAGACAGGGCAGGGGGGAGAGTCGTGACACTCCAAATGTAACCCCTTATGTCAGATAATGCCAATATTTGTTTTAATTTTACACTAACATAAATATAGGTTATACAATGGGTATGCAAAGGCTATATGAGATCATTGGGTACGGTAAATTGAAAGTTATTTACCTTTCTATCCCGACATTCAATGGGTTTATTACTATAGGTAGCGCCAACGAACTTGACAATATTCTAGATCCCTGACTTCTCCGTAACTCAAAAGGACCTTGAGCAAACTGGCTGTAAATATCCACACCTACTACCTGGTGGACTCTTCCCAAATGATAGAAATTTCAGCCCGATTGCTTTCATTCATTTTGAGTTATAAGAAGTTAAGGGGTCCATATTATTGTTAAGTTCGTTGGCGCTAGCCAACGAACCCCTTCTGTACCAGCGACGTCTTATTAAGTATATTCTAGCTACGAATTATGTAGACGATTTTGTGGAGTTCAAGAACGTTCTAGGGTACCGATGCGGTAGACAAAAAGGTTAAGGGGAGGCAGACCATTTTTCTGGACCCCCTTCTCCCTAATGTTTAGCCCCACTAGTTTTGAGATTCAAGACGTTCGACCCATTAGTTTGGCGATTTTAACACCTTTCGCCCCATTTCGTTGTAAATTTTAAGACCTTTCATGCCATTTAGGTGTCGACTTTTTTCCTGGCGAGCGAAAGCGAGCCTGCAATTTTAAGAGGAACCGGCCGGGACATTTTTCTACCGAAAAATGTACAAATTTATATTGAAGGGGGGTCTACTGTAGGGAGTGTTTTCCTAAGCTTGATGGAGGTCTAGGGAGGAAACTAAAAAAATATATGAATAAATTAATTAATAGACCAAACAAACGGTCTTCCTCCCCTTAACCCATTGGCTGCGGCTATGTTTGGGCTATTTAGGGCATATTCAGGCACTCCTGAATGATAAATCAAGCATCTGCATTAAATGAAGTGTATTCTGCCGAAAACTAGGCGAAAATAGCTTCAAAATGAGACCAGAACGGGCCCCGTACGTGGTCTGGTTCACCTGCAGTGGTGCCAGTGAAACGCGGGAAACCCGATATTTGGTAGCACTCGCTCGCTTGGCTACACTGTTGTGAGACACAGAGAGAGACCCGCGCGAGACACAGTCAACCTCAGTGAGCCGCTCGCTGCTCTGAGGGTCGGAGGTGGGCCCCTCACGCTCCCGCCCACTGACACTCTATTTTTACATTTTTTACAGGCTTTTAAAGTCTGGAAATTGCTGTAACTTGCCAGGACGTTCCAGAATGTCACCCACAACGAAAGGGTTAAGTGAGATAATTTGAAGCCTGTTAGTTACTGGAAGCCCGTGTTTAATTGAAAATATTCATCTAATAAAGGCAACAATCAAATCAAAGAGACGTCGCCGGTACAATCGGGGTTATAAGTCATGTCCCAGCTGTCATTACATTTGGCTTGCTCTGTGCTGTATTAATTACTGTCAGATGTTGAATAGGGCGGGTAAGTAAGGGAATATGTGTGTATTTCACTCGATATGAAGAAATGAAGCTTAGATATTGCTGATAATAATTATTGATCGAAACATACTTGGTGCCTAGACATCACTTATCAGCGCGACTGTACATAAGGGGTTATAAGTGATGTCTCGGCACCAAGTATGTTTTGATCAATAATTGGTATCGGCAATATCTAAGCTTCATTTCTTCATATCGAGTGAAATATACAAACATTTTCCTACACTTACCCACCCTATTCAACATCTGACAGACATTAACACAGTACAGAGGAAGCCAAACGTAATGACAGCTGGGACATGACTTATTAGCGCGACCGTACAGAAGGGGTTATATTTTTTCACCAACCAACTTCACTTCTTAACTCAATTAATGAAATCAACAAATATATACATGTGGCACTCCAAGGACTCGAACCTAGGACACTCACACCGAAATTCCGCGCACTTATGCATTACGCTGTCAAGACAGTTAACAGGGCTTATCTATCTATATCTATATGCTCAGGCCCAATCCCCATTTTTCCGATTTGTTTTTTTATTTATTTGTTTTCTATTTCATTCTATTTTATTATTATTATGGACACTTTAATTACCCTTTTCGTACCCATTATTGTTTGTTTTGACAGTGTAGATACAGTCGCCTGCACAAGAAGCTAAAACATTGACCTTTAACCCTATTCGGTGCAGGGTGGGTCTAATTGGATCCTCCCTGTTTTACTCTATTAGTTTGGAGATTTTAAGACGTTTCACCTCACTAGTTTGGTGATTATAAGACGCTGCAACCCAATAAGGTGTCGATATTTCCTGGGCGAGCGATCACAAGCCCGTAATTTGGGAGAAACCGCCCTCCGACCGAAACATTTACATATTTAGGTTGAAGGGGGGGGGGGGGGGGAGGCATTTTTGTTTTAGTTTGAAGGGGGTCTGGAGAGAAGTTTTTGTTAAGTCTAGGGGATCTACTAAAAATACATATTTGAAAAAAGCAAAACCAATTAATACCCCCAATAATAATTAAACATAATAGCCCTGAAGGCGTTGCACCAGATATTGTTAACCCTTTGAAGCTCTGACGCGTTTTAGTAGTTTTATTTTGGCTATCATTAGACGATTTTATGAAGCTTAGGAAGGATCTGTGGGTGTTAAAAGGGTAAATACTATTTCAATCAACCCTCTGACTTCCATATACCCTTCCTAATCCGAATAAAATCTAATAATGACTAGAAAACAGAAAGGAAATGCGTATTGGAGCTTGAAAGGGTTAAGAGATGGAGAACAATGAATGAAGGAAACCACCAATGAATATAGAGGGAGTGTTTCAAAATATGTCATTGGTGTCAGAATTTGTTGGTAAGGTTGGTTCCGCCTTTCACTATAGGAGATTGTATACCACCAAACTATTTTTATTTAAGTTAGTGAGAACCTTCGTAGAGTTAGAGAGGAGGTTGCTACCTCTTTAATGGGGGATGGGCCGGGTATTTTTGCCACCCTTTTCCCTCGTGTTTAGCCCCATTGTTTGTTTTTTTTAATTTTAAGATGCCCGGCTCTTTAGGTTGGCGATTTTAAGACTTTACGCCCCATTTCTTTGTCAATAATATGACCTTGCCATTTAGGTGTCGATTTTATTTCCTGGCGAGCGATAGCGAACCTGTAATTTAAGAGTAATCGGCCTTCGGCCGGGAAAATTTTCTATCGAAAAATTTTAAAATTATCTCGAAGGGGGTCTAGGGGATGTTTTTTACAGCTTGATGGAGGTCTAGGGCGCAAACTAAAATCCTCGTTTAACCCCTTCTTTACCGGCGACGTGTTTTTAGTTTTGTCTTACTAAATTTAGACGATTTTGTGCAGCTTAAGAAGGATCTGCGGTATTAAATAGAGTTAAGTGAGATAGTTCGAAGCCTGTTAATTGCTGGAGGCCTATTTCAAGCTTACTAAAATCGTCTAATAGTAGCCAGATTAAAGTTAAAGGGATGTTGCGGTACAGAAGGGGTTAAGATGCGGATGAGTCCATTTCTCGTCAGCTTTAAAAAAAAAAAAAAAAAAAACAGGCTACAGGTCCCTTAATTAATTGAGAACCTTCCTAAACTTATATTATTTCTGCCAGTCCAATGTAAAAATGAAGGGTGCGATATCAGAAGAGTATAAATAGGTACCTGTATAGGGCCTATACTCTAGTCTCTTATTTGTTTCCAGCTGAGGGTAAATTGAATCTCTTAGTATCTGATTTATCGATACTTATTGGAAATATATGAAACTACTATGGCTGTGTGTCGTATTAATGCCAAGTTTTCATAATTAGCATCATATTTCGCTACAAAATCTACCTTATAGCTAAGTAACAAAGATGTTAACATGGCAATTTACCCTCAGCTGGACAAAAAATAACTATAGTCGGATGCTGGAGTCTATAAGAATTCGTGGACCTCCTATCGTTATCTTTATGCAATTCTACCCATCTTAATTGATTTGTTGATATAACTCGCCTCTTAATAAATAATAAATATAGTTTTGTAGGCCTAGTTGATGTATGGAAAATTATATAAATAAAATCCATGCAATTATACCCATCTTAATTGATTTTTTGATATAACTCGCCTTTTAATAAATAATCAATATAGTTTTGTAGTTGATGTATGGCAAATGATATAAATAAAATCGAGATATACTTCCATAATTAGAAATAGGTGAAGTCCACAAATATTTACGAGTGGCCTAGAAACTATGGCATCCGAGTGTACGGTCGTGCTAATAAGTCATGTCCCAGTTGTCATTACGTTTGCTTGCTCTGTGCTGTATTAATGTCTGTCAGATGTTGAAAAGGGTGGGCAAGTGTAGGAACATGTTTGTATATTTCACTCGATATAAAGAAATGAAACTTAGATATTGCTGATACCGGTACCAATTATTGATCAAAACATACTTGGTGTTGATACAGGACTTATTAGCGCGACTGTACATGCAATCATTGGGTCTAGGGGTGTCCCGTGGAAGAGGCATTGGGCACGTTTCCTAACACCCTGTGCCTCTGTTTCACCTGGCAGTATAAATAGGTACCCGGTACAAGTGGACTGTATTTATGTCCCCTCTTGGGTTGGCGGTCTGGTACGGTCGGACTAATAAGTCATGTCCCAGCTGTCATTACTTTTGGCTTGCTCTGTGCTGTATTAATGTATGTCAGATGTTGAATAGGGTGGGTAAGTATATGAACATGTTTGTATATTTCACTCGATATGAAGAAATGAAGCTTATATATTGCTGATACCCATTATTGATCAAAATATACTTGGTGCCAAGACATCACTTATTAGCGCGACTGTACAATCGGCCTAATAAGTGATGTCTCGGAACCAAGTATGTTTTGATCAATAATTGGTATCAGCAATATCAAAGCTTCATTTCTTCATATCGAGTTAAATATACAATCATGTTCCTACACTTAACCACCCTATTCAACATCTGACAGACATTAATACAGCACATAGTAAGCCAAACATAATGACAGCTGGGACATGACTTATTAGCGCGACCGTACTATAGGTAGCGCCAACGAACTTTACAATATTCTTGACCCCTTAACTTCTCATAACTCAAAGGGGCCTAGAGCAAACTGGCTGTAAATATTTCATACCTATTTCCTGGTGGGCTCTTCCCTAATGATAGAAATGTCAGCTCGATTGCTCTCATTCATTTTGAGTTAAGAGAAATTAAGGGGTCAAGAAAATTGTAAAGTTCGTTGGCATTACCTATAGTTAGAAAGGCGAATAAGGAAAGGATATTGAACAGAGAATCAAGCTTAGAATTCTCTCTCTCCCCCCCCCCCCCTAAAACTCTCCTCCAAGATAGATTTGTACATTTTTCGATTGAAAAATGTCTGCCGGTTCCTCTTAAATTGCAGGCTCGCTATCGCTCGCCAGGAAACAATCGACACCTATATGACACGAAAAGTCTCAATATTGTCAAATAAATGGGGCGAAAGGTCTTATAATCGCCAAACTAATGGTCCGAACGTCTTAACATATGAAAACGAATAGTGCTAAACATGAGGGAGAAGGGGGACCAGAAAAGCTACCCATCTTCCCTTAAAGTACATGTTGACACTAGTTGCGCTCATTAATCTAACTTTGTCCATTTTAGTGTGGGTATCTTTTTCGATATATCTAACTAATTGGAACACCGCATACGAAATGGCTAATCTACATAAGCTTACACGTGTACAGTATATATAAAGCTACCGGTACCTGTTGTTTTCCAAGTGTGTGTGTGTGTGTGTGTTATGTTATTCACTTGCTTGTTCGTCAAGGGGAATCCACGCAATGCGAGCTAAGCTCATTATTATCGCGCCTCCTTAACTGGGAATGTATTTCGTGAAATGCATGTTAAGTGTTTATGTATTGTTGGAATGGCTGTGGATGTGTGTGTAGTCTGTATTTTAGCCAATTGGCGATATCTGGAAACGAAGGCTTAGGGTTAATCTGTACGGTACCATTATCACTACGGTACCAGTCTCACCCGAAGGCTTTAGGTTGACCAGTAGCTTAGGTTGACCAGTACGATACCCATCTCACCTTGTAACCGATCACCAACCCCAGATGGGACGTCACAACTTCGTCCACTTATACCAGGTTCCTATTTACTGTATACTGCTAGGTGAACAGAGGCTACACCGTTAGGAGACTGGCCCAAATGTCTCTTCCCCGCCCGGGTCTCGAACCCTGGACCTTCTGGTTGTGAGCCAGACGCGCTATCAGTTACACCACGGGGAGGTGTGTGTGTGTGTACTTACTCTAGTTCTTACTTACTCTAGTTGTATTGCGGGAGTGAGCATGCTCGTTATTTCCCGCCTCCTATATGTGTAGGTGTTATATGTATCGTTGGAATGGCTGTGGATGTGTGTAGTCTGTATTTTTAGCCAATTGGCGACATCGGAAACGAAGGCTTAGGGTGGATCTGTATGGTACCATTCTCACTATAGGCGGTACCGTCTCACCCGAAGGCTTAGGTAGCCATCAGCTTAGGTGAACCATATGATACCCATCTCGCCTTGTACCATTTTTGCCAACCCCAGATGGGACGTCACAACGTCGTCCACTTATTCCAGGTACCTATTTACAGCTAGGTGAACTGAGGCTAACACATGAAAGGAGACAAGCCCAATTTGTCTCCGCCCGGCCGGGGATTGAACCCCCGACCCCTCGTGTGTGAGACGAGAGCTCTACCTACTAGGCTACGGGCTGTGTGTGTGTGTGTGTGTGTGTGTGTGTGTGTGTGTGTGTGTGTGTGTGTGTGTGTGTCCCCCCCCCCCCCCACTAGTGGGGTGCCACAAGGGTCAGTTCTTGGACCTATACTTTTCTTGCTGCACATATCAGACATAAATAAACATGTCATGCATTCGTCTGTCGCCTCCTTTGCTGACGACACTCGTGTATTAAAGGAAGTGTCTTCTACAACAGATGCTGATTTACTTCAGGCAGATCTCACTACAATTTACTCATGGGCAGAGCAAAACAACATGTCCTTTAATAATACAAAATTTGAACACATGAACTACAGTGCAGACCGAAATATGAATATCCACACATACACAGCAGATGACGGCTCTTGCATTGATACAAATGATTATGTAAAAGATCTTGGTATTACACTCAGTCGAGATGGTACATTTGGAATGCATATAACCAATGTGGCAAAGAATGCTCGTAACCAAGCTGGATGGATCCTACGAACCTTCCGAACACGTGACATGATCCCCATGCTGACGCTCTACAAGTCACTGGTCATTCCACTGTTGGAATATTGCTGTCAGCTATGGAGCCCATGGAAGGTGGGAGAGAAGGAATTACTCGAAGCAGTTCAACGCTCATTCACCAATAAAAATCTCTGCCGTCCAACACCTAGACTACTTGGGGAGGTTGGAAACTCTCAAGCTTTTCTCATTAGAAAGACGCAGGGACAGATATGCCATTTTATATGTCTACAAAATATTGATTGGCATCACAACCAACAACCTTAATATAGGTTTTCACATCCATCAACGACTGGGCCGTCTCTGCCACATACAGCGGGTACACCCCAGAGCAGCCACCAGAGTTAAGACGCTCAAGGAGAACGCCTTTGCGACACGAGGACCTCTTCTCTTTAACACCCTACCCAGATATCTGCGTGACTCAACTGAACCAAGTCTTGAGAAATTTAAAAATCAACTGGACAAATTTCTCTGGACACTACCTGATCAACCCAAACTGCCCCACTACCACCTCCGCGCCGCTAGCAACAGCATCATGGACCAGCTGGCGCAGAGACGGGCAGATGGAATGTACTAGTGGTGGCGCATCAGCGTGACAACGGGCGGACAACACTGCCTGCAACTACTACCTACAGGACCTACCTACCTACAGGTGTGTGTGTGTGTGTGTGTGTGTGTGTGTGTGTGTGTGTGTGTGTGTGTGTGTGTGTGTGTGTGTGTGTGTGTGTGTGTGTGTGTGTGTGTGTGTGTGTGTGTGTGTGTGTGTGTGTGTGTGTGTGTGTGTGTGTGTGTGTGTGTGTGTGTGTGCGCGTGCGTGTGCGCGTGTGTGTGTGTGTGTGTGCGCGCGCGCGCGCCTATTTGTATTTACCTATTTGTAGTTTACAGGAATTGAGCAGTGCTCGTGTTGTCCTGTCTTAGTTACTTTACAATCAATCCATTTTACTTAGACAAGTATCGTAATGGATATTCCCAGTTCCCAGTATTTTGGACTAACATATCATAACTTATGTTGCCCTATTTCCATATTTACTTTTATCCAACCTAGATTTGAACATGTTAATGTTCCTCGCTCTCACCACCTCCTCCTCCAAGTTGTTCCAAGTCTCTATACTCCTATATGGGAAGCTGAATTTCTTTGTGTCCTTACGACATCTGCCCTTCCTCAGCTTAAACTCGTCCCCTCTTGTCCTTCCATTATCCCTCACGAATAGATCTTCCCTATCTACTCGTTCCAAACTTTTTACTCCCTTGAACATCGTTATTAAGTCGCCTCGTTCCCTTCTCTCTTTCAAGGTAGGCAGTTGTAGTGTCTTAAGTCTTTCCTCATATGTCAACTCCTTCAATCTTGGGATCATCTTCGTTGCTATCCTTTGGACTTTCTCTAATTTGTTTATATGTTTTTTCAAATGTGGTGACCATATCACTGCTGCATATTCTAATCTTGGTCTTATCATAGTCATTATCAATTTTCTTAACATTTCTTCATCCAAATAGTTAAATGCCACTCTCATATTGGTTATTATTCCATATGCTCCTCCAATGATCATGTTAATATGCTTCTCCGGGGATAGATCATCTTGTATTATCACTCCAAGGTCCTTCTCATGCCGTGTTTTGCCGATTATTTCAATTCCTAATTTATACTCCCAGCTTGGCCTTATCTCACTTGTTCCCACTTCCAAAACATGACACTTTTCTGCATTGAAACTCATTTTCCAGGTTTGGCTCCATCTGTGCAACTCATCTAGGTCCTTTTGAAGATCCTGGCAACTTTCTATGTGTGTGTGTGTGTGTGTGTGTGAGTGTGTGTGTGAAACTTCTCAGGAGTGTTTCGTTACATTCCTGTTTATCCTGCCGCCTAACCACATCTAGGTTACCATCACTACCGCTGTCACTACTACCATCACTTCTTCACCATAGCTAATACTATCACTACCACAGCTACAACTACTACCGGTACTATCATAACTATCAATACTACATTAAGAGCTGCTACTACTACCGGTACCTTCATTTCTTCACTATAGCTACTACTGTTAAAACTATCACTACCACAGCTACAACTACTACTATCATAACTATCAATAATACATAAAGAGCTGCTACTACTACAACCATCACTTCTTCACCATAACTACTACTGCTAATACTATCACTGCCACAGCTGTAACTACTACTATCATAACTATCAATACTTCGCCAAGAGCTACTACTACCATCACTACCTTACCCACGGATACTACTACTACCACTATCATTACTACCCCACCCACAGATACTACCTGCCATGGAGTGGCTTCGGTCACCCAGGCTTTATTGTGGTCGGCAAGGAGGGTTCTGTGGGGGCGCTCGGTTATAGCCTTGGCCTTGCTCGGGGCCTTGGGGCTGTTCGGCCAGGCAGCTTGGGGAAAAACAACAACAACAACAACTACCTTCACTATTTCACCCACAGCTACTACTACTATTTTGTTTTACTACCACTACTACTACTACCGTCAATATCTCACCCACAGCTACCACTACCATCATCATTACCACTATAATTACCTTACCCTCTACTACTACTACTACCACCACCATCACCATCACCACTACCCTTATAGTGTATTCAAGGTAACCTGGTAGAAATTGGCAACGCTGCCTTTCTTTAACTCCTATGCTGCCTTTATGTAATACAGGTATTGGTTATAGAAATGTATAGAAAGGCAGCGTTACCAATTTTGGCCAGGTTAGCTTAAGGGGAGATGGGTCGTTTTTCGGGACCCCCTTCTTCCTCATGCTTAGCCCCATTAGTTCTCCGATTTTATGACGTTTGGCCCATTATTTTGGCGATTTTAAGACTGTTCGCCCCATTTCTTTGTCAAAATTAAGACATCTTGTAATTTAGGAGCGTACAAATATATCGCAAGTGGTGAAGCTTCTCTCTCAGTAAACCGTGAAGTTCTCTCTGATCACATGCCATACTTCCAAATAATTAGGAAAAATTATCAACCTCTTCAACATCATGACGCCATTTTTATTGTATTATGGCTATCATTAGACGATTTTATCCAGCTTGGGTAGGACATCGAGTGTTTGAGAGCTATTATTAGACATTTATTCACCCTTTCAATATCATGACGCTATTTTATTGTATTATGGCTATCATTAGACGATTTTATACAGTTTGGGAAGGACATCTAGGGATCGATTAGCCATTTAGCTCCCATATATACTTAAAACAACTGACTAAAATCTCCTAATGGTAGCCAAGGCAAATTGAAGAAATGCGTCCTCTAATATTAAGGGTCACCGTCTTTTTTTATCTTTATATCCTTCTCTCTCTTTCCCTAGTTTGTATCCATTCGGCCACATTCAGCCAACTGTTTTAAGACGTTTATCCCCATCCAGGTGTCGATTTCTTCCTGGCGAGCAATAGTGAGCCAGCATTGTATGAAGAAATCCGGCTTCGCCGGAGAAATTTTTCTATCGAAAAATTTACAAATTTAACTTGCTGTAAAAAAAACAAAAAAAAAACAAAAAAAAAAAATATATATATATATATATATATATATATATATATATATACCGGTATATATATATATATATATATATATATATATATATATATATATATATATATATATATATATATATATAATATATATATAATGTATATATATAGGGTGTTCCAGAAATATGTGCCGAAAATCAGGGGATGTATTCCTGACACATAATTGAATGTAAATTACGAAATGACCATATTGGCAATTCTCAATAGTTTTCGAGTTACAGCACCTCCGAGGTCTGCCAGGAATGTGTTTAAATCCAGGGATTGTACAAAATGTCTGAGACAGATGCGAAATTACTTAACGACCGTAAAGTAATACAGCACAGTAAATGTTGTCATACTGGAAATACTGTTTTATTTTGTTCATACATCACGTTGTCCTTGGTAAATGTTTCATTTACAAGGAATTTTGAACATTTACTGTAATTTTATTGTCATACTGGAAATACTGTTTTATTTTGTTAATAAATCACGTTGTCCTTGGTAAATGTTTCATTTACACGGAATTTTGAACATTTACTGTAAATGTTATTGTCATACTGGAAATACTGTTTTATTTTGTTAATACATCACGTTGTCCTTGGTAAATGTTTCATTTACAAGGAATTTTGAACATTTACTGTATTTTTATTGTCATACTGGAAATACTGTTTTATTTTGTTAATACATCACGTTGTCCTTGGTAAATGTTTCATTTACAAGCAATTCCCGGAGTAAAACACATTCAAGCAGACCTGTTAGGTGCTGTAACTCGACAACTATTGATATTTGCTTATATGGTCATTTAGTGATTTACATTCAATTATGTGTCAGGAATACATCCCCTGATTTTCGGCACATATTTCTGGAACACCCTGTATATACCGGTATATATATATATATATATATATATATATATATATATATATATATATATATATATATATATATATATATGCTGGCTCGCTACCGCTCGCCAGGAAAATATTGACACCTGGATGGGGATAAACGTCTTAAAACAGTAGGCTGAATGGGGCCGAATGGATACAAGCCAGAGAGAGAGGGAGAGAAAGATAAAAAAGCGAGGTGGGCTCCCTTAAAAGTTAATAAAGTTTAGATAGGGTCTGTAGGAGTCAAAGGGATAAATGAAAGTGTTTACTTCATTAACCCCTTCTGTAACGATGCTGTCCTTTTTACTTTAGTGTGTCTACTATTAGACGATATTATTCAGTTTAAAAAGGGCCTCCAACAATGACCAGCTTCGAACTATCTCACTTAACCATTTTGACTACCACAGATCCTTCTTAAGCTGCACAAAATCGTCTAGATATAGGCCTATCTAGAAAAAAAGTAAATAGACGTCGCCGGTACAGAAGGGGTTATATACAGGGGTTATAGGGGGGAAGTGTATATACAGTATAATGTATATTCAGTATATTGGTCGATTTATTTAATTGTCTTTTATTTGTTTAGTTTCCTCCCTAGATTTCCATCAAACTATAATAAGATGTAAAATTTAATAGCCTTGTCAGAACCTGACTTATTATATACCGATACCGGTAATTTTACTCAAGTCCTAGCAGGACCTACAGGTAGCCTGACAACTCCAATGTTTATACTTTAAAAAACGGGTCATAACTTGAGTTAATAATCAGCAGTAAAAATATAGTCATAATCAAACCTGCTGGAGTGTCTTTAAAAATATAAATATTAATTATAATAATAAACAAAAATATTATAATAATAATTATATTATTATTTATACTCTGCTGAAGTGTCTGTAATAATACATATGGTGATGGTGACAGCAAGAAACCCGTACGGTACTTATGGTACTACTACTACTACTGGTGCTTCTGCTATTACCGTTACTACAAATATTCATAATTATGACAAAACCACAGCCCCACCTTCTCGAGTGCCTTGTAATACAGTATTAGGGAAGCCATATATTCACTCCATCCATGACCTTCTTTCTCCTTACTCCCTTTCTCTACTAATTATATGTACTGTTTACCTCTCTCTCTCTCTCTCTCTCTCTCTCTCTCTCTCTCTATATATATATATATATATTGTTTTTTTTTACTTTATTTTACCTCTCGTCGCTTTATTGTTACCTTGCTCAGCCTATATTGGTTTATATTAATTACCGGTACCTACCGAAGGTTTTTATTTTGATATTTTGTATTTCTACCTAGCATAGACTACTATTTCTTGTTTTTCTTTAATTGCTATGACATTTTGCTGGTATATCAATTAATCTTTGTCTTACTGTTTTACCTTTAGATTCTATTCCACCCTTTTCGTTGTTTGTACATTTCATTTCTTGGATACCAATGTATAGGTGTAGTATCCTCATTTGCTGTTTTTCTCCCGACTTTAATTTTTTCATTTGCTGCGCTTTCATCCGTCTTTTATATTGTTAAAGTGAAGAAGAACAATTCTGTAATACGATACTAAACAACTTTACTCAAAGCAATCAGATCAAGTGTTATAGGCTACTGCAACCCTCTCGTTACCATAATAATATATATATATATATATATATATATATATATATATATATATATATATATATATATATATATATATATATATATATGTATATATATATATATATATATATATAGGCCTATATGGTATACCGGTTCATATAAAAGACACCAGTCTCCTTTTATGCTGCCGTGTTTAGAGTTTAACCACATGTCTCCCTTTGTAATACTGTATTTAAAAATTGTTCTACACGTACAGTCGTACACCCTCTTTAATTTTTTTAATTTTTTTTTTTCTCCCTAGTGGTGGAAGGGGGAGGAAAGTAGAGGTTTTGGTCAGGAAGGTAAAGTTGGAAATTTTGAAAGAAAGTAGTAGATTAAAAGTTAGTGGGCATTATTTAGGGTAGGGCAACTGTATTATTAAAATAAAGAATACAAAATAAAAAGAAGGATATTTTGGATGTTCACTGCTGGGGAACATTAATTTGCTAAGTTATTTGGTCTCCAAATAAATTTGTCTTGGAGAAAAAATTTCTTCCTGCTGGCGTAATTGCAAACTCTACAACCTGTGCGTTGTCTGTTGGGTATTTTCTTTTGAACATAGCAGGAGTAAGTTTTTCGAGATCTTCCGCAAATTGATAAAGATTCTTATCTTTTTGCACGTCCGCAAATTGATGAAGATTCTCATCTTTTTGCAAGCGTTTCTTATTCCTTTCGTCAAGTTGAGGGGTTAGAACTGGAGGGGGTGGAGAAGGAGTGGTCTCTTGATGGTCAGGATTTTTCTTCTTCTTCGTCTTCTGGATCTTCTTCGTAGTCTTCACCATCTTCTTCAGCATTGTCCTCCTCTTCTTGGTCTTCTAGGTTGATGGAGGAGTCATCTTCTATGGTGATGTTGGGGTGTTGTTCTGTTTTCCTTCTTGGTTTCTTCTTCTGTTTTCGAAAAACCAACACTTCAGGAGGGATGTAGATGGTTGGTAGTCCGTTATGTTGGAGTATTTGAGGGATTATCTGACATAGATGATGTTTGTTGGGGCCAGCAATGACTGTGGCAGCTTGAATACAGGCATATATACTGGCCATGGTGTCAGGTTCCTCGTGTCTTGGTGACTTGCTGACATGGTGTTTTTGGCGAGAAAGATGTGAACCTTTTACTGCTGCACCTCCAGGGCCAGTGATTTGGTGAGCTTCTGGTCCTTTCTGCCCGGGTTTGATGTTGAATTCCACTTGTTCACCTTCTCCTAGGGATGGATAATAATTGGAGGTGAATTTAGATATGGATTTGTGATGAACAAATATATCTGTCTTATATCATAGTGTTGGGGTTACGGTAGTTGTAGCCCGTGATGTGTGTGCGAGCCATGGTGGGAATCAGGATTACGTAGCCCATAATGTAGTATTTTACTGAAACTCTTAACTTAGTAGGAGGCTCCTGCTTGAATAGCCTACAAACGCGCAAATACTCATTTGTATCAAACATAGCCTACGCCTATTGTTTTCACTAGTATTATATAATTTCTCAATATTATTATACTTACACCCAATTTGCTGTATATTGAACTGTCAATTTAAGTTGCATATATATATATATATATATATATATATTGCTAGACAAAACAGGTATTTGTGGATCCCTCTAATGAGGAGAAACTAGGAGTTCGGTATATAGCCTAAATACAACAATATAGCCTACAAGATGTTATGCAGTAGGTATAAAACAACACTATTACGGTAATATTATTATGTTTTTTCTACCAACCAACTTCACCTCTAAGCTCAATTAATGAAATCAACAAATCAAAGCTTTCAAGCTTAGCCAAGAGGAAATAAAGTCAAGTAAGGGGAAAAGGGAGGAAGTTGATGAAAAATTGTATTCATGGCAGGTTGTTAAAAATACGGGTGGGAAAGTCACACTCAAGAAGCAGGATAGTAGAATAGGTATGAGTGTGACAAATACATTCTCTCCTTTGCGAGACGAATGTGAGGGAAAAGATAGTCAGGATAAAGGAGGGATAACCGAAGTGCCTGCCGCCGACTCAGCTCCAACCTCTGACGCTGTGCTACCTACCACCACCACTACCCCCACCACCACCATCACCAAGGGAGCTTCTGCCACCACCGGGGGTTCTCCAACTGCAGCTGCTGGATCCTCCCGAGGGAATGGTAAGTCTGTGTCCCGAGAAGGTAAGTCTGTGTCGATTGTGGGCGACTCCATGGTAAGACATTTAGTTAGGGCTACCCGCACTAAACTTAGGAAGGTTGTGTGTCTGCCTGGCCATGGAGTTGGGAGGGTTTTAGAGAAGATGGACCACATCTTGGAAGATAGTGGAGATAACCCCATTATCTGTCTCAGTGCCGGGAGTAACGATGTTGGTAAGGGTAGAAGTGAGGAACTGCTGCAGCAGTATCGGGATGTGTTAGATAAAGTTAGGATGAAGGGAGGGATCCCTGTAGTACATTGTATCCTACCCAGAAGAGGAGTTCCCAAGGAATGGACATCCAGGGCGATTGGTGTCAATTGCCGTTTGGAGAAATATTGCAAAGAAAAAGCAATACCATTCATTGATAACTGGGATAGTTTCTATGGGAGAGATGGGATGTACGCAAGGGATGGGGTTCATCTTTCACGGTTAGGGGTTTCTACATTAGCTAGTTCTTTAGATAGGGTGGTTGTGGGGTTTTGAACAGAAATATTGAGAGTGTAAATGAGAGGTTAAATGGAACAATTTTAGCGTCAGGCGAAAGCGATAAGGATATTCAGTCTCATGCTAAAAATGATGACTATAATGCAAATGATAGTAGTGATGGTGCAACGGAAGATGGAAATGTCGCTAAAAACAAAGGTAAATTAGGTATAAAGAAAAGAAGTAAATTGAGAGTATATTACACAAACTGTAGGAGTCTATGTAACAAAATGAACGAACTTAGAGCCCTTGTTAGCAAAGAAAATATAGACATAATAGCGCTAACTGAAACGTGGATTAATACAGAAACCAGGCATTTTTTAGCAGAATTTGATATACCAGGATATAGTTTGTTTAAATATGACCGAACAAGTAAGAGGGGTGGCGGTATAGCAGTGTTTGTCAGGAGTACATTAAAAAGCTGTATTAAATCAGGTATTAGACTAAATAACGATAATGAAAGTGTTTGGGTAGAGGTTAACGAAGGTAGTGAGACCATAGTTATTGGAGTTATGTATAGACCGCCAAATATGAGTAGAAATGACGGAACGTCATTATGGGAGGAAATTAAAATGGCATCAAGGTTTAGCAATGTGTGCATTATGGGGGATTTTAATTTTCCGAATATAGATTGGCAGCATCAAATAGGAGACTCTGATTCTGAGGAGTTTATAGAGGTAGTACAAGATAGTTTTTTATTTCAATTCATAGATACGCCGACTAGAGGTAATAATATTCTCGATTTAGTTTTCAGTAACAATGAACATATGGTAAATAATGTAGAGATAGGGGACCACCTAGGAAATAGTGACCACAATTCTGTGTATTTTAATATACAATGGAAAGGTAATACCAGAGAGAATACAACATTAATACCTGACTTTAGAAAATCCAATTATGGTGGGTTAAGAAGAGCCCTATTAGCGGACCCTATGGTCAAAAAATTAAGTTGATCCAGGTGTCCAAATGAGTGTACCCCTTCTCAGGCACCTGTCATCTTAAGTCAGGAAGAGACGTCAACCTTGGTAGATACATACGATAATTTTATCAAGTCAGTATTCAATGCGCAAAATAAATACATCCCCAAAAGAAAATTTAGATCAACACAGAACCAACCCAAATGGATGAATAATAGACTATTAGATCTTCTAGGACAAAAGAGAGGAATATATAGAAAAATTAGAAAAGGCTAAATTCACCTACTTGCTTACTATCAGAATCTATCAAGACAGGTAAAAAAGGATATTAGGAAAGAAAAAAGAAATTATGAAATTAAGGTTGCCAATGACTTTTTGAGTCAAGCATCCTAAAGCTTTTTACCAACTATATAAATCCAAGGTTAGAGATGTAATTGGTCCCCTTAAAACTTCGATAGGAGAAATGACAGAAAATGATTTAGAAATGTGCAGTACATTAAATAGTCAATTTCTTTCCGTTTTCACTAATGAAAATTTGGCACAGTTTCCAGAAGTCCGTAAGGTATATAGCGATAGTATAGAAAATAGGTTAAGTACGGTTACTATAAGTAGAAATGATGTGCTTAAGGAAATTGACAGACTGAAACCTCATAAATCGCCTGGTCCTGATGAGGTATATGCTAGAGTATTAAAAGAATGTAGGGATGAGTTAAGTTACCCATTAACATTTTTATTTAACAAGTCATTGGAGACAGGTATAGTTCCAGAAGCTTGGAAGCTTGCAAACGTAGTTCCGATCTTCAAAAAAGGTGACAAATCAATAGCATCCAATTACCGTCCCATTAGTCTTACATCAATCATAGGAAAGCTACTAGAGTCAATTATTGCTAGTAAAATTAGAAACCACTTAGATACATTTAATTTAATAAATTCTTCTCAGCATGGATTCACTCAGGGACGTTCTTGCCTTACTAATTTGCTTAGTTTTTTCTCAGAGGTATATGAAGCAGTAGATAATGACAAGTCATATGATATAATATATTTAGATTTCAGTAAAGCTTTCGACAGAGTCCCCCATGAGAGATTGATGAGAAAGGTTGAGGCGCATGGAATAGGTGGGGCGTTGTTGGGATGGATTAGGTCATGGCTAATTGGTAGGAAGCAGAGAGTCCGCATAAATGGTACGAAGTCAGAATGGGGAGCAGTCAAAAGTGGTGTCCCCCAGGGATCTGTATTAGGTCCTCTGTTGTTTGTTATATACATAAATGACCTTGATTTAGGTATAACTAGTAGGATAAGTAAATTTGCAGACGATACCAAAATGGGGAGAACAATTTATTCAGATAGAGATATAGAGTGCCTCCAAAGGGATCTAGATACCTTACACGAATGGTCAGTAAATTGGCAGATGAAGTTTAACATTGACAAATGCAAGGTATTAAAGATAGGGAAGATGCATACAAATGTTAAATATAAACTAGCTAATGTGGAATTAGAAAACTCGAATTGTGAGAAAGATCTAGGTGTGTTTGTTAGCAATGATTTGGAGCCTAGACAACAGTGTATAAGCGTTCGAAACAAGGCAAACAGGATTCTCGGGTTCATCTCAAGGAGTGTGAGTAACAGAACTGCTGATGTTATCTTAAAACTTTACTTGTCATTAGTGAGACCCCATATGGATTATGCTGTTCAATTTTGGTGTCCTTATTACAGAATGGACATAGATTCATTGGAGAGAGTACAACGTAGAATGACAAAAATGATCCATAATATTAGAAATCTTCCGTATAAAGAAAGGTTGAAGAAATTAGGCTTACATTCGTTAGAGAGACACAGAGTTAGAGGGGATATGATAGAGGTGTTCAAGTGGGTTAGTGGGATTAACAAAGGGGACATGACAAATGTACTAAAGCTCAGTGATAGCGAAAGAACTCGTACCAATGGTTTCAAATTAGATAAATTTCGTTTCAGAAAAGATATAGGCAAATATTGGTTTGGTAACAGAGTTGTAGATGGGTGGAATGGACTACCAAGTGCTATAGTGGGATTAAAAACGATAGGGAGCTTTAAGATAAAATTGGATAAGCATATGGACGAGAAGGGTTGGGTGTGAAGGGGGATCAGCAGGGTTGGGCCAATCAGTGCTCTGCAGACCCCCGTAATCCTGCGTTAATCTCTAACCGTTTTGGTAAGATGATCCTCAGGGTATTAGAGTGTTGAGCCTATAATTGGGCTTTGTAATTGGGGTTGTGTGGGACAGGGATCTGCCTTGCTTAGGCCAATCGGCTTTCTGCAGACTCCCATTGTCTTATGTTCTTATGTTCTTAAATGCATGTGGCACTGCAAGGACTCTAACCTAGGATACTCACATAGAAATTCCGCGCACTTATGCATTACGCTATCAAGACAGTATCTACATATCTATACATGAAAATAAGGTCTTGCACAACGCGACATTACACCCTATAATCAAATAAATAATTACATACAAAGACTATAATCACATAACAATATCAAGTTTACTTGAGTCAGGGGTATAGCTTGGTGCATGCTTGAATGTGAGCTATACAGTAGGCTATATAGGCCCTAAGCACAGTGTATAGCGTGATGATAGTTATGGAATTAAATATTGTTGTAGGTTCTTATACTCAATCATATTATTACATATTTATATACAATCAGAATAAATGGAAATGGTGTTCGCGAATACTTGATGTTAGGATATTTAGATATAGGCCGCTACAATAGCTTAGCCTGCCCGCATCTATACTGAAGTACGTTTTCTTTCTAGCAAGGTGCCTCACAGGTTTCTGTCCCACACACGACTGGCGAGCAAGGTGCCTCGCAGGGGTGCCAATCTTCACACTTGGCTGGGGAACGATCCCAAGCTTGGGCCAGTCTGACACTTGGCAGCGACCAAACATATGGGGTGATGTTTTGATGTTGGTTGCTTGGTGACTGGTCACAGTGTTTAGTTTGCCTAAGTTGCCCTGGTTGATGGTGTTGAGGGCTAGAAGGGGCTGTTACTTTGGTGATGGTAGAAAACATCTTGTTTTGGTGGTAGCTGGCGCAGAGGTTGTTCTGCGCAAGAAAGGGAATCTGGGCATCTGTCACGGTAGCATTTATGTCCTGGCGTGGAGATTTGACCAAATGTCTCTTCCAAAGGGGAAATCAAATCCCTATCCTCTTGACTGTGAAGCAAGGGCACTAACCAATACTCCACGGGGTGTCCTATTCTCTGGACCCTGAGTATAGGTTAAATAAGGATAAACGGACCGTTGCGAAGCCTCTTCTGGTAGTTCTGGGGTTGGCCACAGGAGTCTTTAATAGTTGGAGGGTACCGGTACTGTCCAGGTCAACCCAGCCTTTCAATCTAGGAGTCGCCAGTGCAAACATGGGGGTGACGCAAGATATATCCAATGGAGTGTACTGTACAAGTTCCCTCCCCGAGGTGTTCTGTCTTTCTCTGACATTAATGAGGATCTAAACTGCATATCTGTACTGTGGATCAGTAGTATTCCTAAGTAAATTTGATTGCTTGTTTCACCTTTCTTGTATAAATATACATTATATACTTCTCGGTTTGTTTATGCCATACACTTCTTTTTTTTACAAAAACCTTATGTACGGTAATAAATTGTTGGTTAAGCCCCGACTCTCGTCCTCCTTTTACAGCATTCTCACCACCTAGTACCCGGTCCTTCCTCTGTCCCCATCCTTGCTTAGAGACAATCAAGTTCTATCTATCTATCTATATACTCAGCCCCAATCCCCACTTTTCCTTTTTTTTTTTCCCTCTCTTGTATGTATGTATGTATGTATAATTGTATATGTACCTTTCCTATAATGATGTGATGTATTTTTCTTTTCCATGCAAGGAGACTCATGCATGTTTGGTCAAGCTTCGAAGCCTTCATCTCCTCATCTGGCGCCGTTCCTCAACCCCTACTACTTCCTTTGTCCCCTTCCTTGCTTCGAAGCAATAATGTGATCAAATAATATTGCTGTTTCACCTTTCCCATATTTTTTTTTTCTATGTGATTGAGGGAGGCAAAAGGCATAACTGCCTATAGCGAGTGCCTCCCCCATAGTTGAAAGAGTGACAGGGCCAAAATCAAGGGACGTTCGAGCCAAAATGCCTGGACACACAGAGTTTGAAGCAATTTAAGTCATAGGAAGAGGGAAAGACTGATTCTGGGAGAGAGTTCCAGAGCTCAGATGTTGAGTAGAAGAAAGTTTGAGAGTAACGTTTCACTCTTGGGTTGGAGAGTTGCACAGAGTAGGGGTGGGATTGAGTTGCAAGACTGGTACCACGTGCCCTCGTAAAGGAGGTGGTATGCACTGGGATAGCTCTGAGGAACACTGATTATTATAGTAGCGATAGAATAGCGAGAGAGATGCAACATTGCGGCGGAGAGAGAGAGATTGCAGAGAGTTGGTGAGTGGGTGGGAGTTAATGATACGAAAGGCCTTCCTTTCAACTTTGTCTAGGAGAGCGGTGTGGGAGGAACCTCCCCACACATGTGAACAATACTCAATACAAGGGTGCACTATGCCCCTGTACAGAGCAAGAAGCTGTGCAGGGGAAAAGAACCCCCTAAGGCGGTTGAGCACACCCAGCTTCTGGGAGGCTGCCTTAGCAAGACTGGTAATATGGTCCTTCCAAATGAGAGCAGAAGAAAAAGAGACACCAAGAATATTGAGAGAAGATGAAGGGTTGATTTTTGTATTGTTGAAGAATAAGGGATAGTCCGCTGGGAGATCCTGACGGGTAGATAGATGGAGAAATTGGGTTTTGGAAGCATTAAAGTTAACAAGGTTTTCTCTGCCCCAATTGGAAATAGTATTTAGATCAGAATTTAAGAGTTCTATGGCTTCATTACGTTTGTTGTTGAGGGATTGCTGGCTGGGGCGTTCTGAAAAACTAATGGAGTAGTGTAAGGTTGAGTCGTCTGCGTATGAATGGATGGGAATTAAGGTACAGTTAAGGAGATCATTTATAAAAATTAGAAAGAGAATAGGAGATAGGACAGAGCCCTGAGGAACACCGGAGTTTATAGGGTGAGGAAGTGAACAATGGCCGTCCACAACCGCAGCTATGGAACGGCCGGAAAGGAAATTAGAGACAAAGGCACAGATGGAGGGATAGAAACCGAAGGAGGGTAGTTTAGAAATTAAAGATTTATGCCAGACTCTATCGAAGGTTTTCAATATGTCAAGTGCAATAGAAAAAGTCTCACCGAAGTCCCAAAAGGAGGATGACCAAGAGTTAGTAAGATATGAAAGAAGATCACCAGTAGAGCGACCCTTAAGGAAGCCATACTGGCGATCTGAGAGCAGATTATGAGAAGAGAAATGCTTAAGAAATTTGGAAGCAAGAATAGTTTCAAAAACTTTAGAAAGACAAGAGATAAGAGCAATTGGACGATAGTTGGAGGGTTGAGAGCGGTCACCCTTCTTTGGGACAGGTTGAATGTGAGCACACTTCCAGCATGAAGGGAAGTCGTTAGAGGATAGACAGAGACGAAAGAGTTTGCCTAGGCAGGGAGTCAGCACGGAAGCACAGTTTTTGAGAACAACAGGAGGAACACCGTCCGGACCGTACGCCTTATTAGTGTTAAGCCCAGAGAGGGTAGAAAGTACATCTTTAGAAGAGATTAGGATATTAGGCATAAGTAAGAGAGAGGAGGGCGGAGAGGGAGGAATTGCACCGGAATCATCCAAGGTGGAGTTTCTAACAAAAGTTTGAGCGAAGAGTTTAGCTTTGTCAGAGGAAGAAGTGATGGTTGTGCCATCAGAGTGGGAAAGGGGAGGGAAAGACGAGGAAGAGAAATTGTTGGAGAGGTTTTTGGCTAGATGCCAGAAAGCTTGGGAAGAGCTAGAGTTGGATAGTTCAGTGCATTTATTATTGATGAAAGAGTGTTTGGCAAGTCGAAGAACAGATTTGGCTTGATTCCGGGCAGAAACATATGAAGAATGAGAGTCTTGAGTTTTAAGGCATCGGTACCGTTTGAATGCTTCCTCCTTATTGCGGACAGCAGTAGAACAGGCGTGAGTAAACCAAGATTTGTTAGCATTAGTCTGAGAGAAAGAGAATGGAATGTATGCTTCCATGCCCGATAGGATTACCTCGGTAATGCGTTCAGCACTCTCCGAGGGTCCTCGGCCATGGAAGCAGAAATCATTCCATGGGAAATCAAAGAATACTGCCGAAGAGCCTCCCAGTCGGCAGCGCCAAAGTGCCACAAGCGCCGCCGGCTAGGAGGATCGGGTGGCTGTACTGGAGAGATAGGACAGGTGACAGAGATAAGTTTATGGTCGGAGGAGCCCAAAGGAGAGAAAAGATCGACAGTATAAGAAGAAGGGTTAGAAGTTAGAAACAGGTCAAGAATGTTGGGCCGATCTCCGATGCGATCCGGGATACGGGTGGGTTGCTGAACTAACTGCTCTAGGTCATTTAGGATAGACAAGACGTAGGCTTGTTCACCAGGTGGATCAGTAGTGTGAGAGGAGAGCCATTGGCGGTGGTGAACGTTGAAATCTCCTAAGATGGAGATTTCTGAGAAAGAGAAATGGAACACGAGAGCAAGTGAGTTTGTTGTGCACATATACACAACATCTGCCTTTGGCTTTGAAACTAGCATAGAGAAAGTAGGAGGATACAGAGAAGGGGTTGCTGGATGTTGCTACAGACACCTGAGTTTCGGTGAGGAAGAGAAGATCAGGTTTGTAGGAGGAGAGATGGTGCTCAACAGAGTGAAAGTTAGAGGAAAGTCCGCGAATGTTGCAGAAATTAATAGAAAGAGTAACAGGCCGAGGTCCAGGTAATTGTGTGGGGTCGTCAGGGGATGGTCGGTCGGGTGAGGGGGCATTTATGGTTCCCCCCCCCCCCCCCTGGGGACTCCGAGGCTGGGCTACAATTCATCATTTTGTGTTTTTTTTATTTTGGTGTGGAGGAATGAAGTGTGGTGTGCATGTTTAGTGTAGTGAAGTGGATAGGAGGAGGAGGTGTTTGTGAGAGCTAGCTGGATTGCTCTCAGTGTAAATGAGGCACAAAGAAAATCAGTAAGAGAGGCCAAGCAAATGAAACAGGAGTTCCAGCGACTCTTTATCACATGCCTATAACCTCACCTGGGTCTAGCCCTGATCGATTGGTGCCTACAATCTCCCCACTATATATTCATGTCATGTAATGTAGAAATTTGTCATTACTATAATATTTATTTCATGTGACCTGTACTAACTCCACCCTCTTCTCCATTTCAGGTAAGCCAAATGAGGTTGTATTTTCTTGATGCAGTAAATGTAAGTAACTATATTCTATTAACCTATTGATTTCGTGGTTTGGTACCGGTGCTTTTGGACCACCCCTGTTGCGCCCCACTCTTTTATGGCATTTTTTACATGTTTCGCCCCCATTGTTTTTTTTTATCACCTCATTCAGGTGTCAATCTTTTCTGGGCAAGTAATAGCCTGCAAATTGAGGGAAATTTATAAATGTAGTAGTTGTCTAAATTTAGATTGAAAGGAATCGAGTAGGCTTTTTTTATACGGCCGTCGTCGACGGGACGTAATATCGTATACCCTCCGTTTTGGCTGCATTGGCAAGAATATAAAATTATATTTATATACTTCAAGTTAATAGTAGATCAGTATAGCTTATTCAACAGTATATTGAAATATTACATGCGTACGTGTATCTTGTATTGAAATACGGTATACATTTATTGTAGTCTATAGTTAAACACGATTAAGGATCTACCGGTATTTTGTAAGACCAAATGAAAAATCGCCACACAATCAGTACCGTATTTGAAAAGAAAAAAAAAACACTTACGATTAAATAAAAAAACAAAACAAAATGCCTGGTGTAAAAAAGTTATTTAATGAATAGTAGTATTTTTAACGTAGCACTTAACTGAAAATGAGAATAAAATACAAAAGATATATTTGCATTAAAAATGTAATCAGCTAGATGAAGTTGATCAGGTGCTAGCGTTAGGCCATGAGGATGAATGCCAAACACATTCAACCAGCAGGGATCGAACTCATGGCTACCCGCGTGCCAACTATCCATGGTAAGGGAACCCGCAACTGAAGAACAGTATATACAAATAACACAATTAATTATTATTAGTATCTACAAGTCGGTAAGATAAAATAATGTACAAGTAGTACCACACTCCATCGTCTAAAAATACTGCGGTGTTGAGATTGCTTGTGAAAGAGAGAGTGAGTGTGTGTGTGTGTGTGTGTGTGTGTGTGTGTGTGTGTGTGTGTGATTAACCACGTTGGCAACAAGTTTATATTAAGTACGTTTTCCAGGTAGGCTAGAGACAGGATGGAAACAAGAGAGCGAGCGAGAGCAAGAAGTGGGGGTAGGGGAGAGGGTGAATAAAACAATGAGGTAGAAGAGTGTAGGACACATATACTGTATATATATATAGTGAGTGAGAGAGTGAATCTCGTGCCAGCTAAGAAAGTACTACAATGCTATAACCTCGGCTTTATCGATCAGCTGCAAGTCCAAGATAGGGGGACTGAAGTGTGTTTACATCATACCCATCTATTGGGGGAATCTTGTACATCAGCCAACAGTGATTCCTAGTATAGAGCTATAGCAAGACTACCGAGAGTACAGTATTCTCTCTCTCTCTCTTTTTTTTCTCTCTCTCTCTCTTTTTTCTCTCTCTCTCTCTCTTTTCTCTCTCTCTCTCTCTTTTCTCTCTCTCTCTCTCTCTCTCTCTCTCTCTCTCTCTCTCTCTCTCTCTCTCTCTCTCTCTCTCTTTTTTTTCTCTAAACTTCACGACATTATATGGTGTTCTTACAGCTAAAATTCCAGTGATGAAACGTGGAATTATCTATAGCGAAACACATTTAAATTGCAAAAAATATATAGCATTGATATATTTATATATAATAGATACCAGTATATATTTTATCAAAGATCCCTCTTTATGAAGTATGATAATTAACAATTATATCACCAAGATTTAGTACGGAACTGTGATATTCCTGAGCCAGTTATTAACCTCCGACTTGAACTGTTGTAGTGAGGTTAAGTGATGCAGGTCAGTGTGCTGAACCAGGTGATTCCACAGTCTTGCGTAATTTGGTAAGTAGGAACGAAGGTAGTGTTCTGTCCTAGCATATGGAACACTGACCTGATGATACCTTGTGGATGCGGTTCTTGTTGCATATGATGTTGGTTGGGCAGGTTGTAGATGTAAGGCTGCCAGGTGTGGAGTGTGCATTTTTTGGGTTTTGTATGTTACACACAAACCTGCCACATCCCGACGGTGTTGTAGAGGCTGAAACCTGGGGGCATGATGTTCTTGTTCTTTGAGTTGGATCAAGTGTTCAGCTCTTTTCTGTATTTGGTCCAAAAGTTTCAAGTATGAGGGGAGACATGATGACCATGCAAGTGGAGAGTATTCCATCAATGGACGAACTTGAGACTTATACAGAGTAGCAACACCTTTAGAGTCCAGATGTGATACACGTCGAATGCAACCAAGTTTCCATGCAGCATTCTTTGTGATGTCCTTTACATGGCTGGTGAAAGACAGATTATCATTAAATTTTACTCCTAGAATTGTCACTTGACTCTGCATCTGAACCTTCCTCCCATCAAGCTGAATATCTGGTGGTGTATATGTTGGAATATCTTGTCTCCGAGAGATTAGCATTACTTGAGTTTTCTCCGGAGCAAGGTTCACTTGCCAGCGTTTTGCCCAAGAGGTGATACTATGTAAGGCATTGTTGATATGAGTGACGGTGGCTTGTCTCTCATCTTTGTTACAAGTGAATGTTAGAGTACAGTCGTCAGCATAAGCAAATGCCTCGGGGATGAGCTGCAGAATGTCATTGAAATAAACATTCCACAACAAAGGTCCAAGAACGCTGCCCTGTGGGACACTGGCTTTGATGGCATAGTTAGCAGAGTTATGTCCATTGACAACTGTGTGAAGTGTTCTGTCTTGCAGGTAATCATTAATTAGGTGAAGTAGAGCATCACACAACCCTAGACTCCTCAGTTTGGTGGTGATGCCCGCATGCCACACCCTGTCAAAGGCACCCGCGATGTCAAGTGCAATTACGTAGGTGTCTTTTCCCATGTCAAGGGCCGGGTTCCACATGGTAGATAAGTGGAGTAGCAAGTCTGCCGCAGAGTCTACCTTTCCTGAAGCCAAACTGCTTAAAGTTGAGTAGGTGATGTTTATCCAGAAAAGTTACAATTTTTGTTGCCAAGATTGACTCCAGAATTTTCCCAAGAACAGAAAGAAGGGAAATTGGTCTGTAATTTTTTGGGTCTGTTCTGCTGCTTTTCTTGTGAATCGCCACAACTCTTGCTTCTTTCCATATTTTGGGCCACTGTTGCGAGTTGAGGCAATTCTGAAAAATGATGGCGAGTGGCTGGCATAGCTGATGTGCGCAACGCTTCAAGATATTTGGACTGATGTTATCTGGTCCAGTGGCCTTCTTGGGGTCAGCTTCCTCTAGTTGCCGTTTCACATCATCTATGGTAATTGTGAAATCTCGTAACTGAGCATTGGTCTGTGCTGGTACAGCCGGAGGTGAGCGGTCTAATTTTACTTGAGAAGTAAGATGCCAGAATCTCAGCCTTGTCCTTACTGCAGATAGCCATGGATCCATCACATTTGCTTAAAGGTGGGATACAATCATCAGGAGCAAAACCTTGTTGTTTAATGCTAGTCTACCATATTTTGCTCCCGACGTTCTTGCCTGTAAGCTTTAATTTCAGATCCTCTTTCCACTTTCTGATGGCTTGTATCTGCACCTGTTCCATATTTTTGCAGGCAAGTTTATGCAGATGCTTGGTCCTTTGAGTTGGGCGTCTTTTGCATTGTAGCCATGCTTTACTTTTCTTATCAGCTGCAACTCTGCAGTTGAATCCAAACCATGACTGGTCTCCCGACTTTGCTTTATAGGTCTGGCTAGGATGAATTTATTCTGTAAGGAACACAAAATGTTGGTAAAAGCTTCAACTTAATGATTAACATCTCCGATAAGATAATCTGGCCATGAGATGTTATTGAGTGCATTTTGAAGACCATCCCAATTTGCCCTGTGCCATAACCAGTTGGTACGTGCCACAGCCTCATCACGATCAGCTGCAACATTAATGGTGCTGAGAATATTAATGGTCCGAAGATCCAGCTGTTGGCAAAGGTCGGCAGGTGACCACATTATCTGAAAGGTCACTGATGACAGGGTCAAGGGATGATCCAGAGATGTGTGTTGGAAAATTGACGTGATCTCTCTCTCTCTCTCTCTCTCTCTCTCTCTCTCTCTCTCTCTCTCTCTCTCTCTCGTCCACCGTGTCACATGTGTAAAAAAAACAAAAACAAAGCGAGAACTCTCCCCGCAGACGGCCCCCTTTGTTTACGTAAGGCTCGTGGCGCCAGGAACATCGTGTCGGCCAATATCAGGGAGATACAGGCCTAAAGAAAAACAACATCAAAGGGGCACTCAACAAAAACTTTAGACGAAGGGCTTTATCTTCTTTTATATCGAGGGTTAACATTAAGGGGATATGGTTGATTTTTCTGGTCCTTCCCTCATGTTTAACCCCTTTAAATTTTATATTTTAAGACGTTCGACCCATTAGTTTGTCGATTTTAAGACTTTTCGCCCCATTTCTTTGTCAACATTAAAACCGTTCGTGCCATTTAGGTGTCGATTTTTTCCTGGCGAGCGATAGCGAGCCTGTAATTTAGGAGAAAACGGCCTTCGGCCGTGAAATGTTTACCGAAAAAATATGCAACTTTACCTAGAAGGGGTATCTTGAGAATGTTTTTTAAGCTTGATGGAAATCTAGGTAGGGAACAAAAACAATAATAAAGATGTAAATAAATCGACCAATAAATCGCCCCCCCCCCCCCCCCCCCCCTTAAAGCCAGTATCATTAAGAAGTTTTTCCCTTGACTTTTATCGTCAACAATGGTCTGGAAACTTTAGTCAACTTTTAAACCTTTCTGTCGCCGAAGTCAAGTTATCAATACCGGTGCAAAAGTCACATATACTGTATGATGCCTGAAAAATGTTAACTCGAAAGTTGAGGAAAGCTCTCGTTTGATACATCCTTAAAATATAATCAAATCTGTTTAGGCTATATCCTTTCAATATAACATGACGTCAATTTTATTATTTTGGTTATCAGTGGAGGATTTCGTTCTGATAGGAAATACTTCAAGGCATCACAATAGTACCGTACACACACTCATAATTAACCCTTGGATTCCCAAATATCCTTCCTAACCTGAATAAGAACGTCTACTGATAGTACTAGCTAGCATATAATACAGAAAGGCATCGTATAATGAAAGAATCCCCTATATATATATATATATATATATATACTGTATACATAATTACATACATAATATATATATACATATACAGTATATATAATGGAGAGAGAGAGAGAGAGAGCGAGTGAGTGAGGGGGGGGGGGGGGGAGACTGCTGTACCGTATCTTCTATAATGATGGTTTTATGACCAGTAAAAACAATATTTGTTTTGTTATAATTATTATTATAAAGTTCTGTACGACAGTGGTGTATGTATATGTACAGTCGTGAACAGGAATTTTTAGACACTTTCTGGAAGAGTAATCATGATACACTGGCGAACAATGTGGATGCCGGTAAGCAGTTTGGGCCACAATAATCACATTTCTGGTAATCACTATGGAAAGAGTAGGTTTTAGGTGGAGGATGAATGAAAGAAGTGAGTGCATATAAGTATTTGGGGGTCTGGGTTGTGGATGGATTTAAGCAGAGACTGACCGTTTGTTTGGTCTATTAATTAATTTATTCATATATATTTTTTAGTTTCCTCCCTAGACCTCCATCAAGCTTAAAAAAACACCCTCTCGACCCCCCTTCAAGATGAATTTGTACATTTTTCGGTAGAAAAATTTCCCGGCCGAAGGCCGGTTCCTCTTAAAATTGCAGGCTCGCTATAGCTCGCCAGGAAAAATCGACACCTAAATGGCTTGAAAGGTCTTAAAATTGACAACGAAATGAGGCGAAAGGTGTTAAAATCGCCAAACTAATGGGCCGAACGTCTTATAATCGCAAAACTAGTGGGGCTAAACATTAGGAAGAAGGGGGTCCAGAAAAACGGTCTGTCTCCCCTTAATAGGAAAATTAATGACAAGATTATGAAAGGTGAACAAAATGTGGGACAGGCTAGCTAATGCTGTAAGAGAGGGTGCATAGAGATGAGGTAGTTCGGGGGTTGTGGAAAGGAATAAGAGAACTCTCCTTTTCTCTTTTTCCCTGGCTTGTATCCATTCGGACCCATTCAGCCAACTGTTTTAAGACGTTCATCCCCATCCAGGTGTCGATTTCTTCCTAGCGAGTGATAGAGAGCCAGCATCGTATGGAGAAACTATCGAAAAATTTATAAATTTAGCTTGCTGTCAAAACAAAAATGTTATATGCTGGCTTGCTACCGCTCGCCAGGAAAATATTGACACCTGGATGGGGGTAAACATCTTAATACAGTAGGCTGAATGGGGCCGAATGGATAAAAGCCAAAGAGAGAGGGAGAGAAAGAGAGAAAAAAAAGCGAGGTGGGCTCCCTTAAGTTATGTATGGGGTGGAGGCGATATTAGGATGTACAGGGAATGAAGAGTCCAAAACAAGGTGGGGTATATACTGTACTGTGGGCCTTGGAGCAAAGAGATGGACAGCAGTGGTGGAAGCAGTAAGGGGAGATATTATGGGGTGGAGTACATGATAGGAACGGATAAGTAAAGTGAAGTTAAGGGGAGGCAGACCGTTTTTCTGGACCCCCTTCTCCCTAATGTTTAGCCCCACTCGTTTTGAGATTATAAGACGTTCGGCCCATTAGTTTGGCGATTTTAACACCTTTCGCCCCATTTTGTTGTCAATTTTAAGACCTTTCGTGCCATTTAGGTGTCGATTATTTCCTAGCGAGCGATAGCGAGCCTGCAATTTTAAGAGGAATCGGCCTTTGGCCGGGACATTTTTCTACCGAAAAATTTACAAATTTATCTTGAAGGGGGGTCTAGGGGGTGTTTTTCTAAGCTTAATGGAGGTTCAGGGAGGAAACTAAAACAAATTTATGAATAAATGAATTAATAGACCAAACAAACGGCCAGTCTCCCCTTAAAATGTAGACCTAGGATTGAGGGGTCAGAGGAGGATATAAACATGGACTAGGAGAGAGTAGGACAACAACGGGTGAAGTTATTGCAAGGGGGAGGAAGCTGGAGGGCATAATCAAGAATAGAGTTAAGGGAGCGGGAAGAGAGGAGTGGAGAGAAAAAGATCCCTAAATATGTGCAAGGAGAAACCATACATTATGATGGAAGCCTAGGGTCAAGCCTACTGTTTAGTTTAAGGGGGAATGGACTGGTTTTCTTGACCACTTTCTCCCTCATGTTTAGCCCCATTAGTTTTCAGATGTTAAGATGTCAGCTCCATTAGTTAATCGATTTTATCACCTTTCGCCCCATTTCTTCGTTATTATTTAGACCTTTCGTGCTATTTAGGTGTCGATTTTTTCCCTGCCGAACGATAGTGAGCTTGTAATGTTGCAAGAACTGGCCTTCGGCCGGGAAATTTTTCTACCGAAAAATGTACAAATTAATCTAGAAGGGGGATCTAATGGATGTTTTTTTAAATTTGATGGAGGTCTAAGGAGAAAACTAGAAAAATAATGAATACATGCAAAAATCGCCCAAAAAGTGAACCATTCCCCCTTAAGAGCAGTGACATGGGATTAGGCTAAACTCTAGAACCTGGAGGTGGAATGGGGACCAGAAGATGTGTGAAGAATGTTGGGTAGGAGGAGATACATTGGAAGAGACTGTGGAGCACATGGTGACCGAGTGCGAGACTTGAGGAAGAAAGAGAAGAATTAGAGGGTCAGACCTCTACACTTCAGAAAACTAGGAAAGTAGAAGGTAGCAACGAGGTGCCATTGTAAAGGCTTATACCACAATACCTTCACCTGACCTGATGAAGAGATAGATGTACAGTAGCCTATAGTGGAGGAAAGATGGGAAGAGGTTAAAGAAGAGGAAGCTAAGAAATGGCATTAGTACAAAGGAGTACAAAGGAAATCAAGCAACAACAGATCTAGTGACTTCTAGGTTGCTTGTCCTCCAAAACACTGAGGATCAAGTGTCCAAACAGTGGTTTAGAGTGGGTAAGTGAACATTGGAAAGGGAATTACTGCCCTGGAACTAATGTCCGTGGCAGGATTAGGAAGTTAGTAGAGGACAGATGGGTTAGTAACTGAGGGGGGGATAAAATAAAGTTATTCATTTACAAACGCAGTCAGTCGTGGGTTTGATGCGAGATATTTGTCTAGGCGGAATTTAAATGAATCAACGGTGATGCAGTCTATAACGTTTCGGAGAAGCCCATTCCACAAGTTGACAACTCGATTGAAGAAGAAATTCTTAGATTCGTACGAGTTAAAAGATTTACCAATAATTTTGCAACCGTTTCCCCGTGTGTAATTAGATTGGTCGATAGTGAAGTACTTACTACAGTTCATATTGTCGATGCCTTTGATGATTTTGAAAATTTGAATTAAGTCACCTCTTAATCTGCGCTGGGTTAAAGGAAATAGATTTAATTCTCTAAGACGCTCTTCGTATGATTTGTTCTTTAGGCTAGATATCATTTTGGTAACTCTACGTTGAACTCGTTCTATCTTTTTGGTAATAAGGGCACCAGGATTGAACGCAGTATTCCAGAAGAGGGCGGACTAAGGAATTGTAAAGGGTTAGGATAACTTCTTTGGATTTATGCTCAAATGACCTGCCTATAAAGCCAATTGTTTGATTTGCCTTCTTAACAACTTCTGAACATTGTTGACTCGGTTTTAGGTTACTCGATATTGTTACTCCCAGATCGGTTTCTCTGTTTACATTCTTAAGCTGAGTGGCATTCATCGAATAGTTTGCTTTCTCATTTAGGTATCCGATATGTAGTACTTTACATTTATCCGCATTGAAACTCGTTTGCCAAATTTGGGCCCAACATGACAATTTATCTAGATTGTGTTGCATATCGTCAACTTGTTCTTTTGAGAGTACGCTATTTGCAATTTTTGCATCGTCAGCAAATTTTGAGATTGTACAGGTGAGACCCTCATCTATGCCGTTGATGTAAATTAGAAAGATAATTGGTCCTAGTACCGATCCCTGGGGTACCCCGCTACTTACATTGGTCCATTTAGATGCCTTACCGTTTATGACTACTCTTTGCTTTCTGTTGCTGATCCAATTTTCTATCCATTTCAACTTGTATTCCATGCGCTTTTAGTTTTAGCAGTAAACGTTTGTGGGGAACTTTGTCAAAGGCCTTTTGAAAATCAAGGTATATAATATCTACAGCTTTGCTCTCATCGTAGAGGTTGAGGATATCGTGGAAGAAGTCTAAGAAGTTTGTTAAACAGGAACGTTTTTTACGAAAGCCGTGCTGAGTATCTTTAAGTATGTTATTTTCCTCCAAGTTATTTACGAGTCTGTCTCGTATGACCGTTTCTAGCATTTTACATACAACTGAGGTTAAGCTAATTGGACGATAGTTACTGGGTAGGGATTTTCTGCCTTTGTTGAATATCGGTGTTACGTTGGCTAGCTTCCACTGATCAGGCATAGTTCCAGACTGCAAGGATTTATTGAATAGTAATGTCAGTGGTTTGGAGAGCTCATCCTTCGCTTCCTTTAGAACTCTAGGCGAGATTGTATCAGGTCCAGGCGTTTTATTTACCTTGAGTTTATCTAAACAATTCAATACTTCTCTCTCTGTAACGGTGATATTGCTTAGAACATCTGAATTATCAATCTGAATCGGCGATGGTGTAGGGATATCACTGAGGTCTTCTGTTGTAAAACACTGATGCAAAGAAGGTATTGAGGACATTACTCATTTGTACTTCGTCTTTGGTGTATTTTCCATTTTCATCGACTAACGGTCCAACAGTTGAAGTAACTACTTTTTTCTTTCTGATATAACTATAGAATTCTTTCGGGTTTGTTTTACTTTGATTCGCAATATGTAACTCGAAGGTCTTTTTACTTTGCTTAATTAACTTTTTGGCTTTGCGTCGTAGCTCTACAAATTTCACCCGTTCTTCGTCATTTTGTGAGGATTTTAATCTATCATTAGCAAATTTTTTAGCAAGCAGGCAGTTTGAAATATCTTTATTCCACCATTTGGGCTTATTATTATGGCCTGGACGCCGTATTTTCGATGGTATGCAGTCTTGCACTGCTTTTAGGTAAGTGGTTTCGAATAACTTCCAAGATGTATTTATGTCGTTATTGTTAATTAAAAAGCTCCAGTCAGTTTCTTTAAACATAGCTCTAAGTTTATGGAAGTTTGCTTTCTTGAAATTAGGGACTTTTTCGATGCTACTATTTGGTCCGTTACTAGTAAACTTTAAAGTTAAAGTTATCGTACGATGGTCGCTGTTACTGAATTCATCACCAACATTCAAATTCTCTATCAATTCTTCTTTTGTTGCAAGTACAATGTCAAGAACGTTATTTCCACGGGTCGGCGTTCGAACAAATTGATAAAGCGAACTCTCTTGCAAGTTCGTATACAAGTCATGTCCGGAGTGTGAAGTAAGAGTATCGCCCCACTTGGTCACAGGTAAATTAAAGTCGCCAAAAATTACGGTATCTTGTGAGTTACTTACATCTGCAATTTGTTCGTAAATTTCTCGGTCAGTTTGCACTGATTGAGGTGGAGGTCTGTATATTAACGCAAGTATTATTTTTGTACCTTTATTATTCTTTATTAGCACAAAAGATGTGTCGACGTTCACAATTTGAGGTTTTGACAAGAGGGTAGGGTTAAGACTTTCTTTGATATAAAGTAAAACGCCACCTCCATTTCGATTTATTCGGCTTTTCTCAAACATTACATAACCGGGAATTGAATACTCTGCTAAAAAGTCTCTATCTTCTGTATTGAGCCAAGATTCTGTTATGCCAATCACATCATAATTTTCTGTGAACACTAGCTCCTCTAAATCTGAAAATTTATTGCGTATGCTACGAGCGTTTGCATAGAAAACCTTTAAATTTGTTATTTTAGAACTCACGGAACGCTCTTTAATAATATATTTGGTTCTTGTCGGATCTACATTTATGTTCATGGCTGTCCTCGGTCCTCGCTGTCTTCGGTCCTTTTCGCTGGTGGTCCTCGGTTGCCTCTGTTTTTTGCTTGGCGTTGGATGATTTATGTCACGGCTGCTTCTTCTCGGATGACGTTTTTTAATCCATGGCTGCGGACTGCTTCGTGTAGGAGACGACCCATGCGTGCTGAACCCACAGGGTTTAGATGAGTGCCATCCTTGCGGAACAGAGTAGGCTGGTTGTAGAAGTTGTCCCAGAGGTTGATGAATTCAACTTCTTCCCTCAGACACAAATATTTTAGTCGGCTATTTGTGCTGAAGGCCTTGTCGTAGAATTTGTCAGGTGCATCGATCTTGGGGAGAATGCCTGAGATGATGATATTCCTTGACTTGTTTTTGTAGTGCTGGATCATCTTGCGATATTTCTCCATCAACTCTTCGGATCTGGTGCGCATGACGTCATTTGAACCAGCATGGATGACAAAAAGGGTATTTTCATTTGCATCCTTTGTGGTATCTTCGAAGGCTTCCACAATGTCGTCCAGTCCAGCTCCTGGGATGCAAAATCTTTTTCGTCGATTTGGGACTCTGTCGCAGAACTCTTCGACCTGTCCTCGTAGGATGGAATCCCCAACGAGCCTGGTCTCTTCTGGTTCGTCTTCCATCTCTACCAATATCTCAAATCTGTTTGACATTGTGACTGGTAGATGAGACCTTTTCTGCGTTGGCCGTGCACCGTTCCTCACTGGTGTAAATCCGGAAACCTGTGGTGGCGGGACTTTGTGTACAGGTCGGGGAGAGGAGTGGTTAGAACGGGGGCGAGGGGTTGGTACTGTTCGTGCTAACAGGCTTCTTGCACGAGGAGTGGGGGAGAGACTAAGGTGAACAGGGTGGCTGTCCTGGTTTGATGTCGGCTCAGGTTCGTCAGAAGATGCTGCAGTGGCTACTGCAGGTGTTGGATTGTTGGCAGATGACGTTGGGGCGGTGGTGGATGTTGGAGTTGAAACAATTGGAGTTAGTGATACTCCAATGTTGAGTGTTACAAACTCTTGGAGTGATTCCAGCTTCCTGGTGAGGGCGTTGATCTTGTTGTGGGCTTCATCCAATTTTGCTGTCAAATCCTCTCGTTGCTGGCAGAGTCGGCAGACATGTGGATCGGCAGGAGCAAACATGGAAGCACCAAACCTACCGGCGCAGTTCGTACAGGCACGAGGCATGGTGACGATCACTTTCTTCAGATCACTTCACTCACTTAAAAACACTTAACTCAATTTACAAACACTTAACTCACTTTAAAAACACATCACTTTAAAAACACATCACTTTAAAAACACTTATCTCACTTTAAAAACACTTCACTCCCTTCAGGTTTGTGGAGGAACTAGAAGGATGGGAGGAAGAAAATGTGAGGCAGAGAGTACAGCTAGTGAAAAAAGTACCTGAAAGGAGTATGGGTGAGGAGAAAACAGGAAAAGGGAGAGAGTAGGGAGGCATTTTTAGTATCTTGTCTTTATCTTCAGCTAACTTCTTTGACTATCGTTTTCTTCACTATGCCTTAAGCTAATTTCATCTTGTCTCTCCTAATACAGTACTGCATCGTTTTCTACACTACGCCTTAAGGGGGGGAGGGGCCGGTTTTCTTGACCACTTTCTCCCTTATGTTTAGCCCCATTAGTTTTCAGATGTTACGATGTTTGCCCTAGATAGTAGTTAGTCGATTTTAAGACCTTTCGCCCCATTTCTCGTCAATATTTAGACCTTTCTTGCTATTTAGGTGTCGATTTTTTCCCTGGCAAACGATAGTGAGCCTGTAATGTTGGAAGAATCGGCCTTGGCCGGGAAATTTTTCTACCGAAAAATGTACAAATTAATCTAGAAGGGGGATCTAATGGATGTTTATTTAAATTTGATGGAGGTCTAGGGAGGAAACTAGAAAAATAATGAATACATGCAAAAATCGCCCAAAAAGTTAACCATCTCCCCTTAAGCTAATTTCATCTTGCCTCTCCTAATACAGTACTGCACTGCACTTTCTTGTCCACTAAATTTTTCACTAGGGGAAAGGCTTGACCGGTGGGGGGAGAGGTCGAAGGATCCGAACCTGTAGCGAGCTAGCCCACTAGGAAGTGGAACAACATTTTTCAACCCTTGGGGAACAGCAGCAACAACTACAAAACCGTATCCCTACCAAACTTGGTAACATAAATGTATAACCACCTTAACTAAACACCTTCAGGATATATTATTGCTTGTCTCTTTATTCCTATATTCATGGCATGTCATTTAGATGCATGACTATCCAAAATACCTGATAAGCTATCAACACCATGATATTCCAGTTCCAATTCCAATCCTATTTTTAGTTTGGAGCGCAGTAGATGGAATTCAACAATGTGTAAACAAATTTAAGAGTGTAGTGTAGCGGAGGGCCCAGAAAAAGTTTTTGTAATGGTTACCCCACTAATTCTAATGCGAATGTTCTTGGGCTAAATTCCATTTTCTTTCTTTATTGTCATGGATAACCTTTGTAAATATTTGACATGTTGATTATAGCCTACTGCGTTTTATTATACCTTATAGCTCTACAAGCTTAATAGGTTGTAGATGGTCTGGATTTTATTTTATTATAGTATTGGTATTGGGGAAAACTTGAAATAGGCAACTTCAATAAAATATAATCTGGATTTGAAGGCTTGGATGACCGAACGCTTATTTTGAGTAGAACATCTATACAAATTATGGCACCCTAAATTAATCTATAATATATATTGTTCCCGATACCAAGGCATTAGTTCATAACATTATTGCGAGTTTATAATTGGCCTTCGAAAAATGACGATAGTAGTTCTTGTGTTAAGTTGCCCCACCTTATAGCAAATATTAGGCTATATATATATAATATTAATTCAAAGACGTTCAGTCACAACACAAGTTTTTTATGTCGCCTACATGAAAAGTAATATATATATATATATATATATATATATATATATATGTGTGTATATCGACACATTGAACGGCTTAGCATGTGATTGAGAAAAGTAAGAAACTACTATATCTCTCCGCCATGTTAATGACATCTGTATTGTTTGTAATTGTATCTAAATTCGTAGAGTATTTAACGATCATTATTATGTAATTGTTTATGAATTACTATAGTTTGATCTATGTGGGTATCATAAATGACAAGTTAAGGGAGCCCACCTCGTGTTTTGTTATCTTTCTCTCCTTCTCTCTTAGGCTTGTATCCATTCGGTCCCATTCAGCGTACTATTTTAAGACGTTTACTCCAACCAGGTGTCAATATTTTCCTGGCGAGCGGTAGCGAGTCAGCGTATATATATTTGTGTTTTACAGCAAGCTAAATTTTTACATTTTTCGATAGAAAGATGTCTCCGGCAAAGCTGGATTTCTCCATGTAATGCTGGCTCGCTATATCTCGCCAAGAAGAAATCGACACCTGGATGGGGATAAACGTCTTAAAACAGTTGGCTGAATGAGGCCAAATGGATACAAGTCCAAGAAAGAGAGAAAAGGAGAGAAAGATTAAAAAAAGCAGGTGACCCCCCCTCTTACTGTAAGTATAGACCTCCACTTCATATGTGTGGGGTTTTTTTCAGGATACCATCAGAACTATATAATTATTTGTAATCAGTGATATAGGAACATTTGATACCGATAGATAGAATATATTATAACATGGTTGACTGTATTGGATATAATAAATTGTGATTGTATTTTTTCCTTATAAATTGTGTTCTGGTCCTTTGTTCTCTCTCTCTCCCCCCCCCCCCCCCCCCCCCCCCCTCCTCCGGAAGATTCATGAATGGGTGTGTTTACTATCGAAGGACGAGATGCCAGATGTCGCTATAGGAAGCAGAAGTCTGAACTGTATACTATGTGAACGAAAGGTTTCAACAGGTTCGATTTAGGAATATCTGCTGATGAAAACCGTTGAAACGAAGTTAATGTCTTATGTTGTGTTATTTGTATTTTGTCTTAATATTAAATGTTTAGCTATGTTCGTGTCTGCCATGGTTATTTCCATATTCATAAGGAATATCAAGGTTAACCCTCATACCGCCAAACACACGCTCTTTCTCCCCCCCCCCCCCTCTCTCTCTTTCTCACCCCCCCCCTCTCTCTCTTTCACACCCCCCCCCCCCCCTCTCTCCCTTTCTCTCCCCCCCTCTCTCTCTCTCACCCCCCCTCTCTCTCTTTCTCACCCCCTCTCTCACTCTCTCTCTCTCTCTCTCTCTCTCTCTCTCTCTCTCTCTCTCTCTCTCTCTCTCTCATACCAGTATCGATGTTGTTTTCTCGACACAGTCGAATAAAATTGTATCCAAGACAAACAAAATATTACACCTTAATGGAACTATCACAATATAACCTAACTTTAAATTTTATTATCTAAAATACCTTAACCCTCTCCGACATATGACGACATATGACGCGTGTTGAGCCTATTGGGGATACTTTAAAGCCTTTGTTACCATCAGGGGTATTTAAAAACCTTTAGTTTAGTTACTTCAACCTCTGCAGTTGTCTTTGAGTTAGCTGTGGGCAGAAAACTCATTTTAGAGAGGTAATTATAAGAGTGAGAGAACTCTATTTCTTGTTGTTAATCTGGCAACCTCTGCGTCATAAATGCGTGAAAGGGTTAATCTATTTCTGGTATGTTCTACCAGACGTCTGATCCCCGAGGGGGTGGACATGTATGAATCGCCTCCATATTGCGAGCCAATTAATTCGATTCTCTGGGTATGGATGCTATCCCAACTGCCCATTTTTGTGTATAGTGAGCATGTGGAATATTATCGTACTGTTATAAGGGCTGTGGATGTGAATGTAGTCTAAGCAGTGTAATCAGCTCGCACATGTTGACCAGATGCTAACATATAGCTGTGTGCATGCAACACTGATCTACCGCACCTCTAATGTCAGCGCCCTTGCAATAAGAGTCCGGATGTACGTGCCTTATGGTCAATACACATTTTGGCCACCCATGGGGATGCGAATCCCTGACTTCTAGTGCACGTGTGGTGCGCGTTACCACACAGCCACTTAATCTCCATAAGCACTGATTACAATGTTTTGAAATCTAATTTGGAGACAAACTCTCCCCCTGATCCATCTTAACATAATATATAGGCGTAGGTATTAATTAATTTATTTATATATTTTTTTCGTAAACTTCTCATTAATCACACACACACACACACACACACACACACACACACACACACACACACACACACACACACACTTGCAGGGGGTCTGTGTGGGGGGGCGGGTTCGTAAATGAGTGCGTTGCTACCTACTATAATGATCTCCTTCCTCTACCTCCACTTCCTTCTTTCCTGGTAACGTATATACAGTACCGTACTGTATATATATATATATATAATAGTACGGTACCGGTATTGTATGCGTGTGTTGTAAGAGAGAGAGCGTACGGTATATTTAACATGTATATAAGTTTTCGTATTAGACGTATGAAACCTAAATAAATATGGCAGATGTGCAATGGGGGGTAGTGGTTATGTAGTAAGAAGGGGGGGGGGGGGGGGGCAGTTTGTGTGTGGGAGGTAGTGGCAAGTAAGGGAGGGGTGGGGGGGGGGGGTTAGGAGGTGCTTATACAGAAAGGGGAAGGGGGGGGGGGGAAGAAGGAGGAGGGAGAGAGAGAGAGGGGGTTTTACACAGGTGGTACGGCAGCAGTAGTGTGTGGGATTGGTAGTGTTGTGTGGCAGGTGTGTGCGACAGGGTGAGGCTCTTGATACACTCCCTGACGCGTATTAGCAGTTTATTTTGGCTGTCATTAGACGATTTGATGCAGCTTAGGAAGGATCTGTGGGTATTAAAAGGGTAAATACTATCTCAATCAACCCCTTGACTTCCGTATACCGTTACTAATCTGAATAAAATCGTGTACTAGTAGCCAGAAAACAGGACAGCAACGCGTATTGGAGCTTGAAAGGGTTGATACACTCCCTTCATATCCAGGAATACTTGCTTATCTCACACACGTCCTTAGTCGGTGAATATAATAGTCTCTCATCTCACACATATCCAGGGTGAGGCTTTTAAGGGAGCCCACCTCGCTTTGTTTTCTCTTTCTCTCCCTCTCTCTTTGGCTTGTATCCATTCGGCCCCATTCAGCCTACTGTTTTAAGACGTTTACCACCATTCAGGTGTCAATATTTCCTGGTGAGCGGTAGCGAGCCAGCATATATATATATTTGTTTTGTTTTGACAGCAAGCTAAATTTGTACATTTTTCGATAGAAAAATGTCTCCGGCGAAGCCGGATTTCTCAATACAATGTTGGCTCGCTATCACTCACCAGGAAGAAATCGACACCTGGATGGGGATAAGCGTCTTAAAACAGTTGGCTGAATGGGGCCGAATGGATACAAGCCAGGGAAAGAGAGAAAAGGAGAGAAAGATAAAACAAAAGCCGGTGACCCCCCTTAATATTCCATCATAGGCTATCCACTTCTTCTCTCATCTTGCACACTTCCAGGAGAAGCTACAGTATGTCACGCACTCCCATCATATCCAGTAATACTCTCGTGTTCCACCTATACCCAATCGTTTGCTCTGCGAGACACAGACTCCAGGAATGTATCGACCTATATTTTCAGCACACTAGATACCGTCAGGGTCTTTGATACCGTACAGCACACTAAGCAAACAACACACAGAACATCATCTACACTCATCATAATAAGCATACAACACTTTAGGCACATTGCATACAAGGACGATAAACTAGTCTTTCATTCTGACTAAGGTACTACTACTACTACTACTACTATATGCACCGTGGGCATCGCTAGAATCACAGGTGACTAAAAACCCATAGTTCGGAGTTTGAACTATAAGTATAGCTACCATAAGACGATTGGTAATTAACACACTAGATATTTGACATACTAAATGTTTTACACACTAGACGTTCAACGCACTAAGCATTAAACACACTAAACATTTAACACACGGATTATTAAACACATTAAGCATTTAACACATAAGACAGTTTGTACACTTGACATTTAATTCGCAAGGAAAATACCACACTAGACATTAATTTTAACAGATTATATTTAAACACATTAACATTCGACCCCGTAGACACTTGGCGCTCTAAATACACTAGGCCTATAGATTAAACACATATATGTAACACACTACACATTAACACCTTAGATATTTAACACGCTAGGTGTGTATAGACAGGATTTGGCATTTAAAACGCATACAGTAGGCCATTCCTCTCACCTAGTTTACACACACACACACACACACAGTCCTCTCACCTCTAACCTACTATATCCCCTACCGCCCTAGACAAACTTGCATTATCTAATCTCCAATCTGATGCTAATGAGGTATTTTGTGAATGCCAATCGTCGTAATATCCGAGACCGTGTCGTACGTTGTTTGTTTATTAAGAAAAAGAAAAAAACGCATATGGTGTGAATCCATTACTAACATATTCTACAAGCAAAATAAGGAACAGAAAAGCCGCTTATGGTGCGAATCCATTACTAACATATTCTACAAGCAAAATATATATTGAAATATTATGCAAATTTCAGTTATCGTGATAAACGAGACGTGACGCAAACAGTGTTTACTTCTTGCGAATACACAAAATATGTGAATTAATTGTTCATAATATTATAGGCTGCAACATATAAAAACAAATTGCAAGTGATTTTTATCGTAAAAGTCGATATCAATGAGGTATATTGTGCTTAACTCTATAGACAGAAATGTTTTTATCATAAGATTGAAACAAAAAAATCATACACATAACGTTCCGGTATAGTGGCGTGGATTGTGAATATTCGTTACCAAAACCTCCGTTACAATTGTTGTATGAGTATGTTGAGCATAGTTATAGAGATAATCTGAACTAAAGTTAAATCATTTGTGAATATTCGTTTTCAAAAAAGCCGTTACAGAGTTTTGAACATAGTTATTGAGATAATCTGAACTGAAGTGAAATTACAAAATTAAATGCCTTATCAACAGTGGTTTAATTATAGCATAGGCTAATAAATAATAATAATAAATAAATAACCGGGCGGATATGGTCATCGTCATCACAGCTGCCAGTGATTGCATATTAATTTATTGCCTAATATATTGATCGATATTTAAGTTTTTCGAATGCCAGTAATCGTTAGCTCCTTTATCAGTGGTAGCCTATACTGTACTGTGTCTACCTTATTCAAGAGAAACCCCTGAACTAACGTGAAGAACTTATACAAAATGTTAAATAGTAAATTTATTATGAACATAGGCTGCTACATAATAATTAAATCTATTTTGCTACCTAAACATATACCGGTAAAATTGTGTTTTCTATATTCCATTATCATAAAACTCAAAAGACCAGTGATATATATTGTATACAGGTACAGTAGCTTCAAAGAGTAACCTGTTGTAAAACAGGTATTGATCATAAACAGAGAAAGTATGATTTCGAGTGAATTATATATAGTACAGGATACTCGAATCTATTTTCCTATCTGACTATAAATTGATAGCCTATGTCCCTATTTTAGTTACTCAGCATTTACGACTTTTGTGTAACGAAATATGATGGTAGCTAAGCAAATTAGCGTTGATATAATGCTGAGATTTAGGTGTTCCTGTTTCCATTAGGCCGAAGTATCGATAAATCAGCAGCTAGGTGAAAAATATACTTATATACTTAAAACTGTAGCCCTATAATCTATGAAAGGGAGAAAACAGATTAAGAGAGAATTAATCATAAACATAGGCTACAAGCTGTCATCTACGAGTAATGGTTGTGGCTGGCGTGTGAGAATGGCTACTGTTTGATATACAGTTGGGGCGTGGTGTGTTTGCCAATGATAAACCCTTCTGAAAACAGTAGGGCAAAGAATGTCGTATAACAATACCGTACCTACAGCAACGAACTTCGCATTGGGAATGGTATGCCGGTACTGATGATGGTGATAATGAATATTGTACAGTACCGTACTTGATGTAATAATTATTATAAATATTATTATTGTAATAATAATAATTATTATTATTATTATTATTATTATTATTATTATTATTATTATTAGCCGTTGTCGTCTTCGTAAGTTTTTATTTTATGTACACTAGGATACCATAGTCTCTAGCTCACTCAAAAGAATTCGTGGACCCGTTATGTTTTTCTGTATGCAATTATAATTATCTGGATTAATTTATGGATGTAACTTGCTTTTCATTAATAGTAGGCCAACAGATAGTTATGTAGTTGATGTATGGGAACATTATATTCATAAATTTCTTTCCAGAGATATTATTCCATAATAAGAAATAGGTGGTCTACGAATATTTGAGTGGGCTAGAGACTATGGCACCCGAGTGTACTTGGAGAGAGCCCTACAGCCCAAGGGAATAACAAATAATTGTGGTAGGTTAGCACAATCAAATCGAAAGTTAAAAACTGGTTTATATATCTCAGTACCTTCACCTGACCTGATGAACTTTTCCTTATTCGTCTGGCTGTTCGTAGTTGTGAGCGTGGCGATATACCGATACAGTACACGTGTACGTATGTATGTATGCAATGTATATACTCAGGCATATACCCCATAGCTGAGGGTGGCCGACTTAAGACAGAGCCCGAACAGAAACAACATTTAAAGTTCCAATTCTTAGGGTTCGGGACCACTTTCGCGTTCCCTCGCCTCTTACTCTGTCTTGTCTTGTAGGTGAATTTTACGTGTATGTGGAATTATAATATATATTTTATAGTGGTGACTAGGTGTGCATGTTTAGTTGAATACGAGGGATTATTATTTGTAGACTACATATTATTGAATAGTGAAGACATTGTTTGAATAATATGTAGTTTTATCATTTGTTTACATACTATTTACAAGGTATTATTAAACAAAATAATAGTAGCCTACACAATCTTTCTTTGCCCATATATCGAAGAAAATTTAACTAAGTTGATGAAAACTATTGTAAAATATGTTGTAGCCTATACCCAGTAGGCTATACTGTGAGCATTGAAAACAAAAACATTACAATACAACTCTAAAGCACTTGTTTATTGTTGTAAACAGGGATGATAACATAGCTAAAAATAACAAAACGGAAACCCAAAATATAATGTGTGAAACTCCCTGCGTTGTTGATGTAAATGAGTCTTGCAAACCGGAAGTTGGTTGTTCGATATTACGGTGGGAAGTGTGTTGCAAGTGAGGGGGGCGATTGCAACATGACGGGATTGGCAGTATTATGAAATGAATGTTGGTTAGATCAATAAATCAATAAATGTTAGCAAAGAAGATCAAGCAATTGACCACCAAATATTTATATATATATATATATATATATATATATATATATATATATATATATATATATATATATATATATATATATATATATATATATATATAAAAGTGTAATTTATTTATATTTACTTTCTCCTTACCGTTGTTAATACCAAAAAAAAAAAACATAAGTAAAATACAAAGCGCAACTTAAGAGAAATGCAAAAATATGAATATTTTTGTGCAATAATAATCATAGCTGGAATTACTCTGAAAATGTTGATTTGTTTTGTAATGTGTATGCTTAATTAATGTGTGGTAGCTATCTATATGCATCTCTCTCTCTCTCTCTCTCTTATATATATATATATATATATATATATATATATATATATATATATATATATATATATATATATATATATATATACAGTATATATATATACGACGAACCGAGATATAATGTAAGTAAAGCTCACCTCTTCAGTCAGTGTGTTGAGCAACAAGTGTGGCCCACTCGTGTATTTTGGGCACTTACGTAATGTTGACTCGGGCTTCTTGTGTCATGTGTAGCGTTCCGCTTTCAGTCACTTAAGGGGATGCTCTTTTCTCTGGCCCCACTTCTCCCTCATGTTTTACCCCATTAGTTTTCAGATTCTAAGACGTTCGCCCCATTAGTTTGACGATTTAAAGACCTTTCACCCCATTTATTTGTCAATATTTAGACCTTTCGTGCCATATAGATGTCGATTTTGTCCTTGTCTATATGCTAGCAAGAATATCATGTAGGCTATTTTTGTTGGTAAAGCCACTGTACTTTTTTGTCTATAGCTGTGACATAATTAATCGAGTGTACTGTATTTTGATGCATTGCTGTATATACTGGTCTTTTTTCTTTACTGTAGCTTCTGTTTCAATCTGTATATCATTCTACCGCTTCGTGTTTGTTTTCGCAACCAAGTGTGGTGTGGGGCACTTGTGTGAATTTGGCACTAAGGTAATGTTTGGTCTGGCTTAAAGGGGGTCACCGGCTTTTTGTTTTATCTTTCTCTCCTTTTCTCTCTTTCCCTAGCTTGTATTCATTCGGACCCATTCAGCCAACTGTTTTAAGACGATTATACCCATCCAGGTGTCGATTTCTTCCTGGTGAGCGATAGCGAGCCAGCATTGTATGGAGAAATCCGGCTTCGCCGGTGAAATTTTTCTATCGAAAAATGTACAAATTTAGCTTGCTGTCAAAACAAAAATATATATATGCTGGCTTCCTACCGCTCGCCAGGAAAATATTGACACCTGGATGGGGGTAAACGTCTTAAAACAGTAGGCTGAATGGAGCCGAATGGATACAAGCCAAAGAAAGAGGGAGATAAAGAGAAACAAAGCGAGGTGGGCTCCCTTAAGTCAAGTGTAGTGTTCCCCTTCAGTCGCTTATCTGATACATTAACTTGTTTCTGTTTGCATATATTTTTGGTACTCTCCATTTGTTATGTATGTATGTATGTATGTATGTATGTAGGTATGTATGTATATACTCAGGTACACTCGACCCAAAAACGTATGTAGGTATGTAGGTATGTATGTAGGTATGTATGTAGGTATGTATGTATATACTCAGGTACACTCGACCCAAAAACAATCTTTACACTAACGCTCTAAACATTCTGGAAGTGGGTCGAAATTTTATGATAATACCTCACAGACGTATTTTTCACCCGATTCATTCCGTCCACACTAGATTATTTACAGCTCACCAGTGTAAATATTGTTTTTTGGTCGAGTGTACATACCCCATAGCTGGGGGTAGCTGACTCGAGACAGAGCCCGAACAGAAACAAAATTAAATTGGCATACAAAATTCACTCGCATTTAGTTAGGTCGCCCAGGAGAAGACCCAGGGACCAAGGATCATGAGGTGTCTTGAGTCTTCTGGGCGACACACACTCTCTCTCTCTCTCTCTCTCTCTCTCTCTCTCTCTCTCTCTCTCTCTCTCTCTCTCTCTCTCTCTCTCTCTCTCTCTCTCTCTCTCTCTCTCTCTCTCTCTCTCTCTCTCTCTCTCTCAATATGAAATGTACGGTAGTGCATGAAATTGTTCTTCACCTATCGCTTAGACCTATATTTACTTCGTTAAGACAAAAAGGGTTGAAATAGTAAACATAATGAGAGAGAGAGAGAGAGAGAGAGAGAGAGCAGCAGCAGCAGCAGCAGCAGCAAAGTCCACAAAGTTGTTTTAGTTTCCATATTCAAGAGAGTTATTCGGAGCGATGAGTGGTCTCCTTGTCTCTTCCTGTATTTAAGGGGAGGAAGACCGTTTTTCTGGACCCCCTTCTCCCTAATGTTTAGCCCCACTAGTTTTGATATTATAAGACGTTCGGCCCATTAGTTTGGCGATTTTAACACCTTTGGCCCCATTTCTTTGTCAAATGTAAGACCTTTCGTGCCATATGTGTCTATTATTTCCTGGCGAGCGTTAGCGAGCCTGCAATTTTAAGAGGAATCGGCCTTCGGCCGGGACATTTTTCTACCGAGAAATGTACACATTTATCTTGAAAGGGGGGTCTAGGGTTTTTGTTTCCAAGTCTAGGGAGGAAACTAAAAAAAATATATGAATAAATGAATTAATAGACCAAACAAACGGCCAGTCATCCCCTTAATTGCAGAAACGTCCTGCTGCAAGGTCATCTGCAGGGAACCTTTAATAACTGAGATCGGCCAACGTCTGCTATATTGCACTGGTGGTATTACACTGTCTAATATTTATGGCATAGGAAGGGTATATAACGTCTATATAGGCCTAATCAGTAAATGTACTGAAATATGTTTTTTCCACCAACCAATTTCACCTCTAAACTCAATTAATGAAATCAACAAATACATGTGGCACTCCAAGGACTCGAACCTAGGATACTCACATCGAAATTCCGCGCACTTATGCATTACGCTATCAAGACAGTATTAACACCATACTACTTCATTGACAACGCCTCGCAATACAAAATATATACTGTAGATTACTTTTGTATTTAAATGTTCTTCATTATTCAAAATGTATTATCACCCCTTTGTTGGTAAGTATGGTCCCAAAATGGCGTCCGAACAAATAGATAGGCGGTCTCTCCTTCTACAGGATTTCAAGGTCATCTAGATTCCCTCACCTGTTTACTGTTCATACATTCATATAACATAACAGATTCAAATAATAGTAATAATTTATTAATATTATTATTGAAGATTTTGCTTTCTTTTACCATTTTCGAGTAAAGTATGTTAGTGTGTTCCCTAGGCTAACAAAACGCCTTCCTATACTTCCTCCAAACTAAAAATGTCCCACCCAGACCCCCTTCAAGCTAAATTGGTAAAAAATAAGATAATATTAATATTATTAATATTAAATAAATAAACAAAATATAATCAATAGAAAATTGCCCCGGCCGAAGGCTGATATTTTTAAAGTTAGAATATTGTATACTCTTTCCTTCGAGTTGGAATTATCACTATATAAATTATCTTTGAAGGGTATCTATATTTTATTAATTTCACCACAACACCAAACATCTCCAATGAAAATAATGAAAGCATATGTGATCCACCGTGATTCGAGCCTGGGTTATCACACAGATTTTTAAACACTCCAGCCATTACACCACCAGGACGATTACCATATACAATATTATTGTGGACACTTTAATTACCTTTTCCATACCTTTATTCAATCTATATTTTGTGTATACAGTAGGCTACCGGCAAAATTATGAAAACAGCGAACGTGCATAGGCCTAATAACTGATAAACTTGGCGTGAAGAGAAATTTAGCTAACGGATGGCTTGTGGAAGGGTGGAGTGTCATATACGGAGTTACCGAGGCAAAGATGATGATGGCAGAGAGAGAGAGAGAGAGAGAAAGAGAGAGAGAGAGAGAGAAAGCGAAAGCGAGAGAGAGAAAGAGAAAGAGAGAATGGGGGTGGGTGAGAACGTGGATGTAAAGATGCAGAATGAAGAGTTAAGGGAGCCCACCTCGCTTTTATTTCTTTCTCTCCCTCTCTCTTTGGCTTGTATCCATTCGGCCCCATTCAGCCTACTGTTTTAAGGCATTTATCCCCATTCAGGTGTCAATATTTTCCTGGTGAGCGGTAGCAAGCAGCATATATATATATATTTTTGTTTTGACAGCAAGCTAAATTTGTACATTTTTCGATAGAAAAATTTCTCCGGATTTCTCCATACAATGTTGGCTCGCTATCGCTCGCCAGGGAGAAATCGACTCCTGGATGGGGATAAACGTCTTAAAACAGGTGGCTGAATGGGGCCGAATGGATACAAGCCAGAGAAAGAGAGGAAAAGCAGGTGACCCCCCTTAAGGAACGAAGGAAAATTATAATGTAGAGAGGGAAAGATTTACATACACCCAGCACTGGACACACGGCCAGGTGGCTAGTACCAAGACCAGTAGGCTACGCGATTCCAGTCGAGATAGCAAAACCAAAGGTAAAAGAAAGGGTGGAAGAAAAGGATAGCTAAGAAAGAGAGAGAGAGCAAAACCTAAAGTAAAAGAAAGGGAGAGGGGAAGAAAAGGATAGTTAAGAGAGATAGAGAGCAAAACCTAAAGTAAAGGAAAGGGAGAGTAGAAGAAAGGGATAGCTGAGAGGTAAAAGAAAGGGAGTGGAAGAAAAGGATAGCTAAGAGAGAGGTAAAAGAAAGGGAGAGTGGAAGAAAAGGATAGGTAAGAGAGGGAGAGTGGAAGAAAAGGATAGCTAAGAGAGCGAGAGAGAGAGAACTTCATGGATGGAGGAAGGGAATGGGTTAGAAAGGATGGAATCATGTAAGGAATGCCTAATGGCTCTCTTTAACCTTGTGTGTTCATTATGTATACAGTACGAGAGAGTGTGAGTAATAGTAATATTTTGTAATATTAATAGTTTACTGACAGACTTTCAATGTAAGACATAAAACCTTTACTATAGATGTAGACGTAAGTAATTATTATGTTCTCTCCACTAACCAACTTTACTCCTAAACTTAATTAATTAAATAATTCACTCATTTATTGTATTGATTACGAGGACAATGTATTATTATTATTATTATATATTTTTTAATTTATCAATTAAAATTGATTTTAGTGTCGGTTCGGGTTTATAAATGTTACGCCATGGATTTTGCATTTAAAAAATATTTCAGTGTTGACGTTGAACCTTAGCTATATTTCGCTATGGAATTTGCAATTTATATAATGTTACTGCGGCATTATGTTTACGTACATTATATTTGCTTTTGTTTATCATGCTTTTCTTGGCCGTGAAGCAAGTGCGCTAACCAATACACCGCTATACACACAACAACTCTAAAAAGGTGTTTGATATTGACATTACACTTTTATCGCATTTTTATAATAAAGAACTTTGTTTTCGGCATGTACGGTTATGGGGAGATTTGTATATATTTTTTCATTTATTTATTAGTTTCTTTAATTTCGCCCAATGCCTCCATCAAGCAAGAAAATACCCCCAAGACCCCCTTTCAAAAACACTTGTACATTTAGACATCTAAATGGGACCAAAGTTCATAAAATCGCCAAACTAATGGAGCGAACGTCTTAAAATCTCAAAACTATTGGGGTTAAGCATGAAGGAGAAGGGGGTCCAGAAAAAAATGAGCCTCCCCTTTAATTATCTTCCCTTATCTACATGATGTAGGCCTAAACTAATACATATAATTAGCATACTTTAACATGTGTTGTGTTTGTCATGCGTGTCCTATTCTGCAAAGAAACAACTCACGCATGTTGGGTAAATCTCCGACGCCTTCATCTCCTCCTCCAACTCCCTTACTTCACCCCCTACTACTGCTGGCCCCTTCCTTACTTCAAGTCATTAAGGGGTCCACCTCGTATTTTCTTTTTCTATCTCCCTCTTTCTCCGGGTTATATCCATTCGGCCCCATTCAGCCTACTGTTTTAAGACTTGTATCCCCATCCATTTGTCGATTTTTTCCTGGCTAGCGATAGCGAGCCAGCATATTTAAAAAAAAAAAATTGACAGCAGGTTAAATTTGTAGGCCTACATTTTTCGATAGAAAAATGTTTCCGGCGAAGCCGGTTTTCCGAAAAGAGAGGAGGAGGAAGTGTTGGTAAAGAGAATGAGAAGGGGGTTGGAAGGGGGACTAAGGATGACGTCAGTGCTAGTTCAGTATTGGAGAAAACAATGGGGGAAGAGCACCTCCTTTTGAGAGAGATAGAATCCCCCCCTCCCTCCACCCCCTTCATGGAGGGATGGAGGAAGTTCTAAAATATGTTTAAAACTTATTTTGGCTTATACAATTTCGCACATTAATGTTCTAAAAGATGATAAAAATAATGTAATTAAGGCTTAAACATCCTTTGTTAAGTTTATATTATAATGAGGGAGATGAAGGGGGGAAGGGAGGGGGGGGGGGGGGGGGGGGGGGGAGGGGGAGGTAACCTTAGACAGTGCATGGCAAATAAGCGTAAGGGGAAGGAAGTGGTGGGGGTGGGGAGGGGGTTGGGGTGGACAGACTATTGTGTACATAGATAGTATTAGATACATGGATAGGGTGATAGCTACATACGTTATCTATCGAATAAGTAAATACATAGAAAGATAGACATATTGCGCCTTAGTAAGACAAAAATGCTGTAGAGATACCTGAAATTATCGATAGCTAAATACTTTCTTAAGGGGAGGCAGTTGGTTTTTCTAGACCCCCTTCTCCCTCATGTTTAGCCCCATTAGTTATGAGATTTTAAGACAATCGCCCCGTTAGTTTGGCGATTTTCAGACCCTTTGCCCCATTTCTTTGCAAATATTAAGACCTTTCGTGCCATTTAGGTGTTGATTTTTTTCCTGGCGAGCGATAGCGAGCCTTTATTTGGAGAGGAATCGGCCTTCGGCCGGGACATTTTTCTACCGAAAAATTTACAAATTTAAATCGAAGGGGGGTCTCATTTTTTTTAAGCTTGATGAGGTTTACAGAGCAAAGTAAACCCCTTCCTTAAACCATTGAGCCGAACCAGTAAATTATGCTGCACAATACCGTCTGAGCTCCCTTAATCGTATAAATATATAGAAATATCGACATTCAGGCATAGAAAGACACATGATAAAGAGATACATGAATAGCATTGATCTAGCAGGAGGGGGGGGGGGGATATGATGTAATTGAAGGAAGTCTAACTAGGAGAGAGAGAGAGAGATATGTACTGTATTAGAGGCACTTACTTTAGAAGAGAATAGAGTGTAACGAGAAATTAAAATATTAAGCGTGCACGAGAGAGGGTTGTATAGTAAGACAGCAAAGAGTAAAACAAAACACAAACAAACTGTAGAACACAGTAGTGGGTATGGGGGGAATGTATCCAATGAGAGGGAAAGGTAGCTATAGTCTATTCGCTGTAAGTAGGCGATACATCATGACCTATCCTCTGTAACTAAAAAAGGGCTTGAGCAAATTAGCTGTAAATTTGCACATCTATTCCTTGACTGACTCTTCCCAAATGGTAGAAATATTAGCTCGGTTACTCTAGACGTTCTTGAGTTACAGAGGTTAGAGGTCATGATTTCTTGTCTACTTACAGCGAATAGACTATAGGGAGGTTGAACTCGTCTCTCTGAAGATCATGGCGCATTTTTGACAGTTTACTCTGGCTATCATTAAACGATTTTTTAGAATTTAGGAAGGATCTGTGGGCATTTAAAGGGTATATTATATCTCCGTTAACCCTCTGACCTTCATGTACCCTTGTTAATCTGAATAGAATCGCTTAATAATAGACAGGAAACAGAAAACAAATATCATTGTATCATGTAAGTGTTGAGGGACACGCAAATAGGAGTAATGGAAGGAGAGAGAGAGAGAGATTTGATTGTTGTATTGAGAAAAATACAAATGTTACACAAGTAGGCCTATGATAGTTACATCACCTCAAAAGAGCGAAGGTGCATACGCAATATTCACTCTAATTCTAGCTTAAGAGAGAGAGAGAGAGAGAGAGAGAGTGGGGGGGGGGGGTAATGAAGTGAGATAGCAAGGAGGGGGCGGGGTTGGTAGTTGATACGGGAACACCAAGGATGAATATACCGTATACCAAACAGTTAATGAGAAGGCAGTGCGACGGAAGGACCTATAGTGTTATCCAGCTGTCTGTCTGTATTTGTGTATAGCTGCCGTCTATTTATCTATGCCATTCTGTATCTATCTAAAAATGTGTCGATCTATCTCTCTCTTTTATTATGTCTATACCCTTCCATTTATCTTTATATATAGGTATTTTGTCTATTTATTTATCAATCTATTTATATCTTTGTTTACTAATTATCTTTCTATCTGAGTATGTATCTGTTCTGCCCTTCTTTGACATGACATGGCACTTTTTTTCCCACCAATTTATCTATTTTTATTGTTCTTAGTTTATCTATTCTTGTGTGATCTTGTATATTCATCTAATGCCTTTACTATCATTAGGCTATCTGTGTATACGTATCTGTCTCTATATAATTAGCTATACCCTTCATTCTATCCATCAATATATATTTGCATAGCGTCTGTTTCTATATATTCCTATTTATGACTATCCTAATTAATCTATACCCTTCGATCCGAATATTATTTTAAAATATACTATATATAACTATTTCTATCTGTATAACTTCCCAAATCCTTTCACCTTTTTATTTAACAATCCTTAGCTATATGTATTGTTCGACCTATATGTGCCGGTAAAAGTACGGTACCGTACTTCTCTATCTAGCATTAACCCTTCCAGTACCGGTTCCGTCCATTTAAATTTATTCTGACTACTATTAGAAGATTGATTCAGTTTATAAAGGGCCTCCAGCAATTAAAAGGCTTCGAACTATCTCACTTGAACCGTCTTATTATCACAGATCCTTCTTAAACTGCACAAAATCGTCTTAATATAGCTAGACATAAATTAAAAAGACGTCGCCGATATAGATGGGATTTCATATCTACCCATCGATTTATGTGCTTACCCTTTATGGTTTTCCTTACAGCTATCAAAGCATTATTACACACACACACACACACACACACACACACACACACACACACACACACACACACACACACACACACACACACACGTGTGTGAACGCCTCTCTCTCTCTCTCGTTAACAAATGCATCCTTCATGTTCCAAGTGACGCAAATTATAATTGCATTTAATGAATTTCGCAGTGTGCTTGTTTTATGTCTGATATTACGCCTAGAAATGAGAAAATCAAGTATAATATGTAATTTTAATTACAAAGTGTGTGTATGTTTAGTGTTACTGAAAATTAAAGCGCGAGCAAGAACTTGTAATACTTATAAGTTAGTACAGAAATATGTAGATAACAAAGCTTAAATAACATATAAAGTACAAGTTTGCATAGCAATTGATGTGCATTAAAATATTTCGGTAACAAAATCTAATAAAGGATAGTCAATTTATACTGGTGATAACTTGTCTAGAGTATAATAATTCAAGAAAATCCAACATTTTCTAAGAAGGGTATTATAGACTAGTTAAGAACGTCTAGATGAAGACTATCTCATTTACTTTTTTACAAGCCAAACTTGATTAAGGATGACTAGTATCAATCGAGAAAATACATTAGTGTCCTAAAAGGTAATATATTGCTTTAAAAGGCTACAGTGAGCAATGAGTATACAGCATCGTTCAAGCATAACTGATCAAGAAATGCCAAGAAGTTAACAATTATACTAAGGTTTAGCTATGAAACACCCTTGGAAAGCTAGGTTGTGATAAGATAATTGGTTATCATCTAGAAAAAACTTGGAGAAGGCAGTGACAACAACCTACAGGATAGAAAACTTATTCAGACAAAGAAGCCTTGTTGAATTGTCTGAAAATGAGTGGCAGCCAAGTTACCGGGAAACCAAACCTAAAAGACTTAACTCGTGTATTGACCAACGATGTTCAGAAAAAGCCCGCGACGAATGACCCAACTCAGCCTTCAGATACCCCAAACCAGCCCACCAAAGCCCAAGCTAATGTCCCCAAAGCCCAGTCAGCAATCCCCACATCTCCAAAGCCCCCAGCAACCCCCGCCGAGCAGGGAGGGATTGGGCCCGGGCTGGAACCTTTCGTGGAGGAGGTGGAGCATCAACACAACACTATACTGGGGAAGATGGCCCTGCTGAGAGAGGCCCTGGCAAAACAGCTTCGGGGGAACTCAGGTAGGATGTTAACCCCTTCTATACCGTCGACATCTTTTTTTATTTGATTCTGGTTACGATTAATCTTGTTTATTCAGTTTAGCCAGGACCTCTAGCAATTATAAGGCTTCGAACTGTCTCGAGCAACCCTTTTGACTACCACAGATCCTTCCTAAACTGCATAACATCGTCTAAATAATGATAGAATGAAATATAACAGACGTCGCTGGTAGAGAGAGTAGAGAGTAATTAGCCCTAAAGATGACAATAGCTAAAATTAGTATTTTGTAATTAATAAAACTAAAATATATCAAAGATACATGATTTTTTTATTTTTTTTTTCGTTTTAACATTTAAAGGGCCCAGGTCGCTTACAGTACAAAACAACGTGTAAGGGGCGGTCTTTTACTGTACTGTACTTCCCATTTCTAAACTTATTCTTCCTCTATCCAAAACTCTCTAATCTCATATTTTACTCTAACCATTCATTCATTCATTCAGGCGCGGCAACTCCAGGAATGGGCAACTCCAGGAATGTCTGTTCCCGGGAATTCGCTATACCAGTGTTTTATTTCCTTACTTTTGCATATATGTAGTTTATGAAGAATATATACTGTTGTTAAGGAAATTAAAATCAGATACTACCATTGATTTCGTATTACGTACCTGCTATATCTGTCAATCTTTTGCTTTTAAATTTAAGTTAAGAAAAAATTAGGAGATTCAAATTTTTGTGGGATTAAATGTGATGATGATGATGATGGCTTGAGTAAAGTAGGAGATTGGAGAGTTCTGGAGAGAGGAAGATAAAGTGGAGAAGTGTAAGTATTACTAATTCGAAATATATATAGTGTTACTGATATATGTCAGTTTCGTTTTATAATATACGGTATATTAAACAAATTCACCAGTGTTTTCTTAATAATTTTAGCAGTTTCTGTTTCTAATCAATAAGAATTTTTATATATTTCTCATCTTTGTAAGTAGAAACATTTCTTAAGTATAATTGTGATGGGCAAATCATATTATTATACATTCCGAGGGTAGTCCCCTCTCTCTCTCTCTCCGAGTGAAGGTGAAGGAACCTAAAGGGGTTGAACAACTTAGGATGGATCTTAACAGGCTGGGTGAATGGTTCGAGACATGGCAGATGTCACTAAACTTGAAAAAAATGCAAGGTGATGCTTATCGGCTTAGCAAATACCAAGTCAAGGTTCTTGCTATTGGGAAAGACTCTTGAAGTGGCTGACTTGGAAAAGGATTTGGGTGCTCTGATTATATCAGTGACCTAAAGTTTTCCAATCAGTGCATTGAAGTAGAAAAGAAAACTCAAATTATTGGCTTTATTAACTCTTTGGCTGCGGTGTGTTTTGGGCTATTTAGGGCATATTCAGGCACTCCTGAATGATGAATCAAGCATCTGCATTAAATTAACTGTATTCTGCCGAAAACTAGGCGAAAATAGCTTCAAAATGAGACCAGAACGGGCCTCGTACGTGGTCTGGTTCACCCGCAGCGGTGCCATAGAAACGCGGGAAACCCGCTATTTGTTAGCACTCGCTCGCTTGGCAACACTGTTGTGAGAGGCAGTGAGAGACCCGCACGAGACACAGTCTACCTCAGTGGGCCGCTCGCTGCTCTGAGGAACTGAGGTGGGCCCCTTACGGTCCCGCCCACTGACACTCTATTTTTAAGTTTTTTACAGGTTTTTGAAGCCTGGAAATTGCTGTAAATTGCCAGGACGTTCCAGAACGTCACCCGCAGCGAAAGGGTTAAGAGACAATTTAAGGATAGACATGAGGAAATACTCTACAGTTTTCTGATACGGCCTCTCCTGGAATATGCTGTTTAATTCTGGTCCCTTGCACTCTGGAAAGATATAGAGCGACTAGAGAGAGTAAACGTTAGAGCTACAAAGCTAATTCCTTCGATTAGGAGACTGAGCTATGAGGATCGGTTTGAGAGTTCTTGACCGATTTCTGAAGGAAAAACGCAAACTACGAGGTCAAATCATTGACGTTTATATGAATATTGAATGGGTTTGACAATGTGGAATGTTGCTAAATTGTCATCTTCAATATGAATACAACACGCACTCATAGCTGAAAGTTACAATAAAAAGGGTTCAGCACTAGTATTTGTGGAAACTTTTCACATACAAGATCAGCTCTACCCCAGAATGGACCCCATGGTCTGTGAGATACTAACTCCTCCTTGTTACTTTTTACAACTCCCTCATTATGACTGAGGTTACCTACTAGACCGTACTTCCTTGAGAGAGAGATAGAGATAAGTTTACTAAAGAAAAGGGAATGAAAAATCTGATATATTTCTTATTTAATGGGTGTCCTTATCTGTGTATGTATTGTTATCTTATCTATATTTGTCATGTTTTTTACGTATTGGTATCTAGTCTTTCAATAATCAGGTATATAATATTCCATTTATTGGTATTTAGCCCTTTCAGTGCCGGTGCTGTCTTTTATATATGATTTAAGCTACTTTTAGACAATTTTATGAAGCTCAGGAAGGATATATGGTAGCTAAAAGGATTACTGAGATAGTCTGTAACCATTTAATTGTTAGAGGCCCTTCCTAGGATATATGGCAGCTATATGATTATTGAGATAGTCTGTAACCATTTAATTGTTAGAGGCCCTTCCTAAGCTGAATAAAATAATCTACTAGTTGCCAGAAGATAATGAAAAGGAGTATATACTGAATGGCTTAGTCGAAGTCTCCGATATTTTAACCCCAGTAGTACCGATGCGCTACTTTGATATTTATTCTGGCTAAGATTAGACGAATTTAATCAAATTTGGAATAACCTCTGAAATCTAAATGGAGTAGAAATATAAATTATCCCTTTTGACTCGCACAGAACCTTCGCAAACTGCATAAAATTATCTTAACCCGTCCAGTGCCAGTGACTTCCTTTTCATTTTATCCTGGCTACTATTAGACGATTATATTAAGCTCAGGAAGGACCTCTAGTAATAATAAGGCTTCAAACTATCTCAACCAACCTTTATAACTACCACATATCCTTCCCAAACTACATAATATTGTCTAATTATAGCTATAATATAATATAACACGTCGCTGATACTCAAAGGGTTAATATAGCTAAAATAAGAATAAAATAAAGTCACCGATAGTGAAAGGGATAATTATGTTATGAGTTGCAGTTGGGATGTGTGTACATGCTTAGATTGATATGCAGGATTCGAAGTTGCATAATAAATCGTAGGCAGTGTCCACCATTCTTTAACTGCCTTCGTGGTGTAATGCATAAGGTGTTGATATTCGGTGTGAGCGTCCTGGGTTCGAATCCATGACTGCCACATGTGTTTGTAATATTTCATTAATCGATTTTAGGAGTAGAGTTGATTGTTGGATAGAACATAATAATTGTGTTATAGCTATATTTACTTGTCCAGTTTTCTGTGTTGTGGCTATTAGTAGACGATTTTATTCAGAATAGGAAGGGTATATGATAGTGAGAGGGTTAATTGAGATAGTCTTTACCGTTGAGAGGTACTTGAAAAGTAGACATAATGGATAAAAAACACCATCTGAGGAAGAGCACTTTATTGACAACGTTTCGCAGATAGCTTCATAAGGTCACTAACTAAGCTAATAGGTTAGTGACCTGATGAAGCTATCTGCGAAACGTTGTCAATAAAGTGCTCTTCTTCAGATGGTGTCTTTTATCCATAGTCTTAACCCTTATAATTCTCACAGATCCTTCCTAAACTGTATAAAATCGTTCAATGATAGCCAGAGTAAACTGTCAGAATGCGTCATAATCTTCAAAGGGTTAAGCCGGTATCACACGTGCGTTTTCCGGCAATTTTCGATGAGCAAACATTTATTCTCGCAATATTTCAGGGTTCGGTGTCATTGGTATTGGGTAGCACACTGAAGGTTGATTATGTTAGGTGGCTCACTTCTACATTTTGAAGCTAAAAAGCTCTCTCGTGTAATCCCCTATAGACAGCACAGGATTGGATTCCCGTACAACCTCGGTACAACTCAACAACCTGTAGACCAATTGAACTATGCTCTGTTTCAAATTGTTAGTCCAGAAATTGTGAACCCTGACCTCTGGAACTAAAAAAAAAAAAGCTAGAGCAATTGGGCTGTAAATGTCCACACCTATTCCCTGGCTGACCCTTCCCAAGTGGTAGAAATTTTTGACTCGATAATACTAGTCGTTTGTGAGTTATAGAGATTAATGTTCAAGAGTTTTAGGCTACTGGTACGTATTTGGAACAGGGAATAGTAGATCTTAAGGGTGATTTTTCTGGATCTCCTTTTCCCTCATGTTGGCCCCATTAGTTTTGACATTTTAAGACTTTCGTCCCATTAGCTTGGCTATTTAAGACCTTTCGCGTCAGATAATCCAGGAGCTAAGCATAGGTCAAGATCCAAAACTTGTATATGTTTCCTCTGTGTCTATATCTTGGGTCCTGATGTTACAAAGAGGCATGACTTGTGTGCAGTATAATCAGCTGTAGTGAAAGGTAGTACGGTACACTCGGATGCCATAGTTAATTAGTTAATCTTTTTAGTGCGGGAGACGTACTTTCAATTTTGTTCTGGGTGTCATTAGAAGATTTTAGTCAGTTTAGTAAGGATCTCTAGCAATGAACGATTGCAAACTATCTCATTTAACCCTTTCAACTACCACAGATTGTTCCAAAACTGCATAAAATTGTCTTAATATTGCTAGAACAAACCAAAAACCCGTCACCCGTATTGAAAAGGCTATAATTGGACTTCAGAGGCTATCAACCCTTCTGGATTATTAAGCCAGCACACTGTAAATCAAGAATAGCATCAGTACTGAAGCCCCTTTTCAAGAACTCCTGTTCCTTCTTGCCCTAGTCTCTACTGAGTACTCTCTTGTCCAGTCATAGATATTTGTTTTGTGAACTGGCACATTTCTAATTATGGAAGTACAAGGTGTCTCAAAATAGATGCAACCCATTTACATTATAATAATATATTACTCAGACAAGAAACTCCAAAAAAGATTACATTTTCTAGAACACTTGAAGCCGACGAGCAAAGTTGTCAATCACCAAAATGGTCCGATTATGCCATGATTTGAGATGGCCACCCAGGCTGTGCATTTCACAAAGTGCAGATTCGTGCCATCATGAAGGAAGAGTGTGTCAGTGTGATTGACAACTTTGCTCGTTGGCTTCAAGTGTGTCTGTATATATCAGGAAATTAATTCATGATTATAAAGTTCTTAACATTAACTACACAATCGTTTAAATAACTGGGTAGACGTACTTCCTAACCTGAATAAAATCGTATAATAGTTGGCAGAATATGATGAAAAGGATGCCACCGGTATTGAATGGGTTAAGTACCAACTGTTTGTGCAGGCGGTTGGACATCCTACTTTATGAAGAAAGCGAAAAAGGCGAACTTGTGAGAGATAGAGAGATAACACAGAGATAGCAATGTTTATTCAGGGAATAAGTCAACAAGCTCTCACTCACTCACTCTCACTCTCTCTCTCTCTCTCTGCGATAATTTCCATACTTCCATTGTATAATTATACTGTATTTTAGCATCTCCAGTCAGTTTTGTTTAAGCTGGCAAGAAGTTGACTTATCCCCATCTTAATACCTCGGCTATGTAAAAATTGTATAGCCAGATATGGTGTCAATTATGTAAACTTGGCATTTGATATGATTCAGTAGCAGTGTCTTATTTGTCCATTAACCCGAGAATGGCGAGAAGACTCTTAAAAGGTTTTGGTGGTGAAAGGTGACGAATGTCTTAAGATCCAAGGCCTAAAAAAAAAAAAAAATTTAAAAGGCCCCAGTAACACTTAAAATAAAGGAATATGTGATTAAGTGAGATAATTCCCCATACCTTCTATCACTCCTCCGCATGTGTCAAAACCCCCTCCTTCCCCCCTTCAATTATCACCTATTTTTCCTCTTATTCCCTTGTTTATCGGTTTATTTACCGCACCAATATCTCCAACCCGGTTCCAAGGTGTTCTGCGCCTATCCAGTGCGTGGGGAGAGAGTGAGTGAGTGAGAGAGAGACCTCGGTTTCGCTTCAGGCCTCGAGAGAGGAGGGTGTACGTCTCGTTCGCCTTACACTTCATGACTGGAGGGTAGGCAATAATTCATAATTTTCACCCCCCAAATACTATTCCCTCTTGTTTTATTGCTGTTACATGGTAATATCTTCATATTAAACATAAAATAGGCGCATATGAATAAGTAGTAATGATATTTATCGTAAAATGACGATTTTAGGCGGGAATGAAGCCTAATATCGTCGCTTGGTGGTAGGGTGTGCACTACCAATAGCTCGCGCATAACGGGTTAACTCATTCCTTTTCATTATATTTTGACAACTATTATACGATTGTATTACGCTTAGGAAGGATGTCTATCAGTGAAAAGGATACAGACTATCTCAATTAATCCTTTTAGCTGCCACATATCTATCCTAAGCTTTATAAAATCGTCTATGTATAGCTGATATCCATTTAAAAAAACGTCACAGGTAATTAATTATCGAGAAAACAGCTGGTTAAGGAGTCAAGTTTCCTTCAGGTTAAAACAATTGAATATATAGTTATTTTTTAAAAGTTACATAGCTTATAATTATAGTCACTTATGATAGTTCGTGGACCCCTCATGCATTTCATTGTACAAGTACGATATTATCTATGTTAACTCATTTATGAATGTTGTCTTGTATACATTAACCCCGTTGGGCCGTCTGTATCGGTGACATCTTTTTCAATTTAGTCTAGCTATTTTTAGAGGATTTCGTATAGTTTAAGAAGGATCTGGGGTAATAGAAAGGGTTAAGTGAGATAGTTCGAAGCCTGTTAAATGCTGGAAACTGAATAGAATCGTCTAATAGTAGCCAGAATAAAACTAAAAGGACGTCGCCGGTATTGAACGAGTTAATAACAAAACTACATACATTATTTATTTACCCTTCCGTATCGGTATTTGTATTATAGTTATATTTAGACGATTTTGTGCAGCTTAAGAATAATCTGTTGTAGTAGTACTAGTTGGCGTTAAGATAGTTCGAAGCCTTTTAATTGCTGAAGGCCCTTCTTAAGCTGAATAAAATCTTTTAATAGTAGGCAGCATAGAATGAAAAGGACGGCAATGGTACGGAAAAGGTTAAGTGTATTAACCCGTACAGCCCCAGCGACGCGTCTGACGCGTCGGCGATGTATGTAACGCACAGCCCCAGCGACGTGTCTGACGCGTCACCCTAATTGCGCCGACCGTAACCTCAGGTGTAGCCACTCAAGAGGGCTCAGATTTGTATGGGAACTGTGTACGTATCCCACGCAACTGTGCCGATGGTTGAAAACTCTCAAAGTCCACGTGCGTGCGCGTGAGCGCGCAATAACCTGGTTTTTTGGGGTAATTGCCTTAAATTTTTTACTCTTGTAAAATACGTTTTCGGGGGCTCTGTAGGACCATTCTTTAAGCTTTTTGAGCGGTTTTTCGTGGTTTTTCCTTCATTCCTAACCCATTCGCTATTGTTTCTGGAATAAAACCATATTTTGAAAACCGGCCGAGTTCTGGTGAACAAACATTACAAAACTAGCCGGGGCTCCACGGGTTAAGTGACATTTTTATTTTGAAAAATGTAAAATTTATCTTGAAGGGGGGTCTATGGAGTGTTTCTATAAGTTTGAAGAAGGCCTAGGGAGGAAACTAAAACAATAATAAAATGATACATAAATGAGCATATAAATACACCCCCCCACACCCCCCCCTACCCTACAAACAATATTTGGGGGGTAACCCACCTGACCACCCTACCCCTCCTTGCTCCCCCACCCCCACCACCCTACCCCTCCTTGCTCCCCCACCCCCCACCCCAACCCGTCCCCTACGGGAGACATTCTGGAACACCATGGCAATTTTCAGCAATGTGCAGGCCTTTAACCCATTGGCTGCGGCTATGTTTGGGCTATTTAGGGCATATTCAGGCACTCCTGAATGATAAATCAAGCATCTTCATTAAATGAACTGTATTCTGCCGAAAACTAGGCGAAAATAGCTTCAAAATGAGACCAGAACGGGCCCCGTACGTGGTCTGGTTCACCCGCAGCGGTGCCAGTAAAATGCGGGAAACCCACTATTTGGTAGCACTCGCTCGCTTGGTTACACTGTTGAGAGAGACAGAGAGAGATCCGCGCGAGACACAGCCTAGCTCAGTGCTCTGAGGAACGGAGGTGGGCCCCTCACGCTTCCGCCCACTGACACTTGATTTTTACGGTTTTTACAGGCTTTTAAAGCCTGGAAATTGCTGTAACTTGCCAAAACATTCCTGAACGTCACCCGCAGCCAAAGGGTTAAAGCCTCTTAAAGCCTGTAAAATAGAGTGCGAGGGAGCGGGAGTGCGACAGGCCACTTTTCCTTCTTCCAGCCAGGCGGCCGTGGCACTGAAGGCTCTTGAGTCAGAGTCTCGCGAGATATACCTGTACAGTGTTGCCAAAGGCAAATGTAGCGAGACATTAGCGAGAATTGCTCATTTTAGCGAATGTCTATGGCAGCGCTGCAGGTGAACCCCGCGAGCTACTAAGATCGTTTTGGTTTAAATTTAAAGCTATTTTCTTCTAGTTGAATACATTTCATTTCATTCAGACACTTGCCTTATCAATCAGGAGTGCCTGAATGAGCCCTAATATGGCAGAAATAGGCGGAAATATGCCCGTAGAGAAAGGGTTAAAGATTACCATAAACTCTTGACCGTGACTGTGTGTGAGAGAATGAACTTTATTGCCTATTTGTGTGCCTTTATATTGTGTTCGTAAATAAATGGGTGTGGGTGGTGATGCAGGTTTCTTTGTGCTTGGTTCTGCATGCGGGTGTGTGTAGTTGTTTTGGTGTGTATGTATGAGAGAGAGAGAGAGAGAGAGAGAGAGAGAGATATTTGATTTGATTTGATTTGATTTGATTGTTTTATTGAGAAAAGTACAAATGTTACACAAGTATCATAGTTACATTATATCAAAAGGGCGAAGGTGCATACGCAATCTTCACCCTATTTCTAGCTTAAACTATGTCATTACATATATAGTTAGATGAGTAATACATTGATATTGAAGATAATTTTTAACACTACCTAAGTTTAGTATATACAGTATTATAATAAAGATATATCTAAAATACATGAGTCCCCGTTATAGACCTTGATCAGATTGTTTTTTGTGTTTAAACACGCATGCTGTCCCACAAGACCCCCAACTGAGCCCCGACCGTGTTAATCCCTCCTTAAACATCCTAGAGGGACCCTAACCGTCGTGACCCAGTCACCAGACCCCAGCACCCAAAACATACAGCCATACAGATTCAGATTCAGATTCATATTATTTTATTTCCATAAAATAATATTCGGAGGGAAGGTGCAAATAGTCCTCCGGGAGGGATGTGCCGCATATCCGGAGGTACTTGTACATCAAGCCATTAGCCGAGAATATTGAGGACAATACAGCTGTATGGTTAGGGAGCGTAGGTTCGCTGACCCAGGGTGGCCTGTAAGGCACCACTAGAATGTACATGTGTTTAGTTGAAGAGCATAGCTACACATCAAATTATATGTTTTATAATTTTACATTCTTTTAAAAGGTTGTACATAGTTCCACTGTTGAGCATCCATATTATCTGTTTAGTTACATTTTCAATTGTATTATTTCTATATTTTATTAGAGTTATACATTGCAGTATATAATGTTGAAGGGTGTGAGATCTTGGCCTATTGCACAGCCTACAACTCCTATCCTTCTCTGCAGTATTAATGCCTAATTCCCAGTAATATTTGTAGCCTAGTCTTAACCTAGTACATACAGAATCTTTCCACTTACTTGTAACATTCCCATAATTGAAATTAGTTTTATCTACCACCTCTCTGTAATGATGCATGGTGGCACTAGGCCTGGCTATATACTTACACTCGATATCTCTAGCTTCTTTTACTTCTTGACATTTCTTTATTTTTTTGTTTACCTGTTTCAAAGATAGGGTACATTGTACATCAATTTCCATTTTTTCAGTAGCATTTTTAGCTATTATATCAACTTTTTCATTATAGGTAATCCCTGTATGTGATGGTATCCATGAAAACACAATTTTTCTCCCTTTTAATTGGAGTTGATGTACAATATTCCGGCATTGGATAACAATATTTTCGTATACTGGTGTTTTACAGTTTAGGGAGTCCAGAGCCCCTCTGCTGTCAACAAAGAAGCTTACATCCCCTTCTCCTCCTTCGATTTCTTTAAGTCCATATAATATCGCATACAATTCAGCCTGAGTTGATGATATATTATCGCTTATCCTATAATTATATTCTGTTTCTAGCCACATGTTGGAGTCTTGCATGTAATCTCTAATTAAAATCCCACAACCTGCCCTACCATTTTCCATTACCGACCCATCACAATAAACATGTGCTACTTTACCAGTGTACATTTTGTTTATTCTCTCTTCATAAATGTTTCTTAATTCTATTGTATTATACATGTTCTTTTTCTTTTGTAATGGCATAATATCTAAAATTACGTCTTTCTCCTCCCATGGTGGGACAGGTTGTTCATTTTCGTAATTAATACAGTTGTTTATTAAATCATAATGTTGTATTTTGTTCACCAAATGTGGGAGAGAGAGAGAGAGAGAGAGAGAGAGAGAGAGCAAGCAAGCAGACAGACACGCAAGCAAACTGACAGTGTGTGTGTTTTTTTTTTATTTATTGTGTGTGTGTGTGTGGTGAGGTTTATCTGATTAACAAGAAACCTCAGTTGCTCTCTCTTGCGCCCTCTCATTCACTCATACTTGTACACATTGATTCAAGGCACTCATTCAAGATAAAACACACACACACACACACACACACACACACACACACACACACACACACACACACACACACACACACACACACATACATACAGTACATACATACATACACCCCCAAAATAAGAAAGCACACACTCACTCACGCACTCTCTCTTATACTCTTACTCTCTCTTATACTCTTACTCTCTCTTATACTCTTACTCTCACTCTCACACACACTCATTCACTAACTCACTCTCTCTCTCTCTCTCACACACACCATACAGTATAATTATACAGAAGCCAACGAACAACCCTGGCTGACAGAGAACCATTTAACTTAACCGCAAATATTCATACGGTAACAATCACACACACACACACACACACACACACACACACACACACACACACACACACACACCATTCTGTCATGTACATATACGATTCATTCATACACACACATATACTGTACATTCACCACACTCGACATAACGCCATTTATATATATATTTCATTCATACAACAGACACACACACTCCATTTACACACACACACACACACACACACATTACTAAAAACTCATTTATATACAGTATATGCGTTTCATCCTTACACATACAAGAAACACACACACATATATACTCCATTTGCACACACACACATACATTACGTCATATTATATATATATATATATATTTCATTTATACACATACACTCCATTTACACACACACACAGCACGACGCCATTTGTAAACACACACAGACACCTAAGAGCTGTTTATGTAGAGGTTATAGGAGCCTACACGGCTCTGCCACTCTAATGCCCAACCCCTCTTTCTCTCTTTCTTCCTTTCTCCCACACAGACAAAATGACACGCCCACTTATCCTTCTCTCTCTCTCTCTCTCTCTCTCTCTCTCTCTCTCTCTCTCTCTCTCTCTCTCTCTCTCTCTCTCTCTCTCTCTCTCTCTCTCTCCCCTTCCTTCCTTCCTTCCTTCGTTCCTTGCAGGGTTAATTATACACGTTTATTTGGAATATAAGCTCAGACCTAACTTGCCAATCCTAACACAAAACACTCGATTCCCAAGGATGTATATTCATCTCATTCTAAACATTAACTATCGCCCCAGCGCACAGTTGGCCTCTTTAATTCGCTCACACCCACTCTATAGTTTTATATATGGAAGTGAAAATAGTGTTATTGACTTACACGAATAATTTACTAAGAAAACGGCAAGTACAGCAATCATATTACTTGCTACTGCAAAAGAAAATACACACCTACTTCAATCAAACTATTTGTTTCCAAATATATAATTACATAGTAGCTCACGCGTATTTGTGAGATATTCTTGATATAATTACAAAATGTGTACAAATCCATATGGGCAACTATGCTAGTAAACCTCAATTTACAAAAATAAAAGTGTACCCATGAACCCTCTTATGCTTGCACACACACACCCACCCACCCACCCACACACACACAGCCCGCATCTCCAAACATTCACACCAACACAAAGCTAAAATTCTTTTATATTTCACGAGGGAGGGGTGGGAAAGGGCCTAACTTAAGGGGAGACTGGCCGTTTGTTTGGTCTATTAATTCACTTATTCATATATTTTTGTAGTTTCCTCCCTAGACCTCTATCAAGCTTAGAATAACACCCCCTAGACCCCCCTTCAAGATAAAATTTTTACATTTTTCGGTAGAAAAATGTCCCGGCCAAAGGCCGATTCCTCTTAAAATTGCAGGCTCGCTATCGTTCGCCAGGAAATAATCGACACCTAAATGGCACGAAAGGTCTTACAATTGACAACGAAATGGGGCGAAAGGTGTTAAAATCGCCAAACTAATGGGCCAAACGTCTTAAAATTTCAAAACTAGTGGGCCTAAACATGAGGGAGAAGGGGGTCCAGAAAAACGGTCTGCCTCCCCTTAAACCCAAAACTGTAAACTAGTGAGAATTATTTCTGTTTATTATATAGTATCCGTCGTTTGCTATTCCTGTTGTTATAATGTTATTGTGTTGTACAGTGTTCTGCATAATTTTTCTTAGTTATTATATGCATGGAAGTTTAATTTGAAAGATTGATATATTATGTTCAGTTTGTTATGTAGTATAATCTATTCATTATAATTAGACCAGACATTTTGACCGCCAACCTCTATAACTTGAAAACAAGGATGGAGTAATCGAGCTATTATTTATACTGGTATCATATGGGAAGAGCCAACCAGGGAATGGATGTGGAAATGTACAGCCCATTTGCTCTAGCCCTCTGAGTTATATATGATTGAATTCAAGATTTCTGGCCTACCGTACTTCTAATGAGTTACACAGAGTTACACTGATATTCAGACCACAGACATTTCGGTACATACTTGGTGGTCCAGCTTTAATACCGGTACTACTAGAGACAGGGACAGGTTTTACTAGACAGATAGATCAGCAAAGTAGAAGGCTCTCTCCCCACCCTCCACCTAGAAAGCCGTACCGGAAAATAGGAGGAAGTGTGACCTTTTGGGTCAGGAAATGACCACGAGGAAAGTTTTTATATAGGATAGAAAGAAAATATTCTGAAAGGGAATTTGCACTTACATACTTACTGACATTAGTATATTCATTCCTACTAATCCCATCTCCATCAGATGATTGTCCAGTCCAGGGGGGGGGGGGGGTCACCTGCTTTTTTTCCCTTTCTCTCCTTTTCTCTCTTTCTGTGGCTTGTATCCATTCGGCCCCATTCAGCCAACTGTTTTAAGACTTTTGTCCCCATCCAGGTGTCGATTTCTTCCTGGCGAGCGATAGCGAGTCCGCATTGTATGAAGAAATCCGGCTTTGCCGGAGATTTTTTTTTTATCGAAAATTTTACAAATTTAGCTTGCTGTCAAAACAAAAAAATATATGTTGGCTCGCTACCGATCGCCAGGAAAATATTGACACCTGGATGGGGGCAAACGTCTTAAAACAGTAGGCTGAATGGGGCCGAATAGATACAAGCCAGAGAAAGAGAGAAAATGAGAGAAAACAAGCCTGTGACCCCCCATAACCTAACAGCTGCGACACTCCTTCCGAAATGTTCTACTGGACGTATGCACACGCTCTTTTTCGGAAGATAGCCCATTAAAAAATAGGACAAAAAATGCTTCAGAGCCACTTAAATGGAGGCAATATGTGATTAAGTGCCATGTTTCCCCTCATCCACTTCCTACCTTCCCCCCACATACCCCTCCCGCCTCCATCTCCTCCCCCCCACTTTCCCCCTCCTCAATATTATTATTGTCTCACTCTTTTATCACTGCAATAGTCTTGTTATACATCATTCATTATTCGTGATCTAAAAATTACAGTAAACATTCAAACTCCATTGCATTTGTGACGGATGCAGCGTGTACGTCGATAGATTTGTACTGTTTGCGTATAAACTCGGGTTTATTCGGTTGCATACCTATCCCCTCTGCATTTGGCTCATGTTTCTAATGCGATTTACGCGAATTTAACGGTAACTTCGAATCGGCGCCACACTCTTGAATGTGTGAAAGCACCTTTAAGGTATGTACAGAGACAAGGTACAAAAGATAGCGATGGTAGTTACATTTTACTTATTTTATTGTTGTGTGTGTTGTTCGAATACATACATACATACATACATGTTTAAAGACCGTTTGTCCACAGAAGCTGTGGTTACAGTCTCACGTCCTAAATGGCAGCTTTCCAGGCGGTCCTGTCAAGGGCCGCCTGTGTTGTCAAGTTCTTTATTTTGAGATCGGACCGGAGTACCTAAGCCCACGTCATTCTAGGTCCACCCCTACGCGCAGCTCCCCCCAAGTTCACTGTCCGGCATTTCTTCACCCAGTTCTGATCATCCATTCTCTCCACATGTCCAAACAAACCAAGTCGGCTCGTGCGCATCACTTCACTGATACTCCTAATGTGGCATTAATATGCGAGTATCCATCCCGCAAACTAGACTGGCTCCAGAGTGGTTTCCAACCTTTGCCGCACTACAGGTCGACGTTCGCCAGACCAATGTACAGCTCACTCTATCTATTCCACCAGCTAGCGCCCTTCCCCCTTCCTTTCTTCGCTTTACCTCCCTTTCCACTTTTTCCACACATTGCTCTTATTTTGGTTCTCATATGGCTGCAATTATAACTCACCCTCCGTGTCTCTCTCCCCCCCCCCCCTATCTCTCTCTCTCTCTCTCTCTCTCTCTCTCTCTCTCTCTCTCTCTCTCTCTCTCTCTCTCTCTCTCTCTCTCTCTCTCTCTCTCTCTCTCTCTCTCATGGGGTCAGTCATTCACATAACGTGGTTATTCGTGGTCATGTGCGTATTTGCGTTTTAATGTGTACATATTCGTGTACGTGTGAGTGTCTGGGTGTATCCATAGTCCATACTGTATATGTATATATGGACTATGGGTGTATCAAGATCTGTCAAAGGCACTTGTGTGTGTTGGATCAGTAAGCATTTGTGATTCATCGTTGTACACTTAAACATTTAAGCACGCAATTGCAGGTATATATATATATATATATATATATATATATATATATATATATATATATATATATATATATATGTGTGTATGTATATATACACTAACTTGGTTAGAGACGTATGTGTGTACATTTGTATGTTTTGTATATGTATATCTGCATGTATGTATGAGCAGTCATACACCAAAGTTGTGTTGCAAGTCAAGGCTACAATTTTGCTTTCCCTTTCGCTATGAAATCCAATTACTCTATCACACATTGAAAGAGCTTATATTTCCAAGCAAATTTCAAGTAAGATTAGAGGTAATTGCATATTATCTATGACTAGGGGTATAATATGTAATGTATAATGCACCCGTGTTACTCCATAGTTGCAGAACAAAGTTTAATAACAGCAACAAGTATCAATCATTCAAAACTGGTGTCGAAGGAGTTGTTGTTGCTGTTCCCCAGGCTGTCTGGCCGAGCAAACCTCAAGGTCCCGAACAAGGCCAAGGCCATAACCGAGCGCCCCCACAAAACCCTCCCTGATTACCACTAATAAGACCCAGGTGACCAATCAGACTAAACGTCTTAAAACAGTTGGCTGAATGGGGCCGAATGGATACAAGCCAGGGAAAGAGAGAAAAGGAGAGAAAGATACAAAAAAGCCGGTGACCCCCCTTAAACTGCGTAATATATCGTCAAGGTATGTTCGTGAATTTGTGAATGCGGTTGTACGTCCGTGGTAGTCTGGAGGGAAATTAATCGTACAAGACCTTGAACCCGTACGTGAATTATATCTTAGTCCTGTGTGTGTATGTGTGTGTGTTGGTGGGTGTGTTGTTGTTTTGTGTGTGTGTGTTGGCGTGTTGGTTGGTGGGTGTGACTGTGTATGTGTGTTGGTGGGAGTGTTGTTGGTGGGAATGTTGTGTGTTGGTGGGTGTGTTGTTGTTGTGTTTGTGTGTGTGTGTTGGTGGGTGAGTAGGTGTGTTGGTGGGAAAGTTGTTGTGTGTGTGTTAGTGGGCGTGTTGTTGTGTGTATATGTGTGTTGGTAGGTGTATTGTTGGGTGTGTTGGTGGGTGAGTAGGTATGTTGGAGGGAGCGTTGTTGTGTGTGTTAGTGTGGGTTGTTGGAGTGGGTTGGTTGGCGTGTTTGTCAGTGGGCGGGTTGCTGGATGTGTTGGTATCTGACTGGGTGGTTTAGTTTGTGTATTGGTGGGTTGGTCGGTGTGTGTGTAAAAAAGAGAGTGGTTGTCTGTATGTGGTTGGGTGGTGGATGTAATTCGAGTAGGATACATTTATGAAAAAATGTATCTTAGTATATGTGTGTGCATGCTGTGTGTGTGTGTGTGTGTGTGTGTGTGTGTGTGTGTAACTAAAGTAGTGTACTCATAAGATCCCCCCTCCCTATCCTCCCCGTACTGTGGCATGTGCATACTTTTATGACTGCTTTTAAGTTCATAGATGAGACCTTGTTTGCTTGCTCGCTTGCTCGTCAGCTGTCGACCACCACCTCCACAATCGCTTTCCTTGTCAGTTCATCCTTACCTCTTATATGTTTATAGGAAAGAGAAACAAGTCATTACATTTACCTTAGCTCTTTCTGTACCGGTGACGTGTTTTGTATTTTATTTAATTTACATGTATACAATTATATGAAGCTTAGGAAGGATATATGGCAGCTACAAGGAGTAATTGAGATAGTCTGTAGCCTTTTAATTGGTAGATGTCCTTTCTAAGCTGTAAACAATCGTATAATAGTTGTCAGAATATAATGTAAAGGACCTCTCTCTCTCTCTCTCTCTCTCTCTCTCTCTCTCTCTCTCTCTCTCTCTCTCTCTCTCTCTCTCTCTCTCTCTCTCTCTCTCTCTCTCTCTCTCTCTCCACAAACAAAGAACATACCAGATAAAATCGGTTTGGGGTAGCCTTGTTAGAATGATAGCCAAAGTCCGGGTCGGGGAAAGATAGGGAGGGTAGTAGTTTTTCTTGTACATTAGTCTAACTCGGTCTGATGATGATGATTGATGATGATGATGTAATGCGGGAATGTGCCTCTAAAATCTAAATGGTGCTCTTTGTGCGTGTATGTGTGTGTGTGTGTGTGTGTGTGTGTGTGTGTGTGTGTGTGTGTGTGTGTGTGTGTGTGTGTGTGTGTGTGCGCGCGCGCCTGTTAGGTATTTTATTATTCGCATGCGTAGATGTATGCCCTGTGTGTGTATGTCTGGGTATGTACTGCATGTGTATCTATGTATGTGTTATGTATTATTCGCGTGGGTGAATGTATGCACTTTGTCTGTGTTCGGTTCACTTTGTCTGTGTTCGGTTCGGTGCTTGTTCGGGGGTAACATCTTTACTACTGTCCCCCCGAATGGTTATATTTACTTGTTTGTGATTGACCTCTGTGTTGGAGCTCCCTTTGTGTGGTTGTGAATGGGTAATTGCGTAAAACCATGTCTTGTTTTGTTTGTTTTCATGCTCGTGTTTGTGTATGATAGGCTGATAGTGTTAATGTTCATAAATGTACTTGTATGCCTGTATGCTTGTGCTTATGCCTGCATGCATGCATAACTAGGCTGTGTGTGTGTGCGCGTGTGCATGTGTGTGTATGTGTACTGTGTAAACACGAGCAAGACACTGGTATCCCCGACTCCCTGTAACTTTACCCAGTTAGTTCCCAACCCTCCTAGGAGACGTTGGTTCTGTCTAGCTCACTGCCCCTCCTCTCGTTCTTAGTGTTGTGTCGCCAGTGTTATTAGCTTTAATTGTGTTAGTGATATGGGTGTGGTTGTGTCTTCTTGTTGTTATAACAACAACAATAAGATTGTGTGTTCTGGTTTTGAAACTTATAACAGTGCAAATAGAAGGGGATTTTTCGTATAATTTAATGCCGATACTTAGGTGGTGTGGTTGGTGTGCGCAATTTTGGTTTTGAATAGTGCAAAAACACGTGTTTTATGTTTTGTTAATACATGATGATCTTAATAGTGAAAATGATGCAGTAAATTATTAAGTATTTTAAAGGTATTATTTTCAAATGAGTATATTTCTACGACTGTAACATTTGGGTGAAAAATATGTGAAAATGTTTGGCTATAAAAGTTTATAATTCGTGAATGGTGTGATTACCAAACTATAACCTTATGAACATTGTTGGAAAAATAAAACGCTTGCATATAAAGGCGTGAATAGCTACGTGAACGAAATATTACTTACTATGTCTGAGAAGTTAGTTAGACATTTTTAAAGTAGCCTACTAAAATATAGAGAAGTTTGATAAATGTTTGTTTATATTAACTGAACAAATTGTGACGACAGGAAACGATGCGAATTTATTGTCGGTATATTAATGATAAGTTTGCATGTATAGGCCTATAATTGAAACATATGGAAGACTGTATACTTAAAAAAAGAGGGTATTTATATCTAAATATGGAAACTAATGTGTTGAATCTATTCATTGTAAATTTATAACGTGCCTGTATTGTATTAATTGTATTATCTTTATAACATACATATTCCATATACCGGATCAATAAATTTCCTGGTTAAGGGGGTAGGGTTTATTTATTAGTTTATATATATTTAATTGTGTATTGTTGCTTTAGTTTCCTCCCTAGACCTCCATCAAGCTCAATAAATTATCCTCAAGATCCCCCCTCGAGATAATTTTTTTTTTTTTTTTTCGGTAGACAAATGTCCCGACCGAAGGCTGGTTCCTCCATCGGTCGCCAGGAAAAAATCGAAACCTAAATGACGAACGTCTTAAATTCTCAAAACTAATGGGGCTAAGCATGAGGGAAAAGGGGTCTAAACAAAGCAACTACATCCCCCTTAATGCAGTTTTAGTGAAATAGTCTGACAACTTAATTTTTTTCCCATGGGGAATTAATTAAGTAAGGTCATTAATGCCTTAGGGGTGGGAGGGTGAGGCGAAGTGATAATTACCAGTGTAGTCTGGTTCACCGCCTGTAACTTGTATATGTCCAAACCCTCAGGCAGATCCAACTAACCTTCATCACTTTAGTCTTAGCCCTTTTATTACCGAAGTCGTTCTTTTAACTTTATCATGGCTACTATTAGACGGTTTTATCCAGTTTAACAGAGGCCCAGAGAAATTAAAAGGCTTCGAACTATCTCACTTAACCCTTTTTACTTCCGCAGATCCTTCTTAAACTGCATAAAATCGTCTAAATATAGCTAGCATATAATTTAATAGAAGTTGCCGGTACAGAAAGGGTTAAAAGTTTGGTTAACAGCAAATCGTTTTTGTGTTTTGTTTGTATTAGCCTACAGTATATAGGCCTACCAAATGAAGATACTAATTCCTGTCCATATCTTTGAGAAATCCTGCAAAAAAATAAAGTATAACAAATACTCAAACGTGCGATGATGGTCGCACAATTCTCTACATAACTTTATGACTGAAATAATTAACATATGTACGGTATCCAAAAAATAATAGGCCTATTAATTCACAAACCAATCATAATTAGTGGTCGTTGCAATTATTATTGTACCGTATAGCTTATCTTTTTTTTCAAGAATATTTATAAAGGAAGGGTTTCTAGAATCCCTAGTTTTGACATTTAAAGACATTCGCCTTATTAGTTTGGCGGTTTTAAGATCTTTCGTCACATTTTGGAATAAATATATACCGGTTCATAAATGAACAAGTAAATACAAACTTCATCTTAAAGAAGTGTTGTCCCATTCAGGTCTCGACTTGAGGAGAACCTGGTCCACCGCCGGGAATATAGATTGAAAAGGGGACCGGGGGCGTTGGTCTTAGTTTAAAGGAGGTCTGGTGGGTGTTTTTGTATTCTAGGCAAAAGACGCTTGAAATGGGGGGGGGGGGAAGAGAGAGAGAGAGAAAGACTTGGGGGGGGGGGGGAGACTACTAAAAACACATACACACACCATTATTCATTTGTAGCGAAGAATTTGTTGATGGTGGGCTGACTTCCTATTTAAGGGGAGGCAGTTGGTTTTTCGAGTCTTCCTCCTCCCTCATGTTTAGCCCTATTAGTTATGAGATTTCAAGACATTCGCCTCATTAGCTTGGCGATTTTCAGACCTTTTGCCCCATTCCTTTGCCAATATTAAGACCTTTCGTGCCATTTAGGTGTCTATTTTTTCCTGGCGAGCGATAGCGAGCCTGTATTTGAAAAGGAATCGGCCTTCGGCCGGGACATTTTTCTACCGAAAAATGTACACATTTATATCGAAGGGGGGTCTTGTGGGTGTTTTTTAAAGTTTGATAGAGGTTTAGAGATCAAAACTAAACGCCCTCCTTAAACCATTGAGCAGAACCAGTAAATTATGCTGCACAATACCGTCTGGGCTCCCTTAACCCCTTAGAATACCACCGTGACGCATCCTTTCTCTTTAGTCTGGGGTATAGTCCGTTCATTCTAGGTTGGGCAGACATCGTAACCTCTAACCTCTGTAACTCAAAAGTGGCTAGAGCAAATGAGCTGTAATTTGCCACACCTATTCCCTAACCAATTCTCCGTATGTGGTAGAAATATTAGCTCGAGTACTCTAGTCCTTTTTGAGTTATGAGAAGTTATAGGTTACGATTTCTGCCCAACCTAGAATGAACAGACTAGAATAAAAGTGTTGCTTGATATAGATTATACTTCTTCGATTCCTTTAGTCTGTGTGTGTGTTTGTTTTTTGTTTATCTTGTCAGCTGATAGTCATTTGTTATCTCGTCATCCTCATTATTCGAAATTTTTCTATTTAAAAATGTACAAATGTATCTTGAAGGGACTTTTTTTCAAAGCTTGATGGAAGTCTAGGGAGGAAACTAAAACAAAAAAAAATTATAACAAATATATAAATGAGCCAATAAAAACGGCCACCTTAATGCTAAAATGGTAAACCACTCTAGGTTTTCAGTATACCGTACCAGGACCCGTTCTAACTTCTATATCTTTAAGAGCTATTATAAGCTCATGCAGTACCGGGGACGTCCTGTTTCATTATATTCTGGCAACTATTAGATGATTTTATTATGCTTAGGAAGGATCTCTTACATTTAAAAGGGTACATACTCATTTATCCTAATCCTTTGAGCTACCACAGTTCCTTCCTAAGCCGAATAAAATAGTGTCCAGAAAATGTAGAAAAGGAAGTGAAGTCTTTGGTAGTCAAAGTGTTAATTGAGATAGATTTTACCATGGTATAAGAACTTCACCAATTGTCTATATAGGCCTAGGCCTACCATGGATTATACCACGGCGATTCTTAGAGACCCTTCCTTTGCTGCATAAATTGGCAAAGTGATGGGGGGGGGGGGTTATGGGGGATATAGTAAAGCCGCTGTCAAACGACCGATTTTCCCGTCAATTTTCCATGAGCAAGTTTTTTCTCGTTATATTTCGGTATTTTTTTGCACTGATATCGGGAACTAGGCTGAAAGTAGAGTATGTTAGGCGGTCGAATTCTGATAAAGTGTAATTTTTGAAGCTGCCAGACCATAATTGCCCGTAAAAATGGCTCGAAAAATGGCTCGTGTGACTCCGGCTTAAAACAAAATAAAAATAAAAATATACCGTAGTGAGAGGGTGGGTTGACTACTTAAGGGGAGGTTTGTTTTTTCTGGACCCCCTTCTCTCGTGTTTAGCATCATTAGCTTTGAGATTTGAAGACGTTTGACCCCATTAGTTGGGCGATTTTAAGATTGAGTTTCTATTTTTTTTTCTGGCGAGCGATAGCGAGATTGTGATTTAGGAGGAATCGGCTTTCGGCCAAGACATTTTTCTACCGACAAATTTATAAATGTATCTCGAAAGGGGGTCTTGGGAGTATTTTTTTAAGCTTGATGGAAGTATTGGGAGGAAACTAAAATACAATGATAATTAAATAAGCAAATGAACAACTAAATACAAATCTCCCCTTACAGAACTATTATAATGAAGATGTTTACATTGATGTTTGTGTATTAACATTATTACTTGTATACATTGAACAAAGTATGCATAGTATTCGAAGGATACATAGTCTAGCCCTAGGAAGGCTTAAGGGGAGATGGGTCGTTTTTCTGGTCCCCCTTCTTCCTCATGTTTAGCCTCGTTAGTTTTTTTAGATTTTCAGACGTTCGACCCATTAGTTTGGCGATTTTAACACCATAAATACGCCCATTCTCCCTTAACCCATTAACGAAGCTTGCCTGCCATGATTTGGATTATTGACAAACTTGAATAATTTAAATAACGTTAATACGATTGATGAAAACATAAAGGAGAGTGTTTATGAGAGTAATTAATTTAACTGGAGAATAAGTTTAACTGATTATTAAAAAAAAAATCAACCATATTTATTTATGAGACAAGTAACGGTGTAATAAAATGGTAGATTAACTTATTTCATTTACTACCGGTGACGTCCTTTTCATTATATTCTGGCAACTAGTAGCTGATTTTATTTAGATTAAGAAGGACCGCTAACCATTAATAAGCTTTAAACTATCCTAATTAAATATGTCAGCTACCACAGATCCTTCCTAATTTGAATAAAATCGTCTAATAGTTGTCAAAATATAATGCAAAGGACGACATCGGTACTGCATGGGTTAAGGGGGCCCACCTCGTCTCTCTCTCTCTCTCTCTCTCTCTCTCTCTCTCTCTCTCTCTCTCTCTCTCTCTCTCTCTCTCTCTCTCTCTCTCTCTCTCTCTCTCTCTTTCTCTCTCTTTCTCTCTCTCTCTTTCTCTCTTTTTCTCTTTTTCTCTTTCTCTCTCTTTCTCTTTCTCTTTCTCTTTCTCTCTCTCTGTGTTGAATCTATTCATCCTACTGTTTTAAGATGTTTATCCCCATTCAGGTATCGATTTTTCCCTGGTTAGCGGCAGCGAGCCAGCATATTTTTTAATGTTTTTGACAGCAGGCTAAATTTGTAAATTTTTATTTTTTTATAGAAAAATTTCATCGGCGAAGCCGGATTTCTCCATACAATGCTGGCTCGCCAGGAAGAAATCGACACCTGGATGGGGATAAACGTCTTAAAACAGTAGGCTGAATGGGGCCGAATGGATACAAGCCAGAGAAAGATTGAAAAGGAGAGAAAAAAGCAGGTCACCCCCCTTTAAAACAACAGGTGAATGGAATAGAGCATGTATGTGATGTAGGATATACTTTATAGGATCAACAGACAAACATGAACAACTAGGACTAAGAGCAGCTGTGTGTGTGATATGAAGTTAAATTAGGGGGAAAGGAACAATAGAAAATGGGAGTGGGTGCTTTGAGTGGATGTGGGTGGATGAGAGAGTGAGTGAGTGAGAGTAAGAATGTGAGTGAGTGTAAGGGAGGTGGGCGCTATAGAGAGATATTTGGTAGTCATAATCATGATTATACAGTAGATAAATCAATATGTTAATAATTAAACTATCTATCTATCTATCATTTTCCGGACGCAGTGATCCCCGAAGGGGTGGCCACGAACGAAAAGCCCCCATGCACTTCTGTCCCCAGTCAGTCGACGCCCCTCCTCCCAACCAGCACCGCCTTCATCCATATACTTCTTCACTCCATCCTTCCACATCTCTTTCGGTTTACCTCTACCTCTCTGTCCTTCCACCTCGCTCTCGTACACTATCGGTAACTATCGTAACATCGGTATTGTTCCGTGGGATCCTAAAGTAGTTCCCATACAAATCTGAACCCTCTAGGTGCCATAGGACAAGAGTAATTAAGGCGGTCACATAAGTTGCGTCGCTGGTACTGTGGGTTACATAAATAGGCTGGGGTCGGAGGTGTTAAGGGCCGATCTACTGGTAATCTTCTTTCTTATCTTAACATTTGGTCATCTTCCTTTCGGGACTTCGGTGAGACCATTTTTGTTGCGCTAGACATATCGAAAGCCTTCGATAGAGTCTGGTACAAATGTGAAATGTCTAAACTACCCTCCTATTGTTTCTATCCCTCCATCTGTGCCTTTATCTCTAATATCCTCTCTGGTCGCTCCATAGCAGCGGTTGTGGATGGCCATCACTAACTTCAACCTATCAACTCCTGTGTTCCTCAGGGTCCTGTCCTGTCTCCAGTTATCTTTATAATATTCATTAATGATCTTCTCAACTGTACCGTACCTCTAATTTTATCCACTCATATACTGATGACTCTTGTCTTACACTATTTAAATATTTTTCCATAACGACCCAGCATGCAATCACTCCAAAGCTCAGATGATGTCATAGCACGCCTATCTTCTGATCTATCAACTATTTCCGATTGGGGCAGAGAAAATCTTGTTACTTTTAATGCTTCCAAATCCCATTTTTCCATTTGTCTACCCGTCACAATCTCTCGCACGTCTATCCCTCATACTTCAACACCAACCACCCCTTCATCTTCTCTCTGTATTCTTGGAGTTTCTTTTTCTTCTGACCTACCTTGGAAAGATCATATTACAACCCTTGCTAAAGACAGCTTCCCAGAAGTTATGTGTGCTCAACCGTCTCCGTGGGTTCTTCAATCCCGCACTCGACTTTGAACACACTCCCACTTACATTCTGTCCAACTCTTTAACTCAAGAGTGAACCAATTTTCCCAGTCATTCTTCAATTCAACAATTAAGCTTTGGAACTCTCTTCCTCAATCTGCCTTTCCCTCATCCTATGACTTAAACTGCTTCAAGCTCCGTGTCACCCCGTGTGTCCAGACATTTTGACTCGCTTACCTTGAATTTGGCTTTGTCTCTCATTCAACTTTGGAGAAGGCACATGTTACCGGCACATGTTACCGGCACACACACACACACACACACACACACACACACACACACACACACACACACACACACACACACACACACACACACACACACACACAAACACACACACACACACATGTACAGTTCATAAGCAATATTTGAATGCTCACATAGGAATATCAAATCAGATATATTACATTTAAATTTTCGCGTTCAATTCTGAGCGCCATTGTGACTGGGGTAATGCTCTCGATGCCACTCTCACGTTCTGACCTGATTGACTGATTGAACGGCCAATTGGACGACTATAAGAGAGTCCTGTCCTTTGTAGGGAGCTTTCCATTATGAGTTTGCATAAATGTCATTGTGTCTACCACGAGCTATAGTGTGTGTGTGTGTGTGTGTTACTCAGTTACTTGTTCGTCAAGGGGAATCCACGCAATGCGAGCTAAGCTCATTATTATCGCGCCTCCTTAACTGGGAATGTATTGCGTGAAATGCATGTTAAGTGTTTTATGTACTGTTGGAATGGCTGTGGATGTGTGTGTAGTCTGTATTTTAGCCAATTGGCGACATCGGAAACGAAGGCTTAGGGTGGATCTGTATGGTACCATTCTCACTATAGACGGTACCGTCTCGCCCGAAGGCTTAGGTAGCCATCAGCTTAGGTGAACCATATGATACCCATCTCGCCTTGTACCATTTTTGCCAACCCCAGATGGGACGTCACAACGTCGTCCACTTATTCCAGGTACCTATTTACAGCTAGGTGAACTGAGGCTAACACATGAAAGGAGACAAACCCAATTTGTCTCCGCCCGACCGGGGATTGAACCCCCGACCCCTCGTGTGTGAGATGAGAGCTCTACCTACTAGGCTACGGGCTGTGTGTGTGTGTGTGTGTGTGTGTGTGTGTGTGTGTGTGTGTGTGTGTGTGTGTGTGTGTGTGTGTGTGTGTGTGTGTGTGTGTGTGTGTGTGTGTGTGTGTGTGTGTGTGTGTGTGTCCCCCCCCCCCCCCCCATCGTAGCTGCTGTTACTTTGACGTCACACGACCCATAGGCTAAATGAGCCGAAAAACTGTTAATGTGAACCAGGCTTAATAGTCAGGTGGCTTAGCGATTTGTTCGTTACACGCCAGATAAAAGCACCACATTTTGTATGAGGCTTCCTTAGGGTCTATTAAGGTGACCCACCTCGCTTTTTTCTCTTTCTCTCCCTCTCTTTGGCTTGTATCCATTCGGCCCCATTCAGCCTACTGCTTTAACATGTTTACCCCTATCCAGGTGTCAATATTTTTCTGGCGAGCGGTAGCGAGCCAGTATATATATATTTTTGTTTTGACAGAAAGCTAAATTTGTACATTTTTTGATAGAACAATGTCTCCGGCGAAGCCGGATTTCTCCATACAATGCTAGCTCGCTATCGCTCGCCAGGAAGAAATCGACACCTAGATGGGGATAATCGTCTTAAAACAGTTGGCTGAATGGGGCCGAATGGGTACAAGCCAAAGAGAGCGGGAGAGAAAGAGAAAAAAAGCGAAGTGGGCTCCCTTAATGAATTTTAGAAGGGGTGTAAGCAAGCGTAGCAAGGAAAGCAAGCGTAAAGTCTGGCTTATCTTGGTCTACAACATGGTGGCTAGAGTAGAAGGGGTTAGTATTATCTTGGTCTACAACATGGTGGCTAGAATAGAAGGGGTTAGTACAATTAAGTCTACCCATGGAGAGGTGCACACAATTGAGAGACGAGACTTTGGAGTGTATTGTCAGATTGGTGTGTTCGGCAGGGTATTATGCTGGACATCATGGTGGAGATTTACATAGATACACTGGCCACACAGACCTTACGATCCAAACGAGGTGGTCAGGACTTAATTCTAGTAGAGATGGCATATCCGATAGAAAAGGAAAGTTGAAGGAAAGGATAGAAAAGAAGAAGGCTCTCTCCCCACCCTCCGGTCCCTCCGGCAATTACCGTACATGAAAAAGTTGGAAGTGATTAACCTTGCTGGGCTTCGAAGTTAGGTCATGGGGGACTTGTTGTTAGTGCCAATTATGTTCACTGTTGAGAGAGAGAGAGCCCGATGGTAGGAGGCTACTTTGTGTGTGTGTGTTTTTTGTTTTTTTTTGAATGGGACAAAATGTCTCCACCAGAGCCAAAAGAGTGATAGAGAATCAAATTCAAGGAACGTCGAGGTCAAAGTGCCTGGACATAAGAAGTATAAAGCAGTGTCAGTCATAGGATAAAGGAAAGATTGATTGATTGATTCCAGAGTTCAGTTGTTGAGTAGAAGAAAGACTGTGTCTGTGTTGACACATTGGTTAGTGTGGCAGGGTAATGTGGTGGACTTTCTGGTGGTTGTATGTGTGTGTGTATATATGTATGTGTGTGTGATAATATATGTGTCTTGCAGGTTATTATAATGGTGTACTGGTGTCTGGTTTGTGTGAGATAGAGAGTGAGAGAGGGAGGGATGGGGGGGGGGGGGGGGAGAATTCATTGCTTGTTTGGGAGAGTGAGAGATAGAGAGATGGGGGGGGGGGGGAGAAGGGAGGGAGAATTCATTGCTTGAGAGAGATAATAAATGATGATGTAGTATGTGCTAAGCTGTGGTGATGTTGAAGTTAGGTCATGGGGGACTTGTTAGTGCCAATTATGTTCACTGTAGAGAGAGAGAGAGAGAGAGAGAGAGAGAGAGAGAGAGAGGATTTGATAACGTTTATTATGCACATCGCATTGTGGATGTACGTCACTGATGCAACAAGTACATTACAATAATTGGGAACAGAATATCAATTGTTTGGTTATTTGCAATATTGGCCTACTTTAGTCATCGACAAATCAATACAATCGGTAGCCTACAGATTTTTTTTTTTTTTTTCACAGGGAAATGTGTGACAATAACGTGTGAAGCGTGCCAGAGAAAGATAATATATATGTATATTATATATTATTTTTAACATCTTTCTTATCGCCAATAACCACCCAAATTCAATTAATGAAATCATGCGATTTTCCCACGATTCGAACCCAGGGCACCACATTGGCTATAGAACTTACACGCTCTAACCATTACACACACACACACACACATCTACGTGTATATATATATATATATATATATATATATATATATATATATATATATATATATATATATATATCCGCCACTCACTTCTCCATTACGATGAGCGCATTGTAATTTGATACAGGCCAAGGCTATTATGGAGCATTTTGAAAGCATTTGTAAAAGACATGACATGTTAGAATAGAAAATTGTGTATACCTCTAACTCGTACAGGTTTTAATGCAACAACAGGTGTATAATGATTCTACCTCTCCTATGACCTAGATGTGTGTGAATTTGTTTTGTGTTTGTGTGTTCGTTGTTTTCTGTTGTGGTTTGTGTTGTCCCTGTTCTTGCTCTGTCTTGAGCCCTCTTCCCCCCCCCCCCCACAAAATAAAATAAAAACAAAAATAATAAAATCTAAAATAAAATAAAATAAAATAGGAAAAATGGGGATTGGGCCTGAGTAAATAGATAGATAGATATACCTCTCCTATCTACTATCCTTAGACCAATAACGTTGATATGTAGCCAGCAAGTATATTGCAGAATAACTAGGATCTTATTTCAAGGGGAGGTCATTGTTTTTTTCCTGGTCCCCCTTCTCTCTTATGCTTAGCCCCGCCAGTTTTCAGTTTTTAAGACGTTCGGCCCATTAGTTTAGCGATGTTAAGACCTTTCGCACCATTTCTTTATCAATATTGATATTTTGTGTTATTTAGGTGTCGATTTTTGTCTTCCCTGGTGAGCGATAGCGAGCCTGTAATTAAAGAGGAATTTGCCTACCGAAAATTTTACAAATATATCTAGCAGGGGGCCTGGGGGATGTTTTTTTTTTTTTTTAAAGTTTGATGGAGGCTTAGGGAGTAGGCTTAAAACATTATAAATATATGGACACATTTGTTAAAAATTACCCCCCCCCCCCCCCCCTTAAGCATCCCCCCCCTTTTTTTCTATACTGTGATCCGGCAGCTTCTGAAATAGCCTATACGTTTATATAACAATGTTACCTATACTTTAATACGGTACTGGTACACTCGACCAAAAAAATAATCTTTACACTAACGCTCTAAACATTCTGGAAGTGGGCCGAATTCTTATGATAATACCTCACAGACGTATGTTTCACCCGATGCATTCCGTTCACACTAGATTATTTACAGCTCACCAGTGTAAAGATTGTTTTTTGGTCGAGTGTACCAAGTACTTGAGTCGCAAAATCTCGCCTGAATATATTTGCGTATCATCAGTTGACGATTAAAACTTTGTATAGGTAAGAACAAGATTGAAATAAGAAGGGTAAATAAAGTGAGTGCTACTCTCTCTCTCTCTCTCTCTCTCTTCTCCCTTCATGCGGTTGTACAGATTATAATGATTATGCGTAATTTATATACTATGGAGAGAGAGAGAGAGAGAGAGAGAGAGAGAGAGAGAGAGAGAGAGAGAGAGAGAGAGAAAGAAGAGGGTTGGAGCTCGGACAGACAGACACTCAGACAAATGGGGTGGGGCATTTATTTATTTAATCTTATTTACGGTATGGTACCGGTATGATAAACGCGACACAGGCAGTAGATTGTTTTATTTTTATTTTTAGTATTGGCTATATACTGTTAATGAGGGATGATTAGTTTAACCCTTTGAGTACCAGCGACGTATGTTATATTTTATTCTAGCTATATGTTGACGATATTGTGCAGCTTAGGAAGGATCTGTGGCAGTTAAAAGGGATGGTTGAGATATATTGAAGCCTTATTATTGCTAGAGGTCCTTCCTAAGCTGAACAAAATCGTCTAATAGTTGCCAGAATCTGACAAAAATTATGTCCCTGGTACTGTAAGGGTTAATAACGGTGTATGATATAGTGTTATAGGTAGATAGACAAGTATATAGGCTACTTACATTTGATGGACAAACATTATGTACATTTGTGTGAATATAAACAAATACAGACTCATTGATAGATAAAGAGGTAATACATTGTAAACCATAATTTATAATTAATATAAACAACAGCTGCACATTTAGTAACCCAAGCAAACACTAATGCAGACAGACCATATTAACAGGATCCCCATTGTATCGTTGTGCGTGTGTGTGTTGGGGGGGGGGGGGGGATTTTCTCCTTAGACCTCTATTAAGCTTAAAGACCCTCCCCCCAAAAAAAACCCCACAAAAAACAATATTCGGTAGAAAAACGTGCCAGCAGAAGGTCCTTCATAAATTACAAGCTTGCAATTGCTCGCCAGGGATAAATCGATATCTAAATGGAACGAAAGGTCTTAATTTTGGCAAATGAATGGGTTGATTGGTCTTAAAATCGCTTAACTTATGGGGCGAACGTCTTAAAATCTCAAAACTAATGGGGCTAAATATGAGGGAGAAGGGGTCCAGAAAAAAAATCCCCGTAAGCCAGGCCATATCCCTAAATTCTACGTCCCATTTAGTATTCACCCTAAAGTCACTGTTGGCGTGGGGCATAAATTAGATTAAATAGGCTAAGCTCGTAGCCTCGGGGGTCCTGGGAGAGAGAATGTAAACATTGAAGCTAACAGTATTTTCTGTCTCTGTGTGTTGTGAGTTTGTTTTCTGGGTAAGACGAACGTAAATATGTGGGAGGTGGTACAAGTGCTGATATATATATATATATATATATATACCGGTATATACAGGGCTAAAGAAGAGGAAGAAAGCAGTTCAGAAAAAACGTCACCGGTAATTAAAAAAAATATATATATACTGTATAGTGAAATTTTAAGTGTGATGCTTCAACAAATAGCTATACGATCACAGTGCCGTTTGTTGTGTATAAGATCACTATTTTTGTAGGCATAAGTTACCGCCACAACTACTATGACGATTGCCATTAGTTTCACATTTCTCTAACTACCGTTATCGTTATATACACGATCGACCAATACTGTGTAACTCAACTATATAGTAGACCATTTCGACTACTAGTATTTCTCCACCTCTGCCAACTCATTCAGTAGGCCTATCGTACTGCTAAAATTGGGTTTAGGCCTAGTTATGATCGGGTACCGTAGTACTTTAGATTGGTCGAGTAGGCACTGGCTTGATTTACTGGTCGAGTTAGCATAGAACTATCGTAAATTACCGGAATTATATTTAAGACATTATATATACATGAATTAAGTAATTTACTCTACTGTAAAGGAATTGCAAATATTTTAAGTGTTATTACATTACAGAGCATAATATATATTAGATTTTATTATTATATTTGAATTACCAATATAAATTAATTACCATATAGCAAACTGATAACAGTTACCGGTAGGCCTACTGTAGGCCTATATGCAAATGAAATAAACTCACCGCAAAAATGCCGGGGAAAAGGCTTGCGAATCAAAAGTGCGATGGAAATTATGAATCTAAGAAGAAAGAGACGTCTTTGGGAAAAGGAGAAGGCGAAAAGCAAAAACAACTCTCCCAGAAACAAATAAATCTTGGGAAAACACAACCCCATTTAAAAAAGCAACAGAGTACTTTAGCATCGCTTCAGCAAACAGACAAGGAACAGAAAATATTCGATAAGCAAAATCTTATTCCTACCAAAGAACAGAAAAACCTTGATAAACAAAAACCGATCCAAGCCATGCCAAAGAAGAGTATACTTAAACCCACTCAAGCTACGCCACAAAAGAATCTGGATAGGAGGAGTGATCGACAGATGCCAAATCAAACCCAACAGCATAAACAGCTTGAGAGACACCGCCAGCAGGAGGTAGAACTGCAGCAGAAACAGCACAAATGTTTCACCCTCACCCGCAGGCAGCTTGCAAGTGAGTAGAATGAGATCAGCTGTTGTCCCGCCACCCGCATCACGTGACATCATTGTTTACATTAACAGTGTTGCCATATAAAGTGTTCAACATGTATGATGTTTATTATTACATTGCGAGTATGTTTCAGATTATGTTCTTGCATGTTATTAAGAATGTATAAAAATTAGCATAGATACTAGTTAAATGTTGTATCAATGTGTTCAATATATTATAATGCAGTATTATTAATTTAGGAGACTTCTTTATGTATGAAAGTGTTGCTATGTGGTACCATAACCTTGAGCTAGGGCGTGTCGCGTTACTGTAGATAAATGGAGAATATGTACGGTGTGTATACTATATATATATAATATATATATATATATATATATATATATACACACACACACTATGTGTCATTCACATAAATAGAAGGTGTATCACACAGGAGATTTTATCTTCAAATTTAGAAGGCCAAGATTTGATCAACACCATTTCTGGGATCTTATACAGTACCGGTACTGTACATCGGTATCTGAGGTCAATTAAATGTGTTAACCATATTCGTATTATAGTTAACTTATAAGCTGCCAGGCGCAAATTGACAATAAAAGTTGAGAAAACGCGCTCTTGTTATAACGTATAAAGAATAGTTCAACACGTTTTGTTGAGGTCAAATTCAAGTAATTTGTCTTATGGCGACCATGATTTTTTTTTTTTTTTTTTATCTTTCTGAATGTGATAACATTTGTCTCTAATTTCCTTTCCGGCCGTTCCATAGCCGCGGTTGTGGACGGCCATTGTTCACTTCCTCACCCTATAAACTCCGGTGTTCCTCAGGGCTCTGTCCTATCTCCTATTCTTTTTCTAATTTTTATAAATGATCTCAATTGTACCTCAATTTCCATCCATTCATACGCATACGACTCAACCTTACACTACTCCATTAGTTTTTCAGAACGCCCCAGCCAGCAATCCCTCAACGACAAATGAAATGAAGCCATAGAACTCTTAAATTCTGATCTAAATACTATCTCCAATTGGGGCAGAGAAAACCTTGTAACCTTTAATGCTTCCAAAACCCAATTTCTCCATCTATCTACCCGTACGGAACTCCCAGAGGACTATCCCTTATTCTTCAACAATACAAAAATCAATCCTTCATCTTCTCTCAATATTCTTGGTGTCTCTTTTTCTTCGGCTCTCAGTTGGAAGGACCATATTACCAGTCTTGCTAAGGCAGCCTCCCAGAAGCTGGGTGTGCTCAACCGCCTTAGGGGGTTCTTTTCCCCTGCACAGCTTCTTGTTCTGTACAGGGGCATAGTGCGCCCTTGTATTGAGTATTGTTCACAAAAAAAAAAAATAGAAGGAAACATGCTTACATTACTGAAATATTTGTGGACATGCAGTAATGCAAGTAATGGTCACTTCTGTAAATCTAAAATGGCTTACTTAAGAATGGGAAAGGGGTGGGACTTTTTTTTTTTTTTTTTTTTTTTTTTTTTTTTGTAATTAGTATTGTTCACATGTGTGGGGAGGTTCCTCTCACACCGCTCTCCTAGACACAGTTGAAAGGAAGGCCTTTCGTATCATTAACTCCCGTCCACTCACCAACTTTCTGCAATCTCTCTCTCTCCGCCGCAATGTTGCATCTCTCTCGCTATTCTATTGCTACTATAATAATCAGTGTTCCTCAGAGCTTTCCCAGTGTATACCACCTCCTTTACGTAGGGCACGTGGTACCCGTCTTGCAACTCAATCCCACCCCTACTCTGTGCAACTCTCCAACCCAAGAGTGAAACGTTACTCTCAAACTTTCTTCTACTCAACAGCTGAGCTCTGGAACTCTCTCCCAGAATCAGTCTTTCCCTCTTCCTATGGCTTAAATTGCTTCAAACTCCGTGTGTCCAGGCATTTTGGCTCGAACGTCCCTTGATTTTGGCCCTGTCACTTTTTCAACTATGGGGGAGGCACTCGCTATAGGCAGTTCTGCCTTTTGCCTCCCTCAATCACATAGAAAGAACAAATTAAGTAATTCTCATTCTACATTTTCCTGTATGCCATTTAGGATTACTTAAGCTTTTATTATTTTGTATGTTGGGTTTTAGTTATACCGGTACTTGTTTTAGTCTTCATCCAATTTTTGCATTTATAGTTTTTCTCGTTAATTTGTTATTGGTTTGTTACAGGTACTTGTTATAGTGATCATTTGCTCTTTTACGTTTATCCTTTTTTATTTTATGTTTTTGCTGGTTTTAATCTTCATCCGTTGTTCACATTTACCGTCTTTCTCTTTGATTTGTGTTACACAGGCAATGGTTTTATTCTTCACCTTATTTTGTATTTATTTGTCTATTATTATTATTATTATTATTGTTGTTTTGTTTTATTTACATATTCCAGGTTCGATGGCAATGGTCATTGTTGTTGCTATTATATTTTGTGTATTTACTTTTTTATTTTATAGATGTGTGTGAATTTGTGTTTTGTTTGCTGTTGTGTTGTCCATATTCTGGCTCTGTCTAGAGTCGGCCACCCCCCAAAAAATAAAAATAAAATAAAAATAAAAATAATAAATAATAAATAAATAAAAAAGTTAAATACAAAAATAGGAAAAGTGGGGATTGGGCCTGAGTATATAGATAGATAGATTGACTTTTTATTTATATATCTCGATTCTTCTCTGGCGGCAATGGCCTTTGTTGTTGCGCTGTCATGTGTAGTTCTCCAGTCACCCATTTTACCATTTTTAATTTATATAGGCCTTACCAGTCAGCTCTTAACACACACACACACACACACACACACACACACTATCTACCAATTTAGTATTTTGTTTGTAATGCGGAGTGTGAAAAAAATAGAGCCATAGACTTTCTTCACTTTGATTTTCACAAAGCTTTTGAAACAGTACCTCATTGTAGGGTAATGTCAAAAATTATTGTACACTTATCAATACAGAGGTCACAAATTGGATAGATTGTTGGCTATTAAGTAGACAGCAACGAGTGGTAATGAATGTTGTTTCTTCTGAGTGAACTTCAGTCACTTCTAGAGTTCCACAGGGATCTGTCCTCGACCCACTGTTGTTTATCATATATGTTAATGAATCGATATTGGTCTGTTGAGTGTTATCTCCAAATTTGCATATGAATTTGAGCTTGGAATGTATGTAAATGAACGTCTTAAAATCTCAAAGGTAATGGGACTAAAAAGATGGAGAACAAGCAAATGGCTAACCTCGCCCGTAATTATAGTAATATGGAAATAGTCATAACACTCAACAACACTGATACGGCCTCTCGTGGAGTATACTGTTCAATTCTGGTCTCCAGCACTCCGGAAAGATAAAGACCGACTGGAAAGAGTACAAGCTAGGGCTACAAAGCTTATTCCATTGCTTAGATGCCTGAGCTATGAGGACCGGTTGAGAGCTCTTGGTCTCTTTTCTTTCGGAACACGCAGGCTACGAGGTCAACTCATTGATTTTTTTTTGTAAATACTTAATGGGTTTGACAAATTGTCAAATTATAGCAAAATATTTAGGTGCAATATGAATACAACACACAACCATGACTGGAAGTTAGAATTAAATAGGTTTAGCAATAGTATTTGTAAAAAGTTTCATATACAAGATCTGTTCTACCTGAAATAAACTTCCCTTGGAATTTGTAAATAGCTTTTCAGTAGAGTTGTTTGAGAAAAAATTGGATAGTATTTTGCACACTCTGCAATGAGTGGAATGCACCTCAAGGTCTTTGAGATACTAACTATTATTTAATTCTCCCTACTTAGTGAACAAGAGAACTCCACATACCTCGCCCGACCCCGTCACTAAGGCGACTTCTGATTACCCTCCCTTATACAGAGAGAGTACAAAGGAGTACAAAGAAGTACAAAGAAGTATAAAGGAAATCAAGCAACAACAGGTCTAGTGACCCTTCTAGGCTGCTTGTCCTCCAAAACACTGAGGATCAAGTGTCCAAACAGTGGTTTAGAGTGGGTAAGGGAACATTGGAAAGGGAACTACTGCCCTGGAACTAATGTCCGTGGCAGGATTAGGAAGTTAGTAGGGGACAGATGGGTTAGTAACTGAGGGGGGGATAAAATAAAGTTAATAATTTACAAACGCAGTCACTCGCGGGTTTGATGCGAGATATTTGTCTAGGCGGAGTTTAAATGAATCAACGTGCTGCAGTCTATAACGTCTCGGGGAAGCCCATTCCACAAGTTGACAACTCGATTGAAGAAGAAATTCTTAGATTCGTGGGAGTTAAAAGATTTGCCAATAATTTTGCAACCGTTTCCCCGCGTGTAATTAGATTGGTCGATTGTGAAGTACTTACTACAGTTCATAATTATTGTCGATGCCTTTGATGATTTTGAACACTTGAATTAAGTCACCTCTTAATCTGCGCTGGGTTAAAGGAAATAGATTTAATTCTCTAAGACGCTCTTCGTATGGTTTGTTCTTTAGGCTAGGTATCATTTTGGTAACTATACGTTGAACTCGTTCTAGCTTGTTAATATCTTTTTGGTAATAAGGGCACCAAGATTGAACGCAGTATTCCAGAAGAGGGCGGCCTAAGGAATTGTAAAGGGTTAGGATAACTTCTTTGGATTTATGCTCAAATGACCTGCCTATAAAGCCAATTATTTTGTTTGCCTTCTTAACAACTTCTGAACATTGTTGACTCTGTTTTAGGTTACTCGATATTGTTACTCTCAGATCGGTTTCTCTGTTTACATTCTTAAGCTGAGTGTCATTCATCGAATAGTTTGCTTTCTCATTTAGGTATCCGATATGTAGTACTTTACATTTATCCGCATTGAAACTCATTTGCCAAATTTGGGCCCAACATGACAATTTATCTAGATTGTGTTGCATATCGTTAACTTGTTCTTTTGAGAGTACGCTATTTGCAATTTTTGTATCGTCAGCAAATTTTGAGATTATACAGGTGAGACCCTCATCTATGTCGTTGATGTAAATTAGAAAGATAATTGGTCCTAGTACCGATCCCTGGGGTACCCCGCTACTTACATTGATCCATTTAGATGCCTTACCGTTTATGACTACTCTTTGCTTTCTGTCGCTGAGCCAATTTTCTATCTATTTCAACACACCGTCTTGTATTCCATGCGCTTTTAGTTTTAGCAGTAAACGTTTGTGGGGAACTTTGTCAAATGCCTTTTGAAAATCAAGGTATATAATATCTACAGCTTTACTCTCATCGTAGAGGTTGAGGATATCGTGGACGAAGTCTAAGAGGTTTGTTTGTTGTTGTTGTTGTTGTTCCCTAAGCTGCCTGGCCGAACAGCCCCGAGTCCCTGAGAAAGGCCATGGCCACGATCGGGCTTTCCCACAGAGCTCTCATTGAGTGTAGATTGTGTTGTTGGCGTAAGTGGTTGTGTGAAATGCAGTCTTCTATGATGTGTTTAATGGTATGGGGTGCTGTGTTACATCCCGGGCAGGCGTCGACAACGGAGTCATCCAGTCTCTTCTGATAGCTCAGGAGAGCTGGATGGTGTCCGCATCTCAGCCTGGCCAGGTGGACTCTGTCCTCGCGAGGAAGGGAGGATTCGGAAGGATGGATTTCGGGAGGTCGTGCATGCAGCTGTGTGTTGTCTGTGAGTGAGTGGATGGATCGGTGAGAGATATGAGTATGGATGTGCTTCTGGATGTTGGTTCGGGGTGGGCAGGGAGGGAGAGAGGACAATAATTGTGTGTGATACCGTGTGCTGGGTGTTGTTTTGATATTTCTTGGTGTCTGTGGGTGTGTTGCCATGTAGTTTAGTGGGTGGTCTTGGTTCGTGGAGGCTGCTGCCAGGAATTGAGTGCCTCTCATGTCCAGATGGTCTTTGACTTTGAGGATTTTGGTTTCTTGATGTAGGTGATCTGTGGGTGCAGTAGCTGTGCAGCCTGTAATGATCTTCAGGGCTTTGTTTTGAATAGTCTGTAAGGTCTTATGATGTGTTTCAGCTAGGTTAGAAGCCCAGGCTGGGCTTGCGTATTCCATCACTGATCTTATGTATTGTTTATATACTGTGGTGGTAGTTTCTTTGTTGTGTCCAAATTTTGTGTGAGCAAGTGACCTGAGGGCGTTAAGTCTGGGTGTCAGTTTCTTTTTAATGTTTGTGGTGTGCTGTTTGAATGTCATATGAGTATCATATGTTACTCCTAGGATTTTGGGTGTGTGTGTATGTGTTAGGGGTGTGTTGTTTATGGTGAGTTGAGGGATGTATTCGTGTTCTCCTGTCCAACTTGTGAGCAGGGTTGCGGTGGATTTGGCTGGGGCTAGATTAAGTCTGTTTGTAGTGCACCAGCCATGTAGTGTGTTGAGATAGGGTTGAAGGAGATCTGTTGCTCTTTTTGGGTCATGGTGTGTGCATGTGAGTGTTATGTCATCTGCATAGGAGGCTAAGTTTATTTGGGGCGTATTGGGTGTAGTTATATCGTGCATGTACAGATTGAAGAGTGCGGGCGATAGGACGGATCCTTGTGGGACTCCGTTTGGAAAGTTTCTGATTTTAGATGACTGACCGGCAAAAGATACGTGTGCACATCTGCCTGCTAGGAAGTTGGCCAGCCACCATTTTGTGTTGTTGTGCATGTTTGTGTTGTAGATTTTGTTTGTTAGGTTGTGGCGGGGGATGGCATCGAAGGCTTTACTAATGTCGAGTGTGGCTAATAGTGATCTGTGTGGTGGTCTAGCTGAATTGATGCCGTCGAAAGCTCTTTGTGTAAGGTCTGTGAGAAGAGTGTTTGTGGAGTGCAGTGGCCTAAAGCCATGTTGTGTTGGAGCTAGGGGTAGGTCAGGTGTAATTAGTTGTAATACTAGGCGTTCCATGACTTTGGAGGGGGAGCAAAGGAGTGTGATGGGGCGGTGCGAGGAGGGTAGCGTGGGGTCTTTGTTGGGTTTGGGGAAAGTGATGATGATACCATGCTTCCAAATGTCTGGTATTGTGTTGTGTGAATAGCTGTAGTTTGATATGTTAGTGAGTGCTTGTATGCCTTGTGGTCCCAGGTGTCTGAGGTGTATGTTGCTTATGTTGTCTAGGCCACAGGCGGGTGAGTGCTTGAGATTGTTGATGATATGCTTTGTCTGGTGATTGGTGAAGGGTGTATAGTCAGGGTCTGTGGGGAATTGTCTCTTACGTCGGATGACACGTCGGTCGTCTTTGTGAGGTTTTAGGTGGCTGACATGTGAAAAGTGATTGATGAGAGTGTTTGCTTGTTGTTTACATGAAGGAGTAGAGTCTGTTGTTGTGATTGCAGCATGTGATTGTGTTGTGTTGCTGTTGGAAAGTGTGATGCTGTTTAGTGTTTTGTATAGTTTTTTGGGGTTTGTTTTGTGATCAAGTGTTTGTAGGAAGTTATTCCAATTTAGTTTTTGTTGTTCTTGTATTTTGTTGTTAGTTTGGGTGTTGAGTGCTTGAATTTGTTGTGTGATGTCTTGTGTGTGGGGTGCTGGGGAGTGTTTCAGTATGTCGCGTTGTCTGATGAGGTTTTGAATTTCTGGTGTGAAGTTGGGGTTGTGTCTTTTTCTGTTACCTCTTGGAATGTGTTTCTTGTCAGCGTTTTGGATAGTTTTATTGAGTATGTGTACAGCATTGTTGATGTTAGTGATGGGTGTACTGTTTAGAGTTGTGAAGTGTTGTTCTGTCTCATTTGTGAATGCTTCCCAGTTAGCTCTTTTATAATTGGTGTATGTGTGTTTGTGGCTAGCTGGGGTGAGTCTGGTTTTGGTGGTGATAATGATCGGGAGGTGGTCAGAGCCTAAGGTTCTGACCACCCTCCAGGATGTTGTGGGGGCGAGTTCTGGGGAGCAAAAGGTGATGTCTGGAGATGATGGGTTATAGAGGGCTTGGTGAGGAATATGGGTATGTTGATGGATGTCGTTAAGGATGATGAGGTTATCGGTTTGGTTTTGTAGTACCAGCCCTCTGTCTGTGTCGGGGTTGTCGACAAACCAGGCCGACGTCTTGGCGTTGAAGTCACCACCCAGGATGATGTGTGGGGTGTGTGGGGTGTTTGTGATGTGTTGTAAGTGTGGTCTGTATTCATTTGGTACTGTAGGGGATGTTTGGGGAGGGATGTATGTGTTTATGATGGTTATGTTGGAGTTGTTGCCAGTGCGCATTTTAATTGACTGTATTTCTGTTGTGTTATCATTTGGGGGGAGGAGTGATTTGGTTTGTACACTGGTTACTATGTATGATATTTCTTTGTGTACCAGGGTGATGAGTCCACCGCCCCCGCCGACAGCCCGGTCTTGTCTGATGGTGGTGAAATTATGAAATGTGGGTGTTTTTTGTGTTGTGCGGAGTTTTGTTTCTTGTAAGATGGCAATGTGTATGTTGTGTTGTTTGATGAAGTGTGAGAGTTCGTGTTTCTTTGTGTTGATGCCATCTATGTTCAGTTGAAGAATGTTAATGTTATGTGCACGATGTACGTTGGGTGCTGCTGCACGAGGATGGGGTGGGGGTGGGGGTGATGGGGGGGGTGGGGGTGAGGGAGGGGCTGGGGGTTGGGATGGGTGAGGTGGGGGTGGGGATTGGGGAGCAGGAGATGGGGGTTGGAATGGATTAGGATGGGGTGTGGTGTGTTGAGTTGAGGATGTGGATGGTATGGGAAGGTTAGGTGGGTTAGGGAGGAGAGGTGGACGGGTTTTAGGGGGGGAGTGGATGATATGGGAAGGTTAGGTGGGTTGGGGAGGAGAGGTGGACGGGTTTTAGGCGAGGGATTTGACTGGGAGAGGGAGGGGCATGAGGAACAGGTCCAGGTGTTTGTGTAGTGTTTCTTGGAGGCAAGTGTTGTGCAGGTGAAGTGGGTCCAGTTCCCACATGAATTGCAGAGAACTGAACCCTTAGTATGGCGACTCGAAGTGATGGGTTTTGAGCAAGTTGGACATATGTATGTGAACGTGGGTCCTGGGTTGCTCTCAATGTCTCCGGCTAGAAGAAGTCTTCGAGAAATGACAGCCGGAGAGTCATTTCTCGGTGTAGGAAAAACTGTGTGATGTGTGTGTGGTGTGAGAGGTGTGGAAATTCCCGGCGCGACCGAAGCCGCTCCAAGGACCCGTGCCCCCAGGGAGGGGGCAGGGGATGGTTGTGACGGTTTGGCTCCCGAAACTGCTCCCCGCGGCCGGCATCCGGTTTTCCTCCACTGGTCGTTGATTTTGTCTTCGGCTGTGGAGGGTCGGCAGCCATCCGCGGTTGGCAGCCTCGGGAGGTGGCCCCACGGCGTAGACGCCGCCACATCAGGACCTCTAAGAGGTTTGTTAAACAGGAACGTTTTTTACGAAAGCCGTGTTGAGTATCTTTAAGTAAGTTATTTGCCTCTAAGTGATTTACGAGTCTGTCTCTTATGACCGTTTCTAGCATTTTACATACAATTGAGGTTAAGCTAATTGGACGATAGTTACTGGGTAGGGATTTGCTGCCTTTTTTTAATATCGGTGTTACGTTGGCTAGCTTCCACTGATCAGGCATAGTCCCAGACTGCAAGGATTCATTGAATAGCAATGTCAGTGGTTTGGAGAGCTCATCCTTAGCTTCCTTTAGAACTCTAGGCGAGATTGTATCAGGTCCAGGCGTTTTATTTACCTTGAGTTTATCTAAACAATTCAATACTTCTCTTTGTAACGGTGATATTGCTTAGAACATCTGAGTTATCAATCTGAATCGGCGATGGTGTAGGGATATCACTGAGGTCTTCGGTTGTAAAAACTGATGCAAAGAAGGTATTGAGGGCATTACTCATTTGTACTTCGTCTTGGTGTATTCTCCATTTTCATCGACTAACGGTCCAACAGTTGAAGTAACTACTTTTTTCTTTCTGATATAACTATAGAATTCTTTCGGGTTTGTTTTACTTTGATTCGCAACATGTAACTCTAGGGTATTTTTACTTTGCTTAATTAACTTTTTGGCTTTGCGTCGTAGCTCTACAAATTTCACCCGTTCTTCGTCATTTTGTGAGGATTTTAATCTATCATTAGCAAATTTTTTAGCAAGCAGACAGTCTGAAATATCTTTATTCCACCATTTGGGCTTATCATTATGGCCTGGACGCCGTATTTTCGATGGTATGCAGTCTTGCACTGCCTTAAGGTAAGTGGTTGTGAAACACTCCCAAGATGTATTTATGTCGTTATTGTTAGTCAGAAAGCTCCAGTCAGTTTCTTTAAGCTTTGATTTAAGTTTATGAAAATTTGCTTTCTTGAAATCAGGGACTTTCTCAATGCTGCTATTTGATTTGTTACTAGTAAACTTTAAAGTGAAAGTTATCGTACGATGGTCGCTGTTACTGAATTCATCACCAACATTCAAATTCTCTATTAATTCTTCTTTTGTTGCGAGTACAAGGTCAAGCACATTATTACCACGGGTCGGAGTTTTGTTTGTAAATTTCATTAATCGATTTTAGGAGTATGGTTGGTTGTTGGAAGGAACATAATAATTGTACAAATTGAAAAAGTGAACTCTCTTGCAAGTTAGCATAGAGGTCGTGTCCAGAGTGTGAAGTAAGAATATCACCCCATTTAGTCACGGGTAAGTTGAAATCGCCAAGAATTACGGTATCTTGTATGTTAGTTATTTCATAGAGAGAGAGAGAGAGAGAGAGAGAGAGAGAGAGAGAGAGTAACCTGTATATATATGTTAATATTGGAATTTATCTGTTATTAACGAAAGCAAACTAATAATATGAAGGAGATACATAGTTCCGTATCAGGTAATCGTTGTTTGAGATGATATTTTTCGCAACATTAACCTTGTACGATGCGAGGGGAGTCGTTTTGTAACCACCCTGCTTCACCCCATTAGTGTTGACATTTTACGACGTTTTGTTTCGACCGGAAAATAAAATAAATAACAATAATATATATATATATATATATATACTGTATATATAATATATACCGTATATATATATATATATATATATATATATATATATATAGTATATTAATGTGTGTGTGTGGGTGCGTGCGTTTGTGGTATGTGTGTCAACTTGTAGGGGGGGGGGTCTTTTTAGCTTGATGAGGATCTGAGGCGTTTTTTTTTTTTTTTTTTTGTGAGTGAATTTGATAGGCTTAGTGAGTTTGTTGTAGCGCAGAAAATTATGTACATTTGAGCAAATAAATATATTAATAAATATATAAATAAAAAACACAGAACACATATTGATGCTAATAAGTCCTATATCATTATGTGTGGAGTGAGCGTGGTTACAATAATATGTATGTTGCAGAAGATTAATGTTAACTTGATTTAATTATAAAATCATGACGTTCTTTTTGCTTAAGCCGGTGTTACCAGAGAACATTTTCCCTTAACCCCCCCCCCCCCCCCCCAGGGGGTATGTATATTTTTTGGTCTATAAATATATTTATTTATATATTTTTAGTTCCCTCGCTAGACCTCCATCCAGCTTTAAAAAACACCACCTACTGTAGACCCCCTTTCGAGATAAATTTGTACATTTGTCTGTAGAAAAATGTCCTGATCGGAGGTTCGCTATAGCTTGCCTGGAAAAAAATCGACACCTTAATGACACGAAAGGTCCTAAAATTGACAAAGAAATTGGGTGAAAGGTACTAAAATCACCAAACTAATGGAATTAACGTCTTAAAATCTGAAAACGTATGAGGCTAAAACATGAGGGAGAAGGGAGGCCAGAAAAAGCAACCATCTCCCCCATAACCCTTTTGAGTACCAGCGACGTGTGTTATATTTCATGCTAGCTATATTTAGACGATATTATGCAGCTTAGGAAGGATCTATGGTAGTTGAAAGGGTTGGTTGAGATAGTTTGAAGCCTTATTATTGCTAGAGGTCCTTCCTAAATTGAATAAAATCGTCTAATAGTTGCCAGAATATGATGAATGTGGGACGTCCCTGGTACTGAATGGGTTAACTCTTATCGTGAACATTGGTCAAGCAGTTTTGATTGTTGTGATAGTATTTGCCATTATCGATCAATATAATCTTAGTTTCCCTTTTTTGACGAAAAAGGGCCTCTCTAATTAATACAAAAATCACTGAATTCCTCTTCAAGCTAAATATGTAAATTTTTTCAGTAGAAAAATATTCCGGACAAATGCCGGTTTCTTCTAAAGTGCACGCTCGGTATTGCTCGGATAAAAACGACCGACACCTGCATGGAACGAAACTTCTTAAAACGCCAAACTAATGGGCGAAACTTCTTATAATTCCAAACTAATGGAGCGAAACAGAGTCTAAAAAGACCACACTTGGTTTAAATAGGTTTGTTGTTGTTGTAGTTCCCCAGACTGTCTGGCCGATCAGTCCCGAGTCCGGGAGAGTCGGGGAGACCGAAGCCGCTCTGGATGCTCGGGCCCCTGAAAGGGCCAGGGAGAGAGGAGATCTGTCTCTGAGAGGGCAGCGGGGGAGGGGATCATCATCCCATGCACCCCCGGGCCAATGCCTCCACCGTCCGCAGCCCCCCTTTCAATGCCACCCAATCGGGCGGTTTCGCTAGCACCTAAAAGGAAAAGTAGTACAGTAAAAGAGACAAACAGAAATGGCTAAGGCAGGGTAGAGGATGCCAAACCTCACTCTGGCCTTTACCCTTTAAATAGGGGTAACTCTCCCGATCGTAAACTTGTTCCCCGCACATGCAGTCTATTCGTTGTAACGAAATTGTTACACTTAGTCACTTAAAGCTAAGGTAGGGCTTCATTAATTGTTTACCAAGTATTTGCATTTCAGAGTCGTTTTGTATTCCGAGGCTTCATATTGGGCCAGGATTTATATCTTTGGGTGTAGCCTACTAGATACTGTATACTATCAATTTAGTCTGTGGGTATAGATCCTGCATGGCCAAAAACAACAACAACAACAACAACGTTGATTTATATCTACGGCAATAAAATGGCGTCCAGAGAAATAGTTGGTTGATCTCTTCTTTCAGGACCTCTACAACAACTACTAACCCATTCAGGATACGTTGACGCATTTCGTCATTATTTTCTGGTTATTATTAGATGATTTTATGCAGTTTAGGAAGGATCTCTAGCAATCTTGTTACAGGCATCGCCTTTTGTTTCCTTCATGCACATAATAAAACAAATCAAAAATAGGTGCAAAAACTATTCTAATTAACCCTCTGATCTCCAAAATTCCTTCCTAAACTGAGTAAAATAATCTAATGATAGTCATAATATAAGGAAGAACACGCGTCTTCGATCACCTAAAGGGCTAACGAGGTTTTGAAGACGGCTGTACTCGCCTGGCTTTGTAAGTGATATAATTATATTAGCTCGAAAATGTCTGTCCCCTACTCAGATCATATAAAATCCTGGTACCATTGCGCAAGTTTGGGGGTTGGGTAATACGAGAGAGAGAGAGAGAGAGTGAGAGTGTGAGAGTGTGAGTGAGTGAGTGAGTCAGTGAGTGAGTCTTTGTTACGATATACAGGTAATGGGTATTTTTAAGGGTATTTTGTGTGATAAATTCAGAGTTTATTTTGAATAGCCTATGCAAGATTACGGATTACTATACCTAACCCTTTCAGTACCGGTGACGTCTGCTTCGTCTTATTTTAACTATATTTAGACGATTTTATACAGCTCAAGAACGACCTGTGAGATTTAATAGGGGAAAAGGAGCGAGTTCGAGGGCTTTTAATTACTAGAGTCCTTCCTGAAGAGAATAAAATCGTCTATAGCCTGTTTAATTTTAGCTGACGGTTAATTGAATCCTTTAGCATATCTTTATGAGAGTTCCAGAGTTTACTTGTTGACTAGAAAGAAAAAAACTTGGAAAATCAGTTTACTCTTGGGTTAAAGGGGTGGGAATGTGTCAAAAGGCGGGTGTATTCTGTAAGAAAGTAGGTGTATACGGGGAGAGCTCTGAAGAACATTTACTTTTAAAATAGCGATAGACGAGAGGGAGAGGGAGGGTGGGAGGGAACATTGCGACGTGTAGAGATTGTAGAGCATTGGTAAAAGGTGATGAGTTTAAGAGACATAAGGTTTTTGACTACCCTTTCGAGAAGTGCGGTATGGATGGTACGGTACCTCCCCACTGTCCCCACACATGCAAACAGTACTCGATACAAGTTAAAGGGCACACGTGATTTTTTAAGTAACTGCATGGAGGGCCTCTGTGGAAAGCTAGTCGAATACTTACTAGTAGATAGTAGGCCTATTAGAGGTACAGTTGAGATCATTTATGAAAACGGTATCATAAAAGGTTCATGCATAATAATTTTAAGAATAAAGTCTTGTCCACACAAACCAAAAAAATAAAATAAAATATAATAAAATATAATAAAATAAAAATAAATAAATAAATAAATAAATACATACATACATGCATACATACATATTTCTAAAGGATAAATATATAAAATATCGCCCTGAGGCTAAACATAAACCGGTGAACGCATTAATCCCTGACACTCATGCACAACACTTCTCCCAGATTCATGTATTATCATTTGTAGCAGGGCTAACACCAGCCGATTTTACTGTGCTCAGGAAATGCCTCGTAGCCGACACCTTCGCTACAGTGACAGAGTGAGCGCCTAGAAGCAAAGATAGAGGTGGACAGAGAAACAGATGGAGGGACGTGATCTGAATTTAACGGGTGGGATGGAATAGGATAATATCTAACAAATAGGAGTGGGGTAGTTTGGGAGTGTCATTTGTTTTGCTGGGGACTAACTTAATTATGATTATTGGTGATGAGTATGATGGTGTTGATGAATTAGGTGTAGTGGTTGTGGTGATTATATTGATGATGATGGTCTTGTTATAATGGTGATGATGGTGTTGGTGATGTAGGTGTAGCGGTTGTGGTGATTATATTGATGATGATGGTGGTCTTGTTATAATGGTGATGATGGTGTTGGTGATGTAGGTGTAGCGGTTGTGGTGATTATATTGGTGATGATGGTAGTCTTGTTATAATGGTGATGATGGTGTTGGTGATGTAGGTGTAGCGGTTGTGGTGATTATATTGGTGATGATGGTGGTCTTGTTATAATGGTGATGTAGGTGTAGCGGTTGTGGTGATTATATTGATGATGATGGTCTTGTTATAATGGTGATTATGGTGTTGGTGATATAGGTGTAGTGGTTGTGGTGATTATATTGATGATGATGGTCTTGTTATAATGGTGATGGTGGTGTTGGTGATGTAGGTGTAGCGGTTGTGGTGATTATATTGGTGATGATGGTGGTCTTGTTGTAATGGTGATGATGGTGTTGGTGATGTAGGTGTAGCGGTTGTGGTGATTATAGTGATGATGATGGTCTTGTTATAATGGAGATGATGGTGTTGGTGATATAGGTGTAGTGGTTGTGGTGATTATATTGATGATGATGGTCTTGTTATAATGGTGATGATGGTGTTGGTGATGTAGGTGTAGCAGTTGTGGTGATTATATTGATGATGATGGTGATGAAGATGTTGGTGATGTAGGTGTAGCGGTTGTGGTGATTATATTGATGATGATGATGGTCTTGTTATAATGGTGATGATGGTGTTGGTGATGTAGGTGTAGCGGTTGTGGTGATTATATTGGTGATGATGATGGTCTTGTTATAATGGTGATGATGGTGTTGGTGATGTAGGTGTAGTGGTTGTGGTGATTATATTGATGATGATGGTGATGAAGATGTTGGTGATGTAGGTGTAGCGGTTGTGGTGATTATATTGATGATGATGATGGTCTTGTTATAATGGTGATGATGGTGTTGGTGATGTAGGTGTAGCGGTTGTGGTGATTATATTGGTGATGATGATGGTCTTGTTATAATGGTGATGATGGTGTTGGTGATGTAGGTGTAGTGTGGTGATTATATTGATGATGATGGTGTTGGTGATGTAGGTGTAGTGGTTGTGGTGATTATATTGGTGATGATGGTCTTGTTATAATGGTGATGATGGTGTTGGTGATGTAGGTGTAGTGGTTGTGGTGATTATATTGATGATGGTCTTCTTATAATGGTGATGATGGTGTTGGTGATGTAGGTGTAGCGGTTGTGGTGATTATATTGGTGATGATGGTCTTGTTATAATGGTGATGTAGGTGTAGCGGTTGTGGTGATTATATTGATGATGATGGTCTTGTTATAATGGTGATGATGGTGTTGGTGATGTAGGTGTAGCGGTTGTGGTGATTATATTGGTGATGATGATGGTCTTGTTATAATGGTGATGATGGTGTTGGTGATGTAGGTGTAGTGGTTGTGGTGATTATATTGATGATGATGGTCTTGTTATAATGGTGATGTAGGTGTAGTGGTTGTGGTGATTATATTGGTGATGATGGTCTTGTTATAATGGTGATGATGGTGTTGGTGATGTAGGTGTAGTGGTTCTGGTGATTATATTGATGATGATGGTCTTGTTATAATGGTGATGATGGTGTTGGTGATGTAGGTGTAGCGGTTGTGGTGATTATATTGATGATGATGGTCTTGTTATAATGGGTGTTGGTGATGTAGGTGTAGCGGTTGTGGTGATTATATTGATGATGATGGTCTTGTTATAATGGTGATGATGGTGTTGGTGATATAGGTGTAGTGGTTGTGGTGATTATATTGATGATGATGGTCTTGTTATAATGGTGATGATGGTGTTGGTAATATAGGTGTAGTGGTTGTGGTGATTATATTGATGATGGTGGTCTTGTTATAATGGTGATGATGGTGTTGGTGATGTAGGTGTAGTGGTTGTGGTGATTATATTGATGATGATGGTCTTGTTATAATGGTGATGATGGTGTTGGTGATGTAGTGGTTGTGGTGATTATATTGATGATGGTGGTCTTGTTATAATGGTGATGATGGTGTTGGTGATGTAGGTGTAGCGGTTGTGGTGATTATATTGATGATGATGGTGGTCTTGTTATAATGGTGATGATGGTGTTGGTGATGTAGGTGTAGCGGTTGTGGTGATTATATTGATGATGGTCTTGTTATAATGGTGATGATGGTGTTGGTGATGTAGGTGTAGCGGTTGTGGTGATTATATTGATGATGATGATGGTCTTGTTATAATGGTGATGATGGTGTTGGTGATGTAGGTGTAGCGGTTGTGGTGATTACATTGGTAATGGTGGTCTTGTTATAATGGTGATGATGGTGTTGGTGATGTAGGTGTAGTGGTTGTGGTGATTATATTGGTGATGATGATGGTCTTGTTATAATGGTGATGATGGTGTTGGTGATGTAGGTGTAGTGGTTGTGGTGATTATATTGATGATGATGGTCTTGTTATAATGGTGATGATGGTGTTGGTGATGTAGTGGTTGTGGTGATTATATTGGTGATGATGGTCTTGTTATAATGGTGATGGTGTTGGTGATGTAGGTGTAGCGGTTGTGGTGATTATATTGATGATGATGGTGGTCTTGTTATAATGGTGATGTAGGTGTAGCGGTTGTGGTGATTATATTGGTGATGATGATGGTCTTGTTATAATGGTGATGATGGTGTTGGTGATGTAGGTGTAGTGGTTGTGGTGATTATATTGATGATGATGGTCTTGTTATAATGGTGATGATGGTGTTGGTGATGTAGGTGTAGCGGTTGTGGTGATTATATTGATGATGATGGTCTTGTTATAATGGTGATGATGGTGTTGGTGATGTAGGTGTAGCGGTTGTGGTGATTATATTGGTGATGATGATGGTCTTGTTATAATGGTGATGATGGTGTTGGTGATGTAGTGGTTGTGGTGATTATATTGATGATGATGATGGTCTTGTTATAATGGTGATGATGGTGTTGGTGATGTAGGTGCAGCGGTTGTGGTGATTATATTGATGATGATGGTCTTGTTATAATGGTGATGATGATGTTGGTGATGTAGTGGTTGTGGTGATTATATTGGTGATGATGGTGTTGTTATAATGGTGATGATGGTGTTGGTGATGTAGGTGTAGTGGTTGTGGTGATTATATTGATGATGATGGTCTTGTTATAATGGTGATGATGGTGTTGGTGATATAGGTGTAGTGGTTGTGGTGATTATATTGATGATGATGGTCTTGTTATAATGGTGATGATGGTGTTGGTGATGTAGTGGTTGTGGTGATTATATCGATGATGATGGTGGTCTTGTTATAATGGTGATGATGGTGTTGGTGATGTAGGTGTAGCGGCTGTGGTGATTATATTGATGATGATGGTCTTGTTATAATGGTGATGATGGTGTTGGTGATGTAGGTGTAGCGGTTGTGGTGATTATATTGATGATGATGGTCTTGTTATAATGGTGATGATGGTGTTGGTGATGTAGGTGTAGCGGTTGTGGTGATTATATTGGTGATGATGGTCTTGTTATAATGGTGATGATGGTGTTGGTGATGTAGGTGTAGTGGTTGTGGTGATTATATTGGTGATGATGGTCTTGTTATAATGGTGATGATGGTGTTGGTGATGTAGGTGTAGTGGTTGTGGTGATTATATTGATGATGATAGTCTTGTTATAATGGTGATGATGGTGTTGGTGATGTAGGTGTAGCGGTTGTGGTGATTATATTGATGATGGTCTTGTTATAATGGTGATGATGGTGTTGGTGATGTAGGTGTAGCGGTTGTGGTGATTATATTGATGATGGTCTTGGTGATGTAGGTGTAGCGGTTGTGGTGATTATATTGGTGATGATGGTGGTCTTGTTATAATGGTGATGATGGTGTTGGTGATGTAGGTGTAGCGGTTGTGGTGATTATATTTATGATGATGGTCTTGTTATAATGGTGATGATGGTGTTGGTGATGTAGGTGTAGCGGTTGTGGTGATTATATTGATGATGGTCTTGTTATAATGGTGATGATGGTGTTGGTGATGTAGGTGTAATGGTTGTGGTGATGATGGTCTTGTTATAATGGTGATGATGGTATTGGTGATGTAGGTGTAGCTGTTGTGGTGATTATATTGATGATGATGGTGGTCTTGTTATAATGGTGATGTAGGTGTAGCGGTTGTGGTGATTATATTGGTGATGATGATGGTCTTGTTATAATGGTGATGATGGTGTTGGTGATGTAGGTGTAGTGGTTGTGGTGATTATATTGATGATGATGGTCTTGTTATAATGGTGATGATGGTGTTGGTGATGTAGGTGTAGCGGTTGTGGTGATTATATTGATGATGGTCTTGTTATAATGGTGATGATGGTGTTGGTGATGTAGGTGTAGCGGTTGTGGTGATTATATTGGTGATGATGGTCTTGTTATAATGGTGATGATGGTGTTGGTGATGTAGGTGTAGTGGTTGTGGTGATTATTGATGATGATGTGGTCTTGTTATAATGGTGATGATGGTGTTGGTGATGTAGGTGTAGTGGTTGTGGTGATTATTGATGATGATCGTCTTGTTAATGTGGTGATGATGGTGTTGGTGATGTAGGTGTAGCGGTTGTGGTGATTATATTGATGATGATGGTCTTGTTATAATGGTGATGATTGGTGTTGGTGATGTAGGTGTAGCGGTTGTGGTGATTATATTGATGATGGTTGGTGATGGGGTGTAGCGGTTTGTGATTATATGGTGTGATGATGGTGTCTGATTGGTGTGAATGTTTGTAGGTGTAGCGGTTGTGGTGATTATATGTGATGATGGTCTTTGTATAATGGTGATGATGGTGTTGGTGATGTAGGTGTAGCGGTTGTGTTATTATATGATGATGGTCTTGTTATAATGGTGATGATGGTGTGGTGATGTCGGTGTGATGATGGTGTGGTGTGGTGATGATGGTGTCTTGTTATAATGGTGATGATGGTGTTGGTGATGTAGGTGTAGCGTTGTGGTGATTATATTGATGATGATGGTGGTCTGTTTATAATGGGTGATGGGGTGTATGTAGCGGTTGTGGTGATTATATTGGTGATGGTCTTGTTATAATGGTGATGATGGTGTTGGTGATGTAGGTGTAGTGGTTGTGGTGATTATATTGATGATGATGGTCTTGTATAATGGTGATGATGGTGTTGGTGATGTAGGTGTGTACGGTTGTGGTGATTATATTGGTGATGATGGTCTTGTTATAATGGTGATGATGGTGTTGGTGATGTAGGTGTAGCGGTTGTGGTGATTATATTGATGATGATGGTCTTGTTATAATGGTGATGATGGTGTTGGTGATGGGTGTGTGGTTGTGGTGATTATATTGGTGATGATGGTCTTGTTATAATGGTGATGATGGTGTTGGTGATGTAGCTGCGGTGTGGTGATTATATTGATGATGGTCTTGTTATAATGGTGATGATGGTGTTTGTGATGTAGGTGTAGTGGTTGAGGTGATTATATTGTGATGATGTGTTGCTATAATGGTGATGATGGTGTTGGTGATGTAGGGGTTGTGGTGATTATATTGATGATGATGTCCTTGTTATAATGGTGATGATGGTGTTGGTGATGTAGGTGGTTGTGGTGATTATGGATGATGGTCTTGTTATAATGGTGATGATGGTGTTGGTGATGTAGGTGTAGCGGTGTGTGGTGATTATATTGATGATGATGGTGGTCTTGTTATAATGGTGATGATGGTGTTGGTGAGTAGGTGTAGCGGTTGTGGTGATTATATTGATGATGGTCTTGTTATATGGTGATGATGGTGTTGGTGATGGGTAGTGGTTGTTGTATGATGGTCTTGTGATAATGGTGATGATGGTGTTGGTGATGTAGGTGTAGCGGTTGTGGTGATTATATTGATGATGATGGTCTTGTTATAATGGTGATGATGGTGTTGGTGATGTAGGTGTAGCGGTTGTGGTGATTATATTGATGATGATGGTCTTGTTATAATGGTGATGATGGTGTTGGTGATGTAGGTGTAGCGGTTGTGGTGATTATATTGGTGATGATGGTCTTGTTATAATGGTGATGATGGTGTTGGTGATGTAGGTGTAGTGGTTGTGGTGATTATATTGGTGATGATGGTCTTGTTATAATGGTGATGATGGTGTTGGTGATGTAGGTGTAGTGGTTGTGGTGATTATATTGATGATGATGGTCTTGTTATAATGGTGATGATGGTGTTGGTGATGTAGGTGTAGCGGTTGTGGTGATTATATTGATGATGGTCTTGTTATAATGGTGATGATGGTGTTGGTGATGTAGGTGTAGCGGTTGTGGTGATTATATTGGTGATGATGATGGTCTTGTTATAATGGTGATGATGGTGTTGGTGATGTAGGTGTAGTGGTTGTGGTGATTATATTGATGATGATGGTCTTGTTATAATGGTGATGATGGTGTTGGTGATGTAGGTGTAGCGGTTGTGGTGATTATATTGATGATGATGGTCTTGTTATAATGGTGATGATGGTGTTGGTGATGTAGGTGTAGCGGTTGTGGTGATTATATTGATGATGATGGTCTTGTTATAATGGTGATGATGGTGTTGGTGATGTAGGTGTAGCGGTTGTGGTGATTATATTGATGATGATGGTGGTCTTGTTATAATGGTGATGATGGTGTTGGTGATGTAGGTGTAGTGGTTGTGGTGATTATATTGGTGATGATGGTCTTGTTATAATGGTGATGATGGTGTTTGTGATGTAGATGTAGTGTTGTGGTGATTATATTGATGATGATGGTCTTGTTATAATGGTGATGATGGTGTTGGTGATGTAGGTGTAGCGGTTGTGGTGATTATATTGATGATGATGATGGTCTTGTTATAATGGTGATGATGGTGTTGGTGATGTAGGTGTAGCGGTTGTGGTGATTATATTGGTGATGATGATGGTCTTGTTATAATGGTGATGATGGTGATGTAGGTGTAGTGGTTGTGGTGATTATATTGGTGATGATGGTCTTGTTATAATGGTGATGATGGTGTTGGTGATGTAGGTGTAGCGGTTGTGGTGATTATATTGATGATGATGGTCTTGTTATAATGGTGATGATGGTGTTAGGTGTAGTGGTTGTGGTGATTATATTGATGATGATGGTCTTGTTATAATGGTGATGATGGTGTTGGTGATGTAGGTGTAGCGGTTGTGGTGATTATATTGATGATGGTCTTGTTATAATGGTGATGATGGTGTTGGTGATGTAGGTGTAATGGTTGTGGTGATTATATTGATGATGATGTGTCCTTGTTATAATGGTGATGATGGTGTTGGTGATGTAGGTGTAGCGGTTGTGGTGATTATATGATGATGATGGTCTTGTTATAATGGTGATGATGGTGTTGGTGATGTAGGTGTAGTGGTTGTGGTGATTATATTGGTGATGATGATGGTCTTGTTATAATGGTGATGATGGTGTTGGTGATGTAGTGGTTGTGGTGATTATATTGATGATGATGATGGTCTTGTTATAATGGTGATGATGGTGTTGGTGATGTAGGTGCAGCGGTTGTGGTGATTATATTGATGATGATGGTCTTGTTATAATGGTGATGATGATGTTGGTGATGTAGGTGTAGTGGTTGTGGTGATTATATTGGTGATGATGGTGTTGTTATAATGATGTGGTGATGATGGTGTTGGTGATGTAGGTGTAGCGGTTGTGGTGATTATATTGATGATGATGATGGTCTTGTTATAATGGTGATGATGGTGTTGGTGATGTAGGTGTAGTGGTTGTGGTGATTATATTGATGATGGTCTTGTTATAATGGTGATGATGGTGTTGGTGATGTAGGTGTAGCGGTTGTGGTGATTATATTGATGATGATGGTGGTCTTGTTATAATGGTGATGATGGTGTTGGTGATGTAGGTGTAGTGGTTGTGGTGATTATATTGGTGATGATGATGGTCTTGTTATAATGGTGATGATGGTGTTGGTGATGTAGGTGTAGCGGTTGTGGTGATTATATTGATGATGATGGTCTTGTTATAATGGTGATGATGGTGTTGGTGATGTAGGTGTAGCGGTTGTGGTGATTATATTGGTGATGATGGTCTTGTTATAATGGTGATGATGGTGTTGGTGATGTAGGTGTAGCGGTTGTGGTGATTATATTGATGATGATGATGGTCTTGTTATAATGGTGATGATGGTGTTGGTGATGTAGGTGTAGCGGTTGTGGTGATTATATTGATGATGATGGTCTTGTTATAATGGTGATGATGGTGTTGGTGATGTAGTGGTTGTGGTGATTATATTGGTGATGATGGTCTTGTTATAATGGTGATGATGGTATTGTTGATGTAGGTGTAGCGGTTGTGGTGATTATATTGATGATGATGGTCTTGTTATAATGGTGATGATGGTGTTGGTGATGTAGGTGTAGTGGTTGTGGTGATTATATTGGTGATGATGATGGTCTTGTTATAATGGTGATGATGGTATTGGTGATGTAGGTGTAGCGGTTGTGGTGATTATATTGATGATGATGGTGGTCTTGTTATAATGGTGATGATGGTGTTGGTGATGTAGGTGTAGCGGTTGTGGTGATTATATTGATGATGATGATGGTCTTGTTATAATGGTGATGATGGTGTTGGTGATGTAGGTGTAGTGGTTGTGGTGATTATATTGGTGATGATGATGGTCTTGTTATAATGGTGATGATGGTGTTGGTGATGTAGGTGTAGCGGTTGTGGTGATTATATTGATGATGATGGTGGTCTTGTTATAATGGTGATGATGGTGTTGGTGATGTAGGTGTAGCGGTTGTGGTGATTATATTGATGATGATGGTGGTCTTGTTATAATGGTGATGATGGTGTTGGTGATGTAGGTGTAGCGGTTGTGGTGATTATATTGATGATGATGGTCTTGTTATAATGGTGATGATGGTGTTGGTGATGTAGGTGTAATGGTTGTGGTGATGATGGTCTTGTTATAATGGAGTGGTGTAGTTTGAGAGTGTCATTTGTTTTGCTGGGGACTAACTTATGTATTATTATTGGTGATGAGTATGATGGTGTTGGTGATGTAGGTGTAGTGGTGATTATATTGGTGAAGATGATCTTGTTATAATGGTGATGGCGTTGACGATCCTATACGGTACCGGTACCCTGTTTCTAAATAGGTAAGCCAGAAATAATTAATGGAGCCCACCTCGCCTTATTTGCTCTTTCTCTCCCTCTCTTTGGCTTGTATCCATTCGGCCCCATTCAGCCTACTGTTTTAAGACGTTTACCCCCATCCAGGTGTCAATATTTTCCTGGCGAGCGGTAGCGAGCCAGTATATATAAAAAAAAAATTTGACAGCAAACTAAATTTGTACATTTTTCGATAGAAAAATTTCTCCGGCGAAGCCGGATTTCTCCATACAATGCTGGCTCGCTATCGCTCGCCAGGAAGAAATCGACACCTGGACGGGGAAAACGTCTTAAAACAGTTGGCCGAATGGATTCAAGCCAGGGAAAGAGAGAAAAGGAGAGAAAGATAAAAAAAAAAAGCCGGTGACCCCCCTTAACCTTAACCTCTGTAAGGGCTAGAGCATAATTTATGGGCTGTTAATTTCCACACCTATAACCTGGCTGACCCTTCCCAAATGGTAGGAATATTATCTCGCTTATTCTAGTCGTTTGTTAGTTATAGAGGTTAATGTTCAAGAGTTTGGGCCTCCTTACTTGGAACAGGGTATAGTAATAATCTGTGGTGATTGTAGACAGATGGTGGTGTTATATAATGGTAATGGTAGTGGTGGTGATGATCTAGATCATTTTCTAGCTGATGATAATTATTAATGTTGGTGTTGATGATGAAACTGGCTCTGATGGTGTTGGTAAGCATATGGATGATTTAATTATATAGAACTATTGATGGTAATGATGGTCTTTTTTATATTTATATGGTTTACATAATGATGTTGACAATGAAGTATTGATAAAGATGGTGTTTATGCTTAGTCTATTGTACGGCTGATGCTGATAATGATGATCTTGAGCAGTCTAAAATTAACTCAACGCGCTGTGTACTTAGTGAACTGTATAGGCTACTTAATGTATAGCTACCGTTTCTATCCCAAGCCAACATTTGCACCATGATGATTTAGACTTACTATTGTACCTCTGATAAAAAATAGGAAGGAGTAGCCTATTCTGGTACATATCTCACAAATAGGATAATTATTGTATTTATTTATTTACTGTATATACTTATTTATTTTATTTGTTTTGTTATTGAAGGTGTTGAGAGAGTGAACGATTGATAGGTGAACATATAATAGACAAATAAGTAGCCTATCCTTCATAGGCCTAAATAAAACGAAAGTGGAGAGATGGGCGAAGTAGCCTATCTTATGAAAACTAGATAGAGAAAGTAAGATGGAGTTATGTATAGCCTAGCTGTCATACGTATATAGCAAGTTATTTGTTCACACTGCTGCTATTACTATGCCATTTGATTGATTTATGTTTAAGTTCCAACTCATTTCCCGTTTAGATACGCAGAAAAGCGATCATTACTTACATTATTGTTATGTCCGAAATCATCTCATTCATGTATATAACCTATTTGTTGCGTGTTTTACTTGTCACTACTTCCATAAATACTAGGCTACTGTACGAAATATATAGCCTACATAATTATAGCCTATTATGTTCCCTAAACACATAAACTCCTTAATTTATTGCCCCATAAAGATTATCGCTCCTTACATAACCCTTTTCACTCCTTATATTAACTTTTGGCTGACCCTACTTGTAGTAAAAAAATATGACAACTTTTCAATAGTGCGCCATTTTGATGACGTAAACACAGCCTAGCATAATATTATCATATTTGACAAACGACGTGGATTTAAACATACTTTAAATAACAGCCCTCCATCTTCTCTTCCACTTTGCCTTTTCTTTCTTCCTTTACCCTTCTCTAATTCTGAGAGAACTCTCACCTCCCCAACATATGTCTAGCCCCCTTCAAATTGAACTATAACTTTCCTATATTCATGCCATGCTGTCAGTAATCCGTATGTATCATATTAATGCCAAGTTTTCACAATTAACAACTTATTTCGCTACAAACCGGCTTATCTACAGTAATTATTATACTGTAGTCGGGGTTATTTCAGCTGACGGTAAATTGTTATGTCACCATCTTGACTTTCACTTGGCTATTACGAATATTCTGTAGCGAAATGTGTATATGGTTGCTTTAATGAGTAGTGACCGCAAGTTGTGCATATATTGCTGTAGTTCCATTTTGTCCATTGTGTATCGACAAATTGACTGCCAAGGAATTAATAGGTGATAACATTTATTAGACTATATATTGATTAACAATATTGTCTGTTGTCCAATTTGTCTACTGAAGGATCTAATAGTTAACCCTTTCAGTACCGGTGTCGTCCTTTTAACTTTATTCTTGCTACTATTAGAAGATTTTATTCAGTTTAAAAAGAGCCTCCAGTTATTAACAGGCTTCTAACCATCTCACTTAACCCCTTTTGCTACCACAGATCCTTTTTTTAAACTGTGTAAATTCGTCTAAATATAACAAACATAAAATACAATAGATGTCGGCGGTACAGAAGGGGTTAACAGTGTTTGGTTTATATTACAAGCGTTAATTGCCGAGTTTCCTAGTCCCTCTCTATGCCATGAAAGTCAACACTCGCCACACACTCGTGATATGAAAGTAAAGTACACATTGGTAGATAACGGCAGCTAATGTAAATAGCTTGTTCGAGTGACGTTTGATCTTTACTTCCATCAACAGTAGCCTAATGATTGCAACTGTTGGCTTAAATTAGCAGTATTTCCGGTGTTCACAATTCGGGAGGAAGCTTTATAATTCAGTCCAATGTAATCTACAGTTTTTGTTTTTAGATTGTCTAATAGCTCTAAGGACTAAGGAGTGTGAACGAAACAATTTGGGAAAGCGATTTGAGACATTCCGTCGCCTCCTCAGACTCTCTTATCACTTGACAGAGGTGTCCTTGATTATCGTAAATTTTCATAATTTGTTGAACGAATGTAATAGCTCTAATTATACTTCCCCAATCGATTATGCGGTGCGTTTATATGTTGTAGTGCCCAGTTGCAGCTAAAGGGGGTAATAGGGAGTTGGGCGTTTAAACGACAATTGATTTGCTAGAGCGAAGCATTTTGAAACTAGACATACCCTCCCACTCCCACCGTGCCCCTCCCACCTTGCAACCACCCTCTGAAAAATCTCTAATTTCTACTCTGTGCAGGCAAAAATCCCAACACCTCCCATTAATCCCAGCTACACAATACCCCCAGTCAGCCCACCTAACAGAGAGATCAGTGCGGCAAGGTGTGTGTTTGTTGATATAGCCTTTTTTGCCAGAGTGGTCGTGAGGGGGTTGGGTTGGGGGTCCGGCAAGGAAGTCACCCCAGTAAGGAACCAAATCCTGCGTGGAACAGCATGTGGGGTTGTCGCGTTCCGGGATCTCGTTTATAGCCAAAAGTACACACCAGGGGCACCTTATTCCGAGCACTGAGGCACTATGGAGGTCATGATGAAAGGTAGGTGGGCTGAGATGGCCGATTCTCCGCGGCGTCGGTCGGTAAATTGAGCGAAAATGAGTGTTTTTCGTCCTCATGTGCTAGCGTTGCGATGAATGCGGCGGTGCCATGTTGTCATAGCAACGGTGACAACAAGTGTCTTATCTTTACTTTCCACTCGTTGAGGACCAATTAAGGCTTATATTTTCCACTTCACATTGTTATATAGATTGAAATACATAGTCTGTAAAGGCAAAATGTCAAGTAATGACTGAAATATTATGTATAACAATGTGGATGAAAGATGGTGAGACTTGGCAACATAGCCAGATGTCTGGTCAGCTGAGTTGCTACCTGTTGATCTCACCTGACTCATTGTCCAATTTATTCTCTATTTACATGCATTACTCACCACTATTATCAGTCGCTGAGTTCATGTTATGACTGAATGTTAATAGAGTTCATGTTATGACTGAATGTTAATAGGCTATATAGACCTTTCCTAACCACTGATGTGTAACAAACCGAGATAGGCGTAGGTTTGTTTTTAAAATGAAAGGAAATGCCTTCTGTCATTCGTTTGTTGTGAAGGAAATCAAATAGCCTAGAACCTTTTTTGTTAGTCTACCATTTGCCTGGAGGGTTATGTGATAGCCAGATTTATCCAGTATGTTTATGTATTACATTATGTAGTACATTGGGAGTAGTGAAGACATCAAATCTTCACACAGGACAATAAATAGATTAGTTCATTTCATGAATCAGTTGGCATACATAGTATATCTAGTCTGTCAAGGAGACTAGTCAAGGCCAGATTATCAGAACTTATGAAATGATGGTTGGAAAAATATTGGTTATTATTGTACAACACTGCATTAGTTTAATTAATTTTAATTCACCTGAAATTCCCTCACTTTCCACACCAGACATGTCTAAACTATTTTTCAGAATCTCTCAGTAGATAAGGCTCCTGGTCCAGATGAAATTCCTCCAATAGTACTTAAGAATTGCTCCTTGGTGCTTGCTCCTGTATTGGCAAATTTTTGTTGTCTGTGTACTCATACCTCATGCTTCCCAGTACCCTGGAAAGAAGCAAACATCCATCCATTTCCTAAAAAAGGTGCCTCTTCAGATCCATCAAACTACAGACCAATAGCTATAACTTCCACTCTTGGTAAAGTCTTTGAAATTATATTAAATAATCATATAATTAAGCATCTTGAGAATAATACATTAATCAGTGATAGGCAATATGGTTTTAGACGATGTCGATCAACTGCAGACATTCTTGGCTTTCTTACGCATCAAATCAACCAAGCTACAGACCAACATGGTGAAACACATACAATAGCACTGGATATATCAAAGGCATTTGATAGAGTCTGGCATCAATCCTTATTGTCGAAGATGTCACACTACGGCCTTGCATCATTAGTTCCACTAATTTCTTCTTATCTTCATAACAGAAAAATATGTGTAATGGTAGATAGCCTTTATTCTCAATTTCACTCAATAAATGCTGGTGTTCCCCAGGGATCAGTTTTGGCCCCAACTCTGTTCCTCATTCATATCAATGATCTCATATCTACCACTCATAATCCAATACATTCCTACGCAGATGACTCAACACTCCACAGTTCCTTCACATTTACCAATTCTTTCACCCAACCTGATCTTATAAATTCAAAAATAAACACTGCAATTTCTCTGAACCTTTCTAGAATTAATGAATGGGGACAAAAGAATCTAGTTTCCTTTAATGCACAGAAAACCAAGTACAGTACATTCAATTTTCTAACCGACAGAATCTCACTGTCTCCCATATATTTTTTAATGATGTAAATATTCCCACTTCCCCTAGTATTGACATTCTCAGTGTAACATTAACTACTAACTTGAGCTGGACACATTATGTTAGAAGCATTGCTAAGAATGCCTCTAAAAATCTGGGACTCCTGTGCAGAGTTCGAGAATTCTTCACTGACGAGCAGTTGGCCGTAATATATAAAAGTCATGTGCGTTCTCAGATGGATTACTGTTCACCTCTGTGGAGTGGAAGTGGAGTGGTTGCATTGAGGCAGTTGGACAAAATTCAAAATAAAGCTATTAGATTACGGTAATCAATAACCCTGCAATCACACAGGATCTTCCTACATTATCCATTCGAAGAAACGTTGCATCCCTTGCATTATTCTACAGATATTTTCACAACAATTGTTCCGAGGAACAATTGTGCCGCCTCTCCACATCTTTCCCCGTAGAACTAGGGCAGCTGAGAGCGCCCATGAATTTACACTTTCTCCTCCACAATGCAGAACTTCTGCTTATCAAAATTCATTTATCCCTAGAACTACTACTCTTTGGAATTCACTTCCCTCGAGTTGCTTTCCACAAACTTACAATCTACAAAAGTTTAAATCCAGTTGTTACAAACATTTTATGAATGGAGGATGCCTTTAGGCACATGGACCTTTTTGTTTTATCTGTGTTTTTCCTTCCTCCGTTCATTGTCTCTTAAAAAAATTGTATTTTACATGATTGTATAAAGAATTCATAGATATATACTGTATATATATATATATATATATATATATACAGTATACACAGTATATATACTGTACTGTATATAGCCTATTTTATTTATTTTTTTACTTTACATACTGTACACAACTATAAATAATAAAATGAAGGAACTCGTATTCATTTGACATCCTCCAATTATGCCCTGAAACACCCGGGATGGACCTTTATGAATCAGAATACTTTATCTAAATAGCCTACCCGTATATGTTCTGATTGCTAGCCTGCAGGTCCTTCTTTAATTAATGGAATACAATTTTCAAATGGTAGCCAGAATAATATTTAACTGTAATAGTACTGAGTTAATGTGGGTAGGATGTAGTGAGCGGGCGTACCGCCATCTTTGTTTACATTACGCGTAGTGGCGTCGGACCTTTCCCATCATGTTCCCGTCTATTTTAACCTAACCTAACCTAACCTAGTATTCATGTAGTAATGACAGGGGGCAAATAGCAGAAAATATAGTGTCGAAATAGACGGGAACGTAAGTGCGACCGCGGCGATCGCCCTATGTAAACAATGACGACCGTACGCCCGAACTCTACATCCATCCCGTTAATGTTGAAGGATAACTGACAGATGGTTCATGGATATCAGGGTATCAAAGTGGGGTAATTTGATTTAAAAATTGGAATATACTGTATATGAGAAAAAATACCATAGGCTACAGGAAAATTATTTATCATGAAACCATTGTTTTTGTCATTATACCGTAGGCTATCACTTCCAATGACATAATTATGAGAACTGTTAAAGATAACCTTGAACTTTGAATACCTGTATTCAATTATATTGACTGAAAAGAAAGGTCTCTTAGTTTTTGGACTGGTTTTGAATAATTATCTCTGTTCACGGTTGCCTGATGAATACTAGCCTATACTGTGGTAGGTAATCTGTATGAATAAAAATTGTGTTTAGGTGTTTCATGTATATATTGTTTAAATATACCGGGTATATTTCTAAATAAATAAAAATAAATACATATAAATAATAATATATTGTTTATGGGGTACCAGTATGATGTACAGTTGGTCAAAGTTCCAGCTGACCCACCCTCACTCTGGGGCTCATAGAATTAGCTGGCAATACTGGTGTAGTGGTGCAGGGATACCACATGCCATTAATGTGTTACCTGTGTCTGTCCTGTATATTACTGCAAATTAGACTATGTACGGTAATGTTCACGTTGTGAAGACTAAATGCACCTTCATTAAGCAGCCACCAATAAAACAGAAATATATATTCATATAAAATCGAGTAAAGTATGTGCCAGCCAGCAGGTTGTACAGTATATGCGTTGCCAATCAGTGGATATAATAACTTTAATATTTAAGCAAATCTACTAACTTTGGGTGAATGTACGGGATACATCGCGATGTATGCATTTTTATTTGAGATAGGCTTACTTTACCTTGTTTAGTATATGTTCTAACAATGATATAGTCGAAATCAGATCTACCAATCCCAATCTTTGTAAGACTCACCTCCTTCCTACACCAGTATTGCCAGATAATTCTGCGAGCCCCAGAGCGAGGGTGGGTCAGCTGGAACTTTGACCAACTGTACAGTATTGTATTTTTATAGGCCTATAGCTGTAAAGTACTGTATAGTATTTATAGAATTTATAATATTTAAGATATAGCCTATAAAGTATTTAAGTGAATTTCTTATCATTCATACTGTACTTGTTTTCCCAGACGAGCGTGAGGACATCCAGAAGAAGACGTTTGCTAAATGGATGAACAGCCAGCTAAGCAAGGGTGGACATCCTCCCATCACTGACCTCTTCTATGACCTTAGGGATGGCACCCGACTGCTGGCACTGCTCGAGGTCCTCACAGCACAGACGTTTGTGAGTTATATTTATGTTTAACCTTTCTTCTACATTATAGTACTGTCACTGTGTACCTTTGCAAGACCCTAAGCACATTGAGCATATAGAACATAACCATCACACTCTTAAAAGGGACAGTAGGCGTACAGTAATCCCAGTGAAAATGCGGAGTAATTTTGTATACATTCATCTTCCTCAAACATTCGGGGCGAATCCTTCGCCAATTAACCCTTTTGTGTATGGGAAGGCGCACCTGCTCCTAGGATAGCCTACTGAAAAGCTTTTGTGACCATCAGGGGAGTTTAGAAACCTTTAGTTTAGTTTTATCAACCCCTGCAGTTGTCTTTGAGTGAGCCCTATTAGCAGAAAAATAATTTTGGAGAGCTAATTATGAGATTAGGAGAATTTTATATATAAATACTAAGTGGCATCTTAGGAGCCTGAAAGAGTTAAAGTAGTTCAGTCTCCAGACAAATCATTTTTTTGAAAGGGTTTATTACGACCAATAGTTGCTTCTTTTCCTCAAACTGACCATCATCTTTTGCTGCTTGTCTCCCCTTCCCCTCTCTGTTTTTCCCCAACTACCACTTACTATTGACCAGTAACTTATGGGCTAGTCCTTTTCTATATATACTGTATCAATGCAAAACATTCTTTGGTCATTGCTAATTAGAGCAACCAGGTACTTTTCTATGATAGTAGTTTCTAGATTTATAATTGTGATTAGGGACTTATTAGATTGATAAGCATCACCATTCACTTCTCTAGGGTTTGTGATGTCTGAGACAGTCAGACCATTTATCTAATCTATATAAATCTATGCAGACTTCCTTAACTCGTTTAGGAAAGCTTACTTTCACCTAATGTTTACTAGTCGAGGTACCCGGATCCTATGTGGGTTAAATAGTAGTCGCAAGATCGATTGACATACTACAGTAATGTACTGTGCTGTACATATAAATGGCCCAAGGACAGATCCCTTTAAGTGACAGAAAGAAATTCATTCTAAATAAACACCATTCATAAATTTGTTTTGTCTACATGTTAGTCAATGTTATCCTATTAGTTATTTCTATATTGGTGTCGTTCACAGTGACTTTTAACATTAACCATTTTCCAAGGTACCGGTATGTTTCAAATTTATGTGAAAGGCTTGTAAGTCTCTACTTTAGATTATAGGTTTGTTGTTGTTCCCCCCTAAGCTGCCTGGCCGAACAGCCCCGAGTCCCTGAGAAAGGCCATGGCCACGATTGAGCTTTCCCACAGAGCTCTCATTGAGTGTAGATTGTGTTGTTGGCGTAAATGGTTGTGTGAAATGCAGTCTTCTATGATGTGTTTAATGGTATGGGGTGCTGTGTTACATCCCGGGCAGGCGTCGACAACGGAGTCATCCAGTCTCTTCTGATAGCTCAGGAGAGCTGGATGGTGTCCGCATCTCAGCCTGGCCAGGTGGACTCTGTCCTCGCGAGGAAGGGAGGATTCGGAAGGATGGATTTCGGGAGGTCGTGCATGCAGCTGCGTGTTGTCTGTGAGTGAGTGGATGGATCGGTGAGAGATATGAGTATGGATGTGCTTCTGGAATTGGTTCGGGGTGGGCAGGGAGGGAGAGAGGACAATAATTGTGTGTGATACCGTGTGCTGGGTGTTGTTTTGATTTATAGGTTTGTTATACAGTATTATATTCATCATGTCAGATTCCTCCCTAATGATTGAAGTTTATTAAATAGGTGGGGATAAGCGAGAGACAATTCCATCTAACTAGCCTTAATACTTACCTTGATACCTTTTGATGTGTTCGCCACTCTTCTAGCGGCACCAAGGAGCGCGACGCCCCTCGTTATGGGTGGTGATTTGGTGCAGTAGACTGTTTGAAGCGACAGCTCGCTCCCTTGCGAGGATGGGCTCGTCTGGCACTTTTTGCAGTTCGACATCTAGGGCTCTCTTGAAGTTGTCTAACGAGATGTACCTCATGTCTCTTACTCGCCGTGGGAGTTTGTTGAAGAGACGTGGGCCTCTGTGTGATAACCAGCCCTCTCGCAGAGAGCCCATAGCACCCCTGTTATTCATCCGGGGGATTTCGCATTCCCAGCCTCTCCTATCACTGAATTTCATGACTATCGGAGTATGTAGGTTTGGTACTAAACCCTCTGCGATTTTCCACGTGTATATTATTAGGTAACGTTCTCTTCTACGTTCCAGTGAGTACAGATTCAGTGCTCTTAAACGCTCCCAATAGTGTAGATGTTTTATCGAACTTATATGCGAAGTGAAATTTCTTTGTACACTCTCTAAGTCATTTATTTCACCTGCTTTGTATGGGGATGTTAATACGCTACAGTATTCAAGCCGCGGTAGCACTAGAGATTTGAAGAGCGTTATCATAGGCAATTCACCGCGTGTTTTAAAAGTACGCAGAATCCAACCCGTTAGACGTTTCGCAGCCGCCACTTTGACCTGGTTATATACTTTGAAACCCATATTTTCAGACATTAATACCCCAAGGTCTTTCACACGGTCTTTCCATTCTATTATGTGGTTAGATTCTGTTAAGTAATTTGTAATTTCTTTAACACTGTACTATCTTTCAGAAACGTGAGAAGGGTCGTATGCGAGTGCACCACATGAACAATGTAAGCCGAGCGTTGGAAGTCCTAGACAAGAACAACGTCAAGTTGGTCAACATCTCCAACGAACACATTGTTGACGGATCACCCAAGCTCACTTTAGGGCTGGTCTGGGCTATTATCCTTCACTGGCAGGTACGTTATAGGGAGAGAGGGAGTTGTATGTGGTTCAGATTAGCTTGTTAGGGTAGAGTAAAGTACAGTAGATAGAGAGAGAGTAACTAGATATGTATAGCCTAGAATAAACCATGGCCTAGTGTATACAGTATATTAGTAAGGTAAATTAGGGTCTATTATAATAAACTAGAAATGGAGGTAGATTAATCTATAGAGAGAAAATTGTTGATAAGTCCCCCAAACTCAATTTAGGGCTCATCGGGAGTATTATCTTACTCTCACTGGTTAGTTATTTTAAATATTTGTATAATACAGTTTGACACATTTGCATTGTATTGATTTATCTACATAGGCTAGACCTATTCAATATGCTTCTACAGTCAACACTCACTATGGGTTTGATTGGTTTAACTTGGAAGCATACAGTGATCCCTACTCAAGGAACCACTCTACTGTGTTTCCATGATAGCATAGCTCAGCTTGTGTGTATACTGTATAGTCATAAGCCATAGTAAGTATAAGCTCATTTATAATTTTATTGAACCCAAACAAAATATAACAGTGCTATAAAATATCCCAAATGCTTCATAATTTGGATTTAGAGGTTAAAATATTCAAATCGCTGTACAGTATACTAATATACTGTACAGTAGGTGTATGTTTTTCCCTCCTGACATTCCTCCGGGAACAGTTATTGCTCTGAAGAATATGGACCTCACACTGATACAGTACCATTAACTTACCATGAAGTAGAAGTTGGCATGGTTACCATAAAAAGTGATAGGCTCGACCAGGCTGAGAAATTAGTGTTATGGATCTACTTGCCCCGGGCTAGTGACTTCTGAAACTCACTTGCCCTGACATTTTTGTACTTGCCCTTATACATTTATTTATTTTTCACTCCTTAAGTACCACATACATTCACAAACATGCCACCAGTTTCTATAAATTGCCTATTTTATGTCCACAGTACTTACAGTATTGAGTTTTGGAAAACTCGTACATTACTAATTTTTTGGAAATAACAATAGTATTTTATATGGCAAAATGGCAAATGACCTACAGTAGATGTGTGTGAATTTGTGTTTTGTTTTTGTGTGTTTTTTGTTTTCTGTTGTGTTTTGTGTTGTCCCTGTTCTTGCTCTGTCTTGAGTCAGCCCCCCCTCCCCCCACCAAAAAAAAAAAACATAATAAAATAAAATAACAAATAGGAAAAGTGGGGATTGGGCAGGAGTAAATAGATAGATAGATAGATAGATAGACGTTGATGGTAAATCATTGAATATATGAGGAGGACATTAACCCCTTCAGACTCATATGACACAGAGGTTGCCAGATTAGCAATAAGAAATAGAGTTCTCTCACTCATATAATTACCTCTCCAAAATTAGTTTTCTGCCCACAGCTAACTCAAAGACAACTGCAGAGGTTGAAGTAACTAAACTAAAGGTTTCTAAATACCTCTGATGGTAACAAAGGCTTTAAAGTATCCCTAATAGGCTCAAAATCGCGTCATATGTCGGAGAGGGTTAAATGTTTCCATTTAATAACCTAATTAAACCTCTCCCATTCCGGGATGCGCAGGTCTCTTCAATATAAACGTTTGTTCTCCACTATCTCTCCTCTTCTCGGTACTACCACTTTATCCCCTCAATCCAATATAAATTGTTATGAATAATCCTTCTACAGTTCCTTTGGTAAGGCTTTGTTTTTTCACCTCCAGTACCTCATTATCATATGGCTATGTGGCCTCCTCTACATTTCTAGGAACAGGCAGCAGGGATACAGCGAACAACATTTCTAGGAACAGGCAGCCTTAGTCTATGCCATATATTTATTGAATCACATTATAAATTCATAGTTCATTATTGATGTATACCGAGGAGAGACAGTGTTTACAGCTATACTGAATATGAAACCACAATACTGACTTAAGACAGATATGTTTGTCAGTTAAATTGTCTGTTACAGCAAAATTCTGATAATTCGAACACGGATAATCCAAAATCCCAATAGCCCAGATTTTTAAAGATAGAAATTAATAACATTAAGATGGGGAAACATATATAACATAATTAAAATGCACGCCAATATCTACAAAGTGGAGACATGCTTAGGTGCAGGCGATGCTAATTGCTACCGTACCCCTGCAACTAGCATCTATCGATTTACATGAATTATCGTATTCTATTTTGTATTAATTTCACCACAACACCAAACCCCTCCAATGAAATTAATGAAAGCATATACAGTATGTGATCCACCAGGATTCGAACCCGGGTTATCACACACAGATTTTTAGACACCTTAACCATTACACCACCAAGACGGTTAAAGGTTGATGCGCATGCCTACGACTTATTATCCATTCTCGAATACTGGATATTAATCTAATCATGTTTATATTCCCACCGCACTATGGTAGCCTAATGTTTAAGTGAGAGCAAGGAATATTCATGGGGCACAGATAATTTTAGAACATTTTATAACACATTGACCAGAGACCAACAACTATGCAACCAACACCATCTACAAGCTTAACAAGTATCCCAATTCAGTTCAAGTTCGTAACATTACGAAATTCACGGTAAAGTAATAACATAAAATCTTAGGCCATGTTATCATAGGATTTATACGGCTACATTTAGCCTAACTTGTTTCAATTTTCCTGATTTTGTTATATTTATCTGTTTATTGAACTTGTTTATGTTATTGTATCCGATATTCATCAATATTGACAGTATAGAATTCGACAACCGATCAGCTGTTTAATGTTTACTGTTTATTTAGGGTCACCGTACACCGAGTAGCGTTGGTCTCAGACTCTGTCTACTGAAGGGTTACCGCAGCGATGTTTTCCTACATTAATTATATACCGGTATTTGATATATGATAAATATTATATATTTTATTGAAGTGTTATGTAAGGAAGTAGTACAAACAATACACTTGTCCCCCGGGCAACTGCCGGGCAGACTAACATTGAAAATCACTAGCCCGGCTACATGTCCGGGCTGCCGGGCTATACCTAATTTCCCAGCCTGGGCCGCTCGACAAGTCTGGGCTATATGGTTAACCACCCAGTATTGTCAAACAGTTATTAGGGGTACAAGAAACTATTTGTTACTTTTTATAGAGGTGCACTGGTGGGCACCCTCTCTTACCAACTACCATCTGGGTATTGTTCGATGGTGTACCATTATTATTAATGTAGAACTTTACCTTATAAATGTATATGGCATTCAGGATAATGTATCATTATCCCATACATACATATATACAATTTTAAGACTGAGTGCTCCACACATACATCTATATATACTTTGCTAATTTTTACAATTTCTCTATACAGGTGCAGGGTGTACTGAAGGATGTGATGTCTGACTTACAACAGACCAACATGGAGAAGACACTACTGGCTTGGTGCAGACAGACCACCAAGGTACAGCATGCAGTATAAAATCATTAATCCAGTACCTGATAATTCAGATATTCCGGCACAATTGATTTTCGGACTAATTTCATGCCCCATATATTCTAAAATTCTATCTTTTGCCTATAATCAATGTACTTTTGTTAAAATATAGCCATAATAAGTGTATCTTAGCTTTTTCATACAGCTTTTATATGTTTTAAGCCATTTAGGATGTGAAACTGTAACCCCAGTCTCTGGACAAAACGGACGGCCAGCCGTCCGGCTGGCTCAGTTGATAGCGTGCCTGATTCCCATCTTGCAGGTCTCGCGTTCAATCCCCACTCAGATTGAAAAGTTTTTCTGGGATATAGCCGGCGGTTACCGTCTCCCCATGAGCAAGGGGGATGGGTAATGGTCTCTGGTAGACTGGGGGAGGCACTCGCTGCAGGTAGTTATGCCTTTTGTCTCCCTCATTCACATAGAAAAAAAAATAAAGACTAAAGAAAGCCAAGCGCTTGTGAATCCTCGAAGGAGGAGATACGGGCGCTATATGAGTAACCAGACGATTATCATTACTGTATTATATTATGGTTAGTATATCTATTTTTAATCAGTGTGGCTCAGTTTATTGTGTTGATTTAGGTCTTGTATAAATTATAATGGTATACTCTTCACCTATAGCCCTATGATGAAATATAATCTGAAAGTCAAATAAATATGCCCCGAGAGCTTTTTAGATGCAAATACAGTAGTCAAGACATTCCTGTGTCCCACCAGTTTCCAACCATAGATTCCAACCATAAATATTGTGTTACAGTGTTTAGAGACAACAATTTATTGTTATAATTTTATCAATAGGATTATGAAGGTGTGGATGTACGAAACTTCACGACCAGTTGGGGCGATGGTCTAGCCTTCAACGCTCTACTCCATGCCCACCGTCCAGGGCTCTTTGACTGGGGAGTGTTGGCTCGACGACTACCGTATGCCAGGCTGGACCATGCCTTCAGATTGGCTCAGCAACACTTAGGCATCGAACGGCTTTTGGATCCTGAAGGTATGAAGGATCTAGCTTTTCTTTTTTCGTTGGTCATTTATAGGTCACTACCAATATTGAGTCACTGTTCTGAGGGACAGACAGTGTATTGGTGAGCTAGAGTTTCTATGAGGACGAATCAAATTATTATGCTGTACAGGATGGGCCAAAAGTCTCCATACATAGGAGAAATTACACAGTACAAACTGTACAGTATATGCCATTACTCGCATGATACCAGATATGTTAATGCGAGTTCACCATGAATGGGAGATGCGTATCTGCATGTGTTTACAAAGTAAAGGCAGCCATATAGAGCATATTTTGTGAATTAAGTAACCATAGAAAACTATTAATTTCTCCTAAGTATGGAGACTTTTGGCCCACCATAGCCTAATGGCCAAACACCTTTCCTGTTACCAACCCATTTATTCACCTCTTACAGTAGGATGTAAAACCAGGAGAATTTGTTCCATGATTGGAATCAATATGAGATGGGATATAGAAAATTTTACCACTTCTAAAGATGCGAGTCAAGTTGTATATAATAATTTTAACTTTTCAAGTTGTAAAACATAGTTTTAATTTTGTCTAGCTATCTATTTCTGGACGCCGTACATTCCTGTCCCCAGAGAGGACAACCCATGCCAGTTTAATCAAGGACTTACGGAATTGACCACTCAACTTAGAGTCTGTTCGAATCTGATTCCCTCTATGTATCAATGACGGGTGGCTAGTCAATCCATCCATCTGCATCACCCTTAAGTGAGTAGTAAGATTTGTTTAAGGTTTTCTCCCCTTATAGATGGGTTACCGACCAAGGCTTACGAGTCCCATCCACTTGGATATTTATAAGGTCATAGGCTGGTAAAGCACTCGCCTGCAAATTAGAAGGTTGAGGGCTCAAGGGCAGCCAGTGTTTGTTATTGGCAGACAATAATGCTTTGGTGGATGGCACGGTGTAGCAATCTGTGGCAACTGTTCACTCTAGTCCCTGAAATATCAGGGCACTCGCCCTTGCTCCGCTCTTGAGCAGGGAGAGCATGGTGTTACAAAATAACACAAAACTGTTTTCTCCCCAAGACGGGTTGCCGACCAAGGTTGACGAGTCCTACCCACCTGATATTATTATATTTAACTCTATCAGTGTGGGCATAATTTCCTGAAATTACCTTTATCCCCTGCTTAACCCGGCAAGCGCGATAGGCCTCACGGAAGGCTTCCTATAGGGAACGCGATAGGCCTCACGGAAGCAGGACCATAAAAAAAGCCTTCCATAAAAAAAAAGGGCCTATCAAAACAAAGGAATTTGTCTCTAGGTGAGATAATTCCCCTCCAGTACTCATCCATGTAAATCTCACCCACCCCCCTCCCCTCCTTCCCCACCTTATTCCCCCCTCCCTCCCCTCCTCAATTATCACCTATTTTTCCTCTTATTATCATCATTTATCGGTTATTTTTCTCTCCCGCGATAATGTAGCACAAGTGGGTTGCATAAAAGATCGTTATGCAACACCCAGACACCGGCACACACCGCCCCGCTCGTCTCAGTTGACTCCCAGACAGCGAGAGGGGAGGGCTGCCTGTCTCTCTCTCTCGCCTGAGATTATGACCGGGTGGCCAATATCTTCGTTTTTCACCACCCAAATGCTTTTCCCACTTATTTTAGCACTCTTGAAGGTTCATATATACATCATATATGTAAAATAAAAGCATACCGAAAACAAATAATGGTTTATATTGTAAATATAACGAATTCTGTCAGAATCCAGGGCTAGAAATGCACAAATAACTACCCTAGCACCTAGGTCTATATCGCGCTTGTCAGGTTAAAGGACTTGAAGAACTGGATTTGATTAGTCTCATTTTCCAGCCTATCTTATGGTAAATGGATATAGAGGAAAGCTTCTTAACCCTCTCCGACATATGACGCAATTTTGAGCCTATTAGGGATACTTTAAAACCTTTGTTACCATCAGGGGTATTTAGAAACCTTTAGTTTAGTTACTTCAACCTCTGCAGTTGTCTTTGAGTTAGCTGTGGGCAGAAAACTAATTTTGGAGAGGTAATTATAAGAGTGAGAGAACTCTATTTCTTATTGCTAATCTGGCAACCTCTGCGTCATATGAGTCTGAAGGGGTTAATGTACACACATATTGTTTAATATTGTAATCTGGTATTAGATATACCGGTATCATCGGCGGTATGTATATTGATGTCAGTCATAATTAATAAGCAATGTCATCATGACTAATGCTATTCATATACTAGTGTTGAATTACTACCAATAAAATGATAAAGTACATCAGTATAGCTATCCTTTCAGTCATGTTTGCAATTTAATATGTGAAATCAGCATATCTAATATTTTAATTTGCTTTCAGATGTGAACTCCCAGGTGCCGGACAAGAAGTCGATCATGATGTACGTGATGTGCCTCTTCCAAGCCCTGCCCCACGACGGATCTTTTTCCATCGATAAATCACTGCAGTCTGAGTCTTCATTCTCTCTTGAGGTCAGTCTTTGTGCAATTATATTCATATTCTGTGACTGGAGGGGCACTCTTCCTCGGGAGACTATGTAAGGAGCTCGGTGCTGGTGCGGTGCAGCAGTGCCGTGTGGATCTGTGCATGCGTGACAACTTTTATTTTTTTTCTCCTCTTTAACTAGGCCTTTCAAAACAAGTCCAGCATGTCGTCTCGTAGCTCGAGACAAGAGCCCGAACATGGAGATCACAACACAGCAGAAAAATAAAACACAAAATCACACACATCTAGGTCGTCCAGGAGAAATACCTAGAGACCCAGGCCCATTTGGGGTCCCCAGCTAGATTCCCAGGTCCCAGATCTCCCGGAGAGGCTCTGATTTCCGCAGGCAGACCCGCAATGGAGCCGCCACCACAAGCCCGCCCACCATGCCTCCAGGCGTACCCTTCATTACTACCGGCTCCCCGGGCCAGGCACCTGACGGACTTTTATCTAGTCCAACTGGCGCATGACCCTCTCTCCCAAACGACCGCATTTACACTTATCTATTCACTAGCATTCTCCATTAATTTTTATTTATTACCACTTCCCTTGCCTGATCTATAGTCATTCCTCTATCTTCGAACGCTTGTCCTACACAGTCTCTCCATCTCAATGGAGGTCTTCCTACCCCTCTATCTCCCCTTGTACCTGACTCACATATTCTCTTTGTAAGCCTTTCATCTTCCATTCATTCAACATGACCATACCAGCTCAGCACCCTTCTGTCCACTGGCCGACAAATGTTCCTGCTGCCCCACTCTTCTACGTATCTCTTCATTCCTCAATCTGTCTCTAGAGTCACTCCACACATACTGTACTCCTCAAGCAGCTCATCTCCATCACATCCAGCTTTCTTCTCTCCTTTACCTTCAGAGCACATGTCTCAGCCCCATACATCACTGTTTGTACAACAGTCTCTTGATACATTGCACTTCTAACTTTCATTCCGAGATTTCTCACCTTCCACATACTTCCCATTGCTCCGAAAACTTTCCTACCTTCACATACTCTGTTCTACCTCTATTTCCATACCTCCATTCTTACTTATCGTTCCTCCTAGATATTTAAAACACTCTACTTGTTCCAGTATTTCCCCATCCAGCCTCACATCAAGATTCACCCTACGATCACCCCTATTACATACCATCACTTTACTTTTATTGACGTTCACCTTCAGCTTCCGCCTCCCACAAACCACACCAAACTCTTTGACTATTCGCTGCAGTTTCTCCGCCAGCCTATGTTGCATATATATAAGTATGGAGAGAATGGATGATCAGAACTGGGTGAAGAAATGCCGAACTGTGAACGGAGTTAACAGTTAGGTTAGGTTAGGTTAAGTTAGTCAAATTAAAATAATAAAATATATTTTGAAAAAAAAAAAATCAAAGTCGCCGCACATGCGCAGATCCACACGGTACCGTTGCACCGCACCAGCACCGGGCTCCGTACATGGCATCCCCTTAAGAGAGTGTGTACGTCGACCTACGTTGGCTGAGGTATGTGCTCTCCGATTGCCACCTAAATGGAATCCCTTCTTCCTTGGTGCATATCCTTCTTGCCTAGCAACTTTCGTGAACATTAGTTCATAACTTTGTGATATGTCTATGCTAGTGGGGGTATGCGCTCTGCCGATCACCTAAATTAAATCCCTTCTTCTTTGGCGCATATCCTACTACCACCAACAGACAGACAAACAGACGAAGGCAAAAACATAACCTACAACTTTGTTGTTGTTGTTCCCCAAGCTGCCTGGCCGAACAGCCCCAAGGCCCCGAGCAAGGCCAAGGCCATAACCGAGCGCCCCCACAGAACCCTCCCTGCCGACCACAATAAAGCCTGGGTGACCGAAGCTACTCCATAGCGGGGAGCTGAGGAGGGTGCAGAAACGCCCGGGTAACCAAAGCCCCACCCAGGGCCTGTGCCCCTCAGCATTTATGAAGAGAAAGTTGAGGGGCAAAGGAAAAATGTGACGCTTTGGCTTCCAATCTTGGTAGATTGGGAGGTCAATCCACGGAAGAGACGCAGTCACTTGAGATCTAGAAAATATATAAGTAAAAGGAACAGTCAGAGTAAGATATGGGTATGGCAGAGATCGCTCAGTTCTCACTCTGATAGACCAGCCCATCACCACATGACTAGAACCCAATCCTCTCAGCATCAGCTAGGAAAGGCCCTAGAAAGCCGCCTTTGGCGGGGGGATAGCTCCCCTATTTCAACCCCTTTCGGGGTTGGGCACCCGCCCATGTTGGCATAGGTAATTATGTATTCTCAAGGAAAGACTTAGAGGGGTGATATCAGGACTGAATATAGCCTTTATAATTAATGTACTTTAGATTTCAGTTTAGTGTTTATAATAAGAGCTGCTCTTCATACTAGAATAGTTTCTCTTATCAATAATAAGGTACTGTATATCTTCTTAACAATCCTTACTTCTTCTTGTACACCATAATATATTTTTAGCAACAACATGGCATCATATTATTCATGTTAATAAATAAATATTCTCTTCAGGTATCCTTCTTACCTACAACAATGTATTATATTACTCATACTAATTAATTTCTGTTCATTTCAGGGAGAGAGTATGGAAGCTTCAGGACTGTCCCCTACGGCCTGCTCGACGCCAATCAAGGGTCGGCCACTGTCCACCTCCAGCATCGGTCTGAGTGTGTACCAGCGCACCCTGGAGGAAGTGTTGTCATGGTTACTGGGAGCAGAGGATAGGTTGGCTGCCATGCCTCCCATCGCCCCATCCACTGATCAAGTCAAGGATCAATTTCACGAGCTGGAGGTTTGTACCGTCTCTGTTTCTTAATCTTAGGGTTTTTAGTTTCTCTTGTATTATCAGTTGGAGGATGATATTGCTTTTGTTTTCTAAAGATGAGGTCAGTAGATTATGTCTCTGGTGTAGTGAAACGCAAGATAATTTTTTTTTTAGAGCTTGTTGACTATCTATAGAACTTCCTAAGCTTGAATTTGGTAAGGTAATGGTTGAATGTGTACCAGTGCACCTCAAAAGTGTTGTCATAGTTGTTGGAGCTGAAGAGAGGTTGTTGTTATTGTTGTAGTTCCCCAGTCTGTCTGGCCGAACAGTCCCGAGTCTGGTTGACCGAAGCCGCTCTAGATGCTTGGGCCGCCGAAGGGGCCAAGGTGAGATGAGATCTGAGCGGGGGAGGGGATCACCAGCCCACGGGCTTGCACCTCCGGGCCAATGCCCCCACCGTCCGCAGCCCCCCTTGTAGTGCTACCCATCGGGTGATCTCGCCAGTACCTAGAAGGAAAAGTAGTACAGTACAGGAATAGAGACAGACAGAAATGGCTAAGGTTAGGTAGAGGATGCCAAACCTCACTCTGAATAGGACCAGGTTGGTCGCTATGCCACCACGGATGAAATAAGGATCAGTTTCATGAGCTGGAGGTTTGTCATTCAGTTATTTCTTGAACTGGAAGTTGGTACAGTGTTTCTGGCCTTTAAGGTTTGTACCATGTTTGGTTTGGTAAGTGGCTTGTTGACTACTTCCAGATTTGTTTAAGCTTGAGTTCGGTAAGGTAGTGCTTGAATATGTTTTGAATAAGTATGTACCAGTGCACCCTGGAGTTGTTGTAATAGCTGTTAGGAGCTTAGAACAGGTTGGCCGCCATACTTCCCACCTCTCCCACCAGCGATGAAGTCAAGAACTAGATTCATAAGCTAGAGGTTTGTATTACCTGTGTCTCAGGTAGGGTTTGGCCCAGACTAGTAATTATTGAGCATTCTGAATGCCTTTAGAGTTTGTGTCCTTAACTTGGAAAAGAGTCGGTATTGTACGAAGCATAAATTTAATTGCTTTGATCAATGGTAGCTGTTAGTAATTTATCATTGTTTGTTTTCTTAACTATTTAAAGCTACGATTATGACTTCTTGCCCTATGGGCATGGTTTATGCTTGTCAGATTACCTTCAAGAAACTGCATTTAATAGTAAGCTTATGGCCTCTGGATTATTTAAAACATTCTGAAGTAGGCTAGTGAGAGTAGTTGTAAGTTTAAGAAATGTTCATGTCTACCTGTATTATTTGTTATTCTTTATAAATTTTGGTTTGGTCTCTCTTCCAATCTTGTTAATTAATTAAAATCCCCCTCTTCCCCCAGGAGCTGATGTTAGAGCTGACATCGAAGCAGGGCGGCATCGGTGAGGTGCTGGGTGAGGGTGGTCGACTGTTGCGGGAGGGAGTCATGGAAGATGAAGAAGAAGAAGAGGTGCGAGTACAGATGAAGCTCCTCAACACTCGCTGGGAGGAACTGCGGGTCAAGGCCATGGATCGCCAGTCAAGGTGAGGTTGTTTTGGGGTTCTCTTACAATATTTTGGGAGTAATTCTGGTCTGGTGGCAGCTTCTGAATTTAAGTTTCATATTTTTTTAACCTATGGAAAGTAATCTACCTCATGTTTAGATGCTGATACTGCAGTGGGGCCGCGCGGGTAGTGAATGTATTAGACTGGCGAAATGACGGCTATCCGCTGGGCAAACTTCTTACCTAAATAAATCAAATTAGTCGAGACTTTTTCAAAAGTCCCCTTTTTTCGTCTCTAAACCACATTTATCAAGTAAAATTGCAACTTCAATAAAGTAATCTTGTATTAGGCATACAAGGTGGATATTAAAACTTACTTTATATTATTTTGTTGTGTTTATTGAAGTTGGATGCGTATGTACCGGTATTCTGCTGGTCGAACTATCGCTTCTAGACCTATTCCGCATATATTCTCTTGGCGGTTTCACTCGTTTCACACCTACTTTTCCTGACCGTTTCTCTCCACCCCCACCACTATCTTCCCCACCGCTGGGACCTGTGCCAGAAGTCGAGGCCACAAAAAAGTAATAATGGAAGGTAGTGGCGTCCTGTGAGGCTGCCACAAGTGACGGTCCGAATCCTAGACGATCCGCCAGCAGGACGATTTGCCCAAGGTTCAGTTCGCCCTACTGGATGGATACGAGATTATTGGAGGCTTTTATATAAATATATGTCGTTCCAATGATACCTAACAACATGTCTGATAACCTTTCACAACTGTGACGCCTGCCAGCGTTGGCAGAATCGCCTCCCGGTAGCCACTAGCGCTTGCCAGGGACATTGAAATGGGCTACAGTGATCAGAGAATGTTGTTCTTTCTTTCCTAGCAATCGTATTGTCACAGACAGTCCAGTGGTGGTCTTTATTTTCGTCTGTGACAACGGGAAGTATTTTATTTCATTGATAGAATATAACATGCATTGTATATTGTTAAGGAGAGAGAACAATATAGGCAGTGAGGTGGTAGTGTGTGCGTGCGTATACATGTGCTGCTTCCCTCGCTCGGAGGCTCGTGCGCGTGCTGTCTCACGCCCCTTGATTGGCTGGCCTGGCTGGCTGTGTCACGTGACACCTACTGCCTTGTGACGTCTCGGCCTGTGATTGGCCGACCACCGCGTCCTTTGTGGGCTCCTGTGTTGCGGGGGTCCCCGGGAGCGTCCCTTTCTCAGAGCAGGCTAGGGACGCGCACGACTAACATTTACAACTGTCCCCCATATCCCCACCATTCTGATACTGTCTCTCTCACTCGACTTCTTTTCTTTCATTCCTCTAATCTTTTAACATCACAGCACTCCCTTTGGGTTCTGTACACGATTTCATATCGGCCCATCGTATTGTGTGCGTCGCTCTCAGAGATATTTACATGTATTAGAATAGGCTATAAGGGTTCTTAGTTTATGGAGGTTTGATGACTGTGTGTGTCTCCCTCAGCGTCCTGTAGTTATGGAGGTTTGATGACTCTTCGTGTGTGTCTCCCTCATTATCAGTAGTGCTCTGTTTGGTTATTTAATGCTAGACTGGGATAAGGCTTCTGTTATCGTTGTCACCGATGTGTGTACGGTTCGTTTATACCTACACGACTTCGACGGTTTCTGTGGTAGCCTAGGTCGTCCTTTTGGTTGTGTCTTTTGCGAGTGCAGCATCGTGTTTTAAGAGGGCATTAGCCTACTACCTTATCACACAGTGCTGCCTCTTTGCTTAACTTTTGAGGGATCGCCAGGGTAGAGCCAGATACTTGAGATCTGGGTTTACCAAGAGAGCATCCCCGTCATTAACGTAACTTTAACCATACCGCCATAAGGACAACGCTAGGCTATGAGCCTGTCTTGCTCAGCCACAGTTTCCTAACCTTGATATCCCAGCTAGACTTTATTCACCTAGCAGACACTAGTTAGGACCTAAGCTCTTTTGATATGTATGCATTATTATTCACAAGCATTTATTAGTCTAGGTTGTTGAGTTGCACAACCATAGTAGACTGTTTCGTTGATAAGGAAGTACTTCTCTTTTGTGTCGAGCATTACTACCGTTGCGCATTTATAGTATTCTCGTGTCAGTAAACATTATATGTCCTATCTTTTTGTGTATTCGCTCTACACGTGTGGTGTCCTGCTTCCTGCCTTTATTTATAGTTAAGATACGAGCATCTTATGAGCATCAGACATTCTTCAGAAGTTTCCAGGTCTATGCTGTAGGACTATACTTCACTTGCTTTCAGATAGGAGTGAAGAGTTTATTGTTGTTTAGAGTAACTGTATTAAAGCATCTTTTTATTGTATTAAATCTTGCAGTGATTTAATTGATCTTCCCATAGATTCTTTTGTATGCATTTTAACGTAACTTGCATCCTGTGTGTTATCAGGCTATACCAGTGTGGGTTAGCCTGAATTAGAGTACATTTATGCCCAGTTAAGGATACCCCGTTATCACCGATTAACTCTGGAGGGTATAGGTGTTTTGTTCGCCGGCATATAATTCAGGGGTTTGGATCTAGCGTACCGTTGTTGCATAGTGCCCTATTACTAGTCCAATCATTAAGTGCCCTTGTTTTATTCGTAGCCCCGGTCGTAACACAACGACAACAAGCTTAACTGAGGTTATTCTCGTAAGGTTAGGCCTATTATTTTTTGTGATGCTAATGCAGGGTGTTCGTCTCCTAGCTCTCATTTCCATCCTGCTTATTTTCCTGCTTTCCCTGCCTTCATTTTGTCTAGATGACAAGCCATGTAACAAACTCAGTCTTCGCCATTGGTAGACTAGGATAGGTCTTACCAGGTGCCAGGGTCAGTGTGGCAATGTAGTTAATGAAGATTGGTCAGTGTCAATGCGTAAGTGTTAGGGTGACATATGAATATACTTTATAATAGGATAAGTAAACAAAACCATTATTTCATTGACATTTACAATTATAATGTAAAACTTACAAAATAAACAAACCAAAACTTATACGAACACGGAAAAGTCTTGCAGTAGGGGCGAATAGTCTACACTAAGGGGGACGAAAAATCAAGCCTATACGGGGGCGAATCGTCCATATGCCGACGTTGGCATTGCGCACTCAAATCAGAATTGCCAAGGTCCCGATGCTGGCAACTCTACTCCGGCTAGCCTCTGCTGCCCGCTATTCTCGGCTATGCGGCTTTCGCTACCCGCGGTTCCAGGTCGCTATGAGATCGTTTCTATCCTGTCGCTATGCTTAATTACACTATCCGCGCAGCCCAACTATAGTGTAATATAACACTGTTAGCTAAGATAAGATATATCTTCCCAGGGTCCCCATCCTGGTTCTTGCAAAAAGCAACCAAATACCCTGTGTTCTAAATCACCACTGAACTAAAGATTTGTTGCATCTTACTGTCAATTTCTTATTAATGATATATGGCTTAAGTGGGTTTGTTTTCCTATGTGGACCATTTTAGTGATATCTAGTAAACAAAAGCAGAAGTTTGCTGACTGATGGGAGGGAATTATGAAACTAAGTGCAATATATACCATAGTAAATTTATCTTAATTTTAAAAGAGTAGGCATTTTGTACTTCTGTGGTCCACCTTGCTTAGGCAGGGAATATGGCTAATATATAAAAATAAAAAGTATAAAGTTTTGAGTAAATTATCATTATTATAATTATAATATAAAACTTGCCAAATAAACAAACCAAAATGTATACGAACACAGTAAAAAGACAAAATAACTAATCAAAATCGCTATGTGGAAACAACGCTTACGGTAAGTAAAATAATAATTTGTAAATAAAAGAACACAATCATTATAATATGTTTCCCTTAGGTTGCACGAGAAGCTGATGAGTCTACAACAGGAGCAGCTGGAGAGTCTCAAGAAGTGGCTGACTGAGACCGAAGATCGCATTGCTAACATGAGTCAGGTTAGTTGACAATCAGGGTCGCAAGATTTTGATTCAGTACAGTTTCTGTTGGGGCTCTGTCTCAGCTTTTTCATATCTGAAATCCTTGTTGAATGTTACTGTACTGTTATAGTGGCTCTGGTTTCGAGTGTTATATTTAACCAGCGTAGTCAGCTACATGGCTGTTCGGCCAGGCAGCTTAGGGAACAACAACAACAACAACAACAACATATGCTGATCAGGTGCAAGCATTCACATTGTAAATTTGGACACTGGTCTACTGCATCTTTGATGTCTGCCATTGCAGAGAGGGGTTGGAGGCCTTGAAGATTATTGACAAATAAGCAATCATTCTGTTCCTTTGGTTAGGAGAGCCATTTCTTAACCCGGCAAGTGTGGGAAGACTCTTTAAGAGTTTCCCCGGGCGACTGCGGGAAGACTCTTAAGATCCTGGGCCTAAAAAAATCCATTTAAAACACCCCAAAAAAAACGTTTTTTGTTTTGTTTTTTTTGCCCCTGGGCCATGCCAAATATCACTCCTCCACATCCCCTCCTTCCCCACTTTCCTCCCCTCCTTCAGTTATCACCTATTTTCCCTGTTATTCCCTTATTCTGTGGTCTATTTTCGTGCTAACATTAGCGAGTTGGTAGCAGGGTGTTGTCATCACCCAGCCCCTCTTTACTATGAACTGTTGGAAGTGGAAATAAAACTCCATCAACAAATTCTAAGAATGGCAGTTGTCTATAGGCCTGGCCATCGTGGCACAGATAGGGGTTTTATGGAAGAGTTTGGGCAGTTTCTCGAGGAATTTTCTGCTAAAACCGGAAGACTTTTGATATGTGGAGATTTTAATTACTGGGTTGACAGCCCTCATCTGAAGCCATTCTCTCCTGAGTTCCTTGAGTTGACTGATCAGAACAATTTTGTAAACCATGTGTCCCACCCAACTCATATCTTAGGACACACCCTTGACTTGGTTTTCTCTCCTGTGGGTTGTGGTGGTGTTCTGGATGTTGATGTTGAGAATGCTGACCCTAATACCTCTGATCATGCTTTGATTACTTTCAGCTTTGATTTCCCTAAGCCACTCACACATGAAAAAGTAATCAGATTTAGAAATTATAAAAATGCAGACCAAAATTTGGCTAGCAGTGAAGTAAAACAGTACTTGGGAAGTATTGATACTTCCAACCTTACTTCAGATGAGCTGGTGGAGGTACATGGAAATGCACTTAAATTAGTGTTCGATCATCACTGTCCAGAAGTAGAGAAGAAAATCATAGTACGAGATGATTCACCCTGGTATAGCACTCGAGTTAAATTTCTTAGAAGAGCGTAGAAGAGCTGAACGTGAATGGCGGAAAAATAAAACAGACTCTACATGGTTGCAATATCTGTCAGCCAGAAGAGCTGTGGTCCACACAATCAAAGATGAAAAGAAAGTGTATTATCAGGGAAAAGTTGACTCGTGTGGTAATGACCAGAGGAGGTTGGCTTCAATTGTAAACAGTTTACTTGGAAAAACAAGAGTCAGCTTAAGACCTTCTGTACCCGATGCCGAGTTGGCTGCCAACTTTGTGGCATTTTTTGCTGGCAAGATAACTCGCATAAGACAGGAACTGGATGATGCTTCTGTTGGTGAAGAACTTTCAGTTGTACTCCAACCCCGACACATTCCTAATAATGTCCTCTCATCCTTTCACTCAGTAGAGGTGGACATGATCTCGTCCTACATAAGAAACCTCAATAAAACATTTTGCCCGTTGGATCCCATAAATGTTTCCAAGCTACCAAGAGTCTATGATCACACAGTTGAGTTTATTTCCAAAATAATTAATAAGTGCTTCTCTGAAGGTAGCTTCCCACATTCTGAAAAGCATGCACTACTCCGACCTACTCTAAAGAAACCTGGACTTGATGTTGAGAACATGTTGAACTATCGTCCTGTCTCCAACCTGTCCTTCATATCAAAGATATTAGAGCGTGCAATACTTGACCAATTACAACCACTACTTCAGCAGAATGAAACTATCCCAATTTTTCAGTCTGCTTACCGACAGCATCATTCAACTGAAACAGCATTGATTAGAGTACATAATGATCTAGTTGAGAACATTTGCAATGGTGTGGCCTCACTATTGGTCTTGCTTGATCTCTCTGCGGCCTTTGACACAGTGGATCACGAGTTGTTATTGAGTGATCTTTATGATTGTGGTGTGCGTGACTCCGCTCTCTTGCTTCTTGGGTCGTACTTGTCAGGTAGATCCCAGAGTGTGATGGTAAATCAAGTGGTCTCGGACTCGACACCCCTGCAGTATGGTGTTCCGCAGGGATCAGTTTTAGGTCCTATCCTATTTATAATTTATATTAGCAGTTTGTCTCTTCTGCTTCGTGCACATAATGTCACCTTTCACTTTTATGCAGATGACACCCAGATTTATGTGAGAATCACAAATATAGTTGATATACGGAGTAAGATGGAATTGTTGATGTCTGATATCAAGAAGTGGATGAGAGCGAGAAAACTTAAACTAAATGATGGTAAAACTGATATTCTCATCATCCGAGGAAATAGAAGAGCTGATGATATAGTGGGTGCCCTCTCCATCAATGTGGGTGGATCTCAGCTGCGACCGGCCAACTCTGTTCGAAATCTGGGTGTATATGTGAACTCCCGATTAGATTTCAAAGAGCATGTAAACCAGATAGTTAAAAGTTGTTACTTGCACATCAGAAATCTCTATTTGGTGAAGCCGTTTTTAACCAGACGTTGCCTCCTGACGTTGGTTCACTCATTGGTCTTCTCTCGTGTTGATTATTGCAATGCCCTGTTGGTGGGTCTTCCAAATTATATTTTGAAGAAAGTTCAGTCTGTTCTTAACAGGGCCGCAAGACTAATTTTTGGTGTTCTACCTAGAACTCCTACTACATCTCTTCACATAGAACTGCACTGGCTGCCAGTAAGAGCAAGAATAGAATTTAAGTTGTGTTTGGTGACTTTTAAGGTTCTCAAATTTGGTGAGCCTAGGTACCTTGCGGAGCTTCTCAGGCGCCCACCGGCACACCATGGTGTAGTTGTGCGTCATGACAATGACCCTTTTCGTCTTGATGAACCAAGGGCTTTCCAGCAGTCTTCTTTCTTTGAGAGGTCATTCTCCTACATGGCTCCGAGGTTGTATAACAGGTTGCCGCTGTCCGTGAGACAACTGAGTTCTGTTGAATGCTTCAAGAGACAACTTAAGACTTTTCTCTTTGAGAGAAGCTATGATCTTGAGAGAGGTGTCATGACAGATGGCTATAGAGTTTAGGCTATTTTGCCACTGCTAGTGATTGTTAAATGTGTGTTGTATATAAGCCTTCTTTTGATGCATTGATTTTTGTTCTTTTTTCTTTCTCTTTTCGAGCGCTAGTGAATTCTTCGGAAAAATTGGCGCTTATGAGAAATAAGTAACATGCTTATTATTATTATTATTATTATTATCACTGTTACCAAGCGTGGGAAAGAGCGAGAGAGAGACTATTGCGTAACAGTGTCTCTCCAGACAAGAGGAGGGGAGGGAGGTTGCCTCAGCCATACATTATGTAACTCCCGGCCTGTATCGCTGATTTTGACCATCCAAACGCTGTTTCCACTTGTTTTATTGCTGTAACAGGTTAATACCTTTATAATCAACCTAAAAGGCGCATATGGATAAGTAATAATGCTATTTATGGTAAAATAACTGTTAGTGATGGGAACAGCTCAAATACGTGCGCACAGGCGTGTGGTGTCTCATACCCCCCATGCGCACGTTTTAGGTTAAGCTGTAGCTACTGTATACAATTATGCATTTTTTTATATATCAAATACTTCCTCCAAACACAGGTTTTTATGACGTGTAGTTTGTGGGCATATAAATATCTAAACTGGTTACTGTAGATGACATACCAGTAATGTTAAAATTAATTATATAGGTTTCAGCATATTGATTAAAGTCATGATCATGTTAATTTATATAGTCTTGCATGTGCATTTGTGAACATTAATAGTGATACATCTATTTGAATCTGTAATGAACGCAAACAGACAATGACTGTGTTGGTGGTGTAATGGTTTAGATGCTTATGTTCTGGGTGTGATGTCCCGAGTTCGAATCCTGGGAGGACCATATGCTTTCATTAGTATATTCAAGTACTTTGAGATTTTATAATGAATGATTAATGTTAAGAACGGTGTGTTACTTATTTATATCATAGATGCTTCAGAACTTGTCTTTAAAAGTTCAAAGTTTTAAATAGGTTTATCCTTATTAATGCTCACAACTGTAGGCGGGTGCCCAACCCCGAAAGGGGTTGAAATAGGGGAGCTATCCCCCCGCCAAAGGCGGCTTTCTAGGGCCTTTCCTAGCTGATGCCGAGAGGATTGGGTTCTAGTCATGTGGTGATGGGCTGGTCTATCAGAGTGAGAACTGAGTGATCTCTGCCATACCCATAGCTTACTCTGACTGTTCCTTTTACTTATATATTTTCTAGATCTCAAGTGACGGCGTCTCTTGCGTGGATTGACCTCCTAATCTACCAAGATTGGAAGCCAAAGCGTCACATCTTTCCTTTGCCCCTCACTTTCTCTTCATAATTGCTGAGGGGCACAGGGCCCTGGGTGGGGCTTTGGTTTCCCGGGCGTTTCCGCACCCTCCTCAGCTCCCCGCCATGGAGTGGCTTCGGTCACCCAGGCTTTATTGTGGTCGGCAGGGAGGGTTCTGTGGGTGCACTCGGTTATGGACTTGCTCGGGGCCTTGGGGCTGTTCGGCCAGGCAGCTTGGGGAAAAACAACAACAACTGTAGGCTACATATATATTTGCGACAAATTATGTCTCCTTCCCCCACAGCTTGGCCCGACAACCAAAGCATTGAAGCAACAGATCACAGCTCACCAGGACCTACAGAAAGACCTGGAGGGAGAACAAGTCAACATCAATTCTCTCTCTAATATGGTCGTGGTGGTGGACGAGTCTAATTCAGAGAGTGGTGAGTTGTTCTTTATCTTATCATTTGTAATAATGTATGAGCTAAGTTTGGTTAATACCTGTATTTATATAGCCGGTGCCAAAAATATAATCCTTGCCTAGTTAATTTCCAAGTCAAGAGGTTACTAACTTACCCCAATTCAAATGTAAAACTTGCAAACTAAAAAAAAACAAAAAATGGGACGATACAAGATAAAGGTAAAATAACTTATCAAAATCGCTATGTGGAAATAAAGCTTACTAAAATAACATTTATGAAATAAAAGAACACAATATGTGATGTAGGAAAGTGTATTGCCTATTGTTTCAGTTTTATTATTTTATTTTTCCTGCAGCATATTCTAGTTTGGAGGATGAACTGAATGCCTTAGGAGAGCGTTGGGCCCACATCTGTCGTTGGGCTGAGTCACGTTGGACCACACTGCAGGTATGACACACAAACCTCAAGGATAGGTTTTGTAAATTGATCATACTACTGTATTTAGTTTGCAGAAATATTATCTTTTGTTTTTGTTGGGGACAGTAAGATGAATGAAGGGTGCATTTCAGATAAGGGATCAGAGTCTTAAAGTAATGACAACAGATATAATCATTATTATTTTCATATCTCAAGATGCTCTCTTGTCAAACAACAAATATGCTAAATTGATAGTGATTTCACACAAACCAACTTATTGTACAATATTTCTAAAGGGATTCCTCTTTGAGAACCCTGCTATCTCTAGAAAGATGCCTGCAGTCATTGGCTGGTTACAGAGGCCACTCAATGAGACTATATTTAGTTATTGTTTTTGTGTAATACTGTAGCTGGACAGTTTAGTAAAGGGTTTTCAACATATACACATTTTTCATTTTAGCTCTTACAATTATTAAATCATATGGATAAAAATATAATTGTAATTGTGAATTGAAGTAGCTATGTCAATAATAGCTGTACATTAACTATTCAAGTTTTCATGGTTTGACATATTGTAAGCCTTACCGGTATATTATAAAGTTTTGAGTTGATAATGTGTTCGAGTATAATTTCATACAGTTAATGCAGTGCCGTCCGGCTGGCTCAGTTGATAGCGTCTGCTTCCCCTCTTGCAGTTTTGCGTTCAATCCCCGCTCGGATTGAAAAGATTTTCTGGGATATAGCCGGCGGTTACCGTCTCCCCATGAGTACAAAGGAGTACAAAGGAAATCAAGCAACAACAGATCTAGTGACCCTTCTAGGCTGCTTGTCCTCCAAAACACTGAGGATCAAGTGTCCAAACAGTGGTTTAGAGTGGGTAAGGGAACATTGGAAAGGGAACTACTGCCCTGGAACTAATGTCCGTGGCAGTGCTAGGAAGTTAGTAGGGGACATATGGGTTAGTAACTGAGGGGAGGATAAAATAAAGTTATTCATTTACAAACGCAGTCAGTCGCGGGTTTGATGCGAGATATTTGTCTAGGCGGAGTTTAAATGAATCAACGGTGCTGCAGTCTATAACGTCTCGGGGAAGCCCATTCTACAAGTTGACAACTCGATTGAAGAAGAAATTCTTAGATTCGTGTGAGTTAAAAGATTTACCAATAATTTTGCAACCGTTTCCCCGCGTGTAATTAGATTGGTTGATAGTGAAGTACTTACTACAGTTCATATTGTCGATGCCTCTGATGATTTTGAACACTTGAATTAAGTCACCTCTTAATCTGCGCTGGGTTAAAGGAAATCGATTTAATTCTCTAAGACGCTCTTCGTATGGTTTGTTCTTTAGGCTAGGTATCATTTTGGTAACTCTACGTTGAACTCGTTCTAGCTTGTTTATGTCTTTTTGGTAATAAGGGCACCAGCATTGAACGCAGTATTCCAGAAGAGGGCGGACTAAGGAATGGAGCAATGAGCAATGGAGATGGAGATGGGTACTGGTCTCTGGTTGATTAACCCTTTCACGCACAGGATGCGATTTGAGCCTATTCTGGGATACATTAAAACCTTTGTGACCATCAGTGGTGTTTAGAAACCTTTAGTTTAGTTACTTCAACCTCTGCAGTTGTCTTTGAGTTAGCTGTGGGCAGAAAACTAATTTTGGAGAGCTAATTATAAGATTGAGAGAACTCTATTTCTGATTGCTAATCGGCAATCCCTGCGTCCACACGTGCATGAAAGGGTTAAAGAAGGTCAAGCGCTTCTGAATCCTCAAAGGAGATACAGGCGGAATATAAGTAACCAGACTATTATTATTATTATTATTACTATATCTATACAGTATACACTATACACTGCGGTAGTAAAAATGTCACCTGAAATACGCTCTTCCATTGTGGATGATGGCAATTCTGTGTATGTTGGACTTGTGAGATGCCGTGCATACGATCGCTTCTGGGTAACACAATGTTACCATTGCCAGGGCTTTGGTCATACCAGTGACAGGTGTTATCGGAAAAATGAGGATCCAAAATGCAACTTCTGTGCCGGTACTCATAACTCAAAAGACTGCACCAACAAGACTTCCCCCAAATGTATAAATTGTATGAGCTCCACATCAGTTACGGAGCCGCCAAATCATTTCGCCTCAAGTAGAAATTGTCCTCTAATGACAGCTCAGAGAAATAAAGTTATTGAGAACACCAATTTTGTAGGTTCAAAAAACTGAAAAATGCACATGGGAGCCGGTTGAAACTGGGTCTGTTGAATGTTCGTTCCTTGCGTAACAAAATGGATCATATTTGCGAGATCTTGGATGAACGTAACCTTGATGTATTATGTCTCACTGAGACCTGGTTGTTCGAGTCAGATCTGAATATTATCCAGGCGGCATTGCCTAAAACCCATTCCATAATAAATGTTCCTAGGCCTAGGGGAGATCATCCGGGTGGTGGAGTGGCAGTTGTCTACTCCACATCTCTGGTGAATATCTTGCAAATAAGCCATAACCCAGCCCCTCTTTACTATGAACTGTTGGAAGTGGAAATAAAACTCCATCAACAAATTCTAAGAATGGCAGTTGTCTATAGGCCTGGCCATCGTGGCACAGATAGGGGTTTTATGGAAGAGTTTGGGCAGTTTCTCGAGGAATTTTCTGCTAAAACCGGAAGACTTTTGATATGTGGAGATTTTAATTACTGGGTTGACAGCCCTCATCTGAAGCCATTCTCTCCTGAGTTCCTTGAGTTGACTGATCAGAACAATTTTGTAAACCATGTGTCCCACCCAACTCATATCTTAGGACACACCCTTGACTTGGTTTTCTCTCCTGTGGGTTGTGGTGGTGTTCTGGATGTTGATGTTGAGAATGCTGACCCTAATACCTCTGATCATGCTTTGATTACTTTCAGCTTTGATTTCCCTAAGCCACTCACACATGAAAAAGTAATCAGATTTAGAAATTATAAAAATGCAGACCAAAATTTGGCTAGCAGTGAAGTAAAACAGTACTTGGGAAGTATTGATACTTCCAACCTTACTTCAGATGAGCTGGTGGAGGTACATGGAAATGCACTTAAATTAGTGTTCGATCATCACTGTCCAGAAGTAGAGAAGAAAATCATAGTACGAGATGATTCACCCTGGTATAGCACTCGAGTTAAATTTCTTAGAAGAGCGCGTAGAAGAGCTGAACGTGAATGGCGGAAAAATAAAACAGACTCTACATGGTTGCAATATCTGTCAGCCAGAAGAGCTGTGGTCCACACAATCAAAGATGAAAAGAAAGTGTATTATCAGGGAAAAGTTGACTCGTGTGGTAATGACCAGAGGAGGTTGGCTTCAATTGTAAACAGTTTACTTGGAAAAACAAGAGTCAGCTTAAGACCTTCTGTACCCGATGCCGAGTTGGCTGCCAACTTTGTGGCATTTTTTGCTGGCAAGATAACTCGCATAAGACAGGAACTGGATGATGCTTCTGTTGGTGAAGAACTTTCAGTTGTACTCCAACCCCGACACATTCCTAATAATGTCCTCTCATCCTTTCACTCAGTAGAGGTGGACATGATCTCGTCCTACATAAGAAACCTCAATAAAACATTTTGCCCGTTGGATCCCATAAATGTTTCCAAGCTACCAAGAGTCTATGATCACACAGTTGAGTTTATTTCCAAAATAATTAATAAGTGCTTCTCTGAAGGTAGCTTCCCACATTCTGAAAAGCATGCACTACTCCGACCTACTCTAAAGAAACCTGGACTTGATGTTGAGAACATGTTGAACTATCGTCCTGTCTCCAACCTGTCCTTCATATCAAAGATATTAGAGCGTGCAATACTTGACCAATTACAACCACTACTTCAGCAGAATGAAACTATCCCAATTTTTCAGTCTGCTTACCGACAGCATCATTCAACTGAAACAGCATTGATTAGAGTACATAATGATCTAGTTGAGAACATTTGCAATGGTGTGGCCTCACTATTGGTCTTGCTTGATCTCTCTGCGGCCTTTGACACAGTGGATCACGAGTTGTTATTGAGTGATCTTTATGATTGTGGTGTGCGTGACTCCGCTCTCTTGCTTCTTGGGTCGTACTTGTCAGGTAGATCCCAGAGTGTGATGGTAAATCAAGTGGTCTCGGACTCGACACCCCTGCAGTATGGTGTTCCGCAGGGATCAGTTTTAGGTCCTATCCTATTTATAATTTATATTAGCAGTTTGTCTCTTCTGCTTCGTGCACATAATGTCACCTTTCACTTTTATGCAGATGACACCCAGATTTATGTGAGAATCACAAATATAGTTGATATACGGAGTAAGATGGAATTGTTGATGTCTGATATCAAGAAGTGGATGAGAGCGAGAAAACTTAAACTAAATGATGGTAAAACTGATATTCTCATCATCCGAGGAAATAGAAGAGCTGATGATATAGTGGGTGCCCTCTCCATCAATGTGGGTGGATCTCAGCTGCGACCGGCCAACTCTGTTCGAAATCTGGGTGTATATGTGAACTCCCGATTAGATTTCAAAGAGCATGTAAACCAGATAGTTAAAAGTTGTTACTTGCACATCAGAAATCTCTATTTGGTGAAGCCGTTTTTAACCAGACGTTGCCTCCTGACGTTGGTTCACTCATTGGTCTTCTCTCGTGTTGATTATTGCAATGCCCTGTTGGTGGGTCTTCCAAATTATATTTTGAAGAAAGTTCAGTCTGTTCTTAACAGGGCCGCAAGACTAATTTTTGGTGTTCCACCTAGAACTCCTACTACATCTCTTCACATAGAACTGCACTGGCTGCCAGTAAGAGCAAGAATAGAATTTAAGTTGTGTTTGGTGACTTTTAAGGTTCTCAAATTTGGTGAGCCTAGGTACCTTGCGGAGCTTCTCAGGCGCCCACCGGCACACCATGGTGTAGTTGTGCGTCATGACAATGACCCTTTTCGTCTTGATGAACCAAGGGCTTTCCAGCAGTCTTCTTTCTTTGAGAGGTCATTCTCCTACATGGCTCCGAGGTTGTATAACAGGTTGCCGCTGTCCATGAGACAACTGAGTTCTGTTGAATGCTTCAAGAGACAACTTAAGACTTTTCTCTTTGAGAGAAGCTATGATCTTGAGAGAGGTGTCATGACAGATGGCTATAGAGTTTAGGCTATTTTGCCACTGCTAGTGATTGTTAAATGTGTGTTGTATATAAGCCTTCTTTTGATGCATTGATTTTTGTTCTTTTTTCTTTCTCTTTTCGAGCGCTAGTGAATTCTTCGGAAAAATTGGCGCTTATGAGAAATAAGTAACATGCTTATTATTATTATTATTATTACACCGGTACTGGTATACTGTATATTCATTTATTTTCAGAGCCTGTCGATCCACTGGCTTCACTATGAGAGGGAAGTTAGTGAGGTACGGGAATGGCTGGACACTAAGGAGACACAACTCAGACAGTACGAGAGTGATCCCTCCACCGACCAAAAACTCATCCTCAAACATGCCAGCGCTTTACAGGTACGTTATATGTGTGAGAGAGAGACAAAGGGTGGGAAAAAGAGAGAAGTTTGTGAGGTGTGAGGGTGGCTGGATACTAAAGAGACACAACTCTGACAGTACTGTACAAGAGGATCTTTCCACTGACCAGGGACATATCCTTAAACATGCCAACACTATACAGGTTTGCTACATGCAAGAAATTTCCTAGCCAACATTGCTTCCCTACTAAGGATTCTGCAAATATTGTTATTCTCAATCTACGTATTAGCGATTGCATGTAGCTATCTAGTACAGTCGAACCTCGCATGAGCGGACTAATAGGGGGGGGGGGGGGGGAGACCCTGGTCCGCACATTGAAAAAGTCTGTACATTGAAAATCGAGTAAAAATACGATTAACTTTAACATGTACTAACCAAAACTGTATAAAATAATATAATAATATAATATTATAATAATAAGACTTAATAATATAAGACTGTCTAAAAACATGTTTTCCTTACCTTAATATCTATTGAAGTATTTACACTATAAAATAAATGACTTAATGATATAATACTTGTAAACAAACTGATATTTTCGGCGGGAAAATGCTGCCGCGTCACCCGCCTACCGGACAACTTTCAAATTAGCGGTCTTTTGCCCGATTTGTCCGGACTTTAGGGCGCTTGTCCGATCTCAATTTTTTGTCCGTACAAACCGAGTCCGTTCACCAGGGGTCCGCTCATGCGAGGTTCGACTGTATTTGTTTTTATACTTCTGTCCTTATTTTCGTCTTTTGCTTTCACTCAGGTGAATTCTAGTTTGTAATTACCAATTCACAAACAAAATTATATAATATAATAAGTTGTGTTACCAAGAGAGTACACATTAAAGAAATATGTAGCCTATTTAGAATTAGAGAGGATCCGGTACCGGGTAGCCTATGCTGTAGGAGTAGCCTACTACTGGCAAGTCGCTACTTTCCTCCTATTTAATTCAGTTACTTCAAGCTTCTGAGAGTTTCGAAAATTTAAAAATGTATCTGAGCATATAGATGATGGCATATATCGGACATAATATTTGATTTACGAATATGTATGTACAGTACAGTATGTGTATGTCATGAAAGATAGGCCTACTGTTGGATATTGGCAGGTAGCCTACTCAGAGGAAAAATACAATCAATCGAGCTTTGCCAAACTACATTAGTACTGCGATAAACTGCAACCTGTTATTTTTATTTTGTAATCAATTATCAACAAATAAATTTTCATCGATTTCTACATGTATGGATATCAACTACTCCATTTATCCAAACCAATTGCATGGCAACCATGGGCTATTAATACATTTGAAGTCACCAAGCTAATCATACAAAAGAAAGCACTCATTGTAGTTACAGTTCGAAATATTGATATTGGCTTATGTATTAATGCAAAACTAATGTGTACTCCGTGGTTCGACTTACAATCTATCAATTACTACATTTAAGAGTGATAATGATGACTAAAACGCTAAACCAAATACTGTAGGCCGCTACATTAGGTACAGTAAGTCCAGCTTATACTTAAGTTACTGCATCTACCTCATGCTCAGCACTGTTAATACTCCCAGGCCAATTGGACACATGTAGGCCTATAGGCCTATAGGATAAATAGCTCAACTGAAGTAATTTGTAATCATTAAGTATGTAGGCGAAAACCGTTACCAATGTGACTCGTGATTTAAACTATGCAGCATTGCAACCTACTAGGCTATGGAGTGGTGATGGGCTGGTCTATCAGAGTGAGAACTGAGCGATCTCTGTCATACCCATAGCTTACTCTGACTGTTCCTTTAACTTATGTATTTTCTAGATCTCAAGTGTTGGCGTCTTTTCCGTGGATTGACCTCCCAATCTACCAAGATTGGAGGCCAAAGCGTCACATTTTTCCCTTGCCCCTCAACTTTCTCTTCATAATTGCTGAGGGGCACAGGGCCCTGGGTGGGGCTTTGGTTTCCCGGGCGTTTCCGCACCCTCCTCAGCTCCCCGCCATGGAGTGGCTTCGGTCACCCAGGCTTTATTGTGGTCGGTAGGGAGGGTTCTGTGGGGGCGCTCGGTTATGGCCTTGGAATTGCTCGGGGCCTTGGGGCTGTTCGGCCAGGCAGCTTGGGGAACAACAACAACACTAGGCTATGGAAAAGATAACTCATACAAATTATCTCTTATCCTACATGTTAAATGCATTTGAAGACAATGGTTCACTTGTGATAACTTATTTATATAAGCTATATCTTTTAATTCGTACAAAGGATTAATAACTGTATGGATACAGTGAATAATTATATTTGCTGTGCAACATGTAGCCTAATGAACTAATAGCCTACTATTGGTTGTATGATAAACTAATACAATACTAACATATATAATAGGCTATATGTTCGTGGACATTTAATTATAAAATTAATTTTATTCAGCATAGAGGCATCTCAGGTTATCAAGACACAACTACTGTATTATCGAATAACCACGTCAATGATTAGGCTACGGCGATGCTTCGTTCCCTTGGCACTTATTTTGTATTTGTTCGTATGCTTTATAGACAATTTCCAACGTAATGTAAAAACTGTTGCTGTTTTTTACAATATAATAGAATCAGTTTAATGACAGTTTGTGTTAGTTGTTGTTGTTGCTCCCCAGACTGCCTGGCCTAACAGCCCCAAGGCCCTGAGCAAGGCCAAGGCCATAACCGAGCGCCCCCACAGAACCCTCCCTGCCTACCACAAGAAAGCCTGGGTAACCGAAGCCACTCCATGGCGGGGAGCTGAGGAGGGTGCGGAAACGCCCGGGAAACCAAAGCCCCACCCAGGGCCCTGTGCCCCTCAGCAATTATGAAGAGAAAGTTGAGGGGCAAAGGAAAAATGTGACGCTTTGACTTCCAATCTTGGTAGATTGGGAGGTCAATCCACGGAAGAGACGCCGTCTCTTGAGATCTAGAAAATATATAAGTAAAAGGAACAGTCAGAGTAAGCTATGGGTATGGCAGAGATTGCTCAGGTCTCACTGATAGACCAGCCCATCACCACATGACTAGAACCCAATCCTCTCAGCATCAGCTAGGAAAGGCCCTAGAAAGCCACCTTTGGCGGGGGGGATAGCTCCCCTATTTCAACCCCTTTCGGGGTTGGGCACCCGCCAGTTTGTGTTAGTTGGAAGTAATACTGTACTAAGAAATTTTAGTGGCGAGTAGGAAGCCTTCGATCGATCGTCTGCCAAGCCTCAAGCTGGTTTAAACCTCGGATTGACTGCCTGCTGCATTCTTACAATTGTCATCCATTATTTATATAAATCCTTGCTTAGCATGACTGCAAATAGTCAGTGCCAGTGTTTATTAATTTATATTATGGATTCCTTATGGATTAGTGTAAGCTATCTTAAGTAATTTGAGGTTTTTATAACTTCGATCTAACTTCAAACCTACCCTCCCGCAGGTTTAAACCTCGGATCGAGTAATCCGCGGATGACTGGATAAGCGGTTCAGGATTTTATTATGTATACCAATAGTCCTGGATTGAGTTTCAATCTCGGGTTTAAACCAGCGAGGAGGTTTAAACCACTGTTCTGAATTCGGGCCTTAATGTACCAGAGGATATTACCATAAATGTACCGTCCAGTACCAGGCAATGTGGCCAAACTGGCTTCAGAGGCAAGATAGAACAATCTCCCACCTCAAAAGTTGGTGAAGCACTATCCCAGAGAGCCTTGGGAGGCTTGCAACCAACCTAAGAAGTGTTGCCAATTCTTTAGAACAGTGTTTACAAGTCATGGTACCAGCTACCGGCTGATACTGGCAGTTACAAGGACCGCATATTACTGCCGGCCGCCGGTGGTACTGGCGAGTGACTTATTTACTGACGGCCGTTGCTGGGATAGTACGGGTTAAGAGCCTTTGGCTCTTATGAAGTGTTTCCTAAACGGTGCAAAAGTTTTTAGTGTACAGTGAACCCTCAAATTACGCGGGGGATGCGTACTGTGCTGTCGGCGCGTACGTTCGTTTGCGCGTACATGGGAGTTAAATATAAATGGGGAAAATAGGTATTGGTCTAGGTCCGACCGAAAGTTGTACTATTTCTACCTTTCATCACCTAAAAACCACAAATATATAACATATTACTGTACATATATGTTTTTATAACCTAATGTACCACACAAAATACATTTAATGTATAAAAATAAGACACAAACGTAAATTAACTCGCATTGGTAGTGATTGAGCAACGCAGATGTTATGGATCTGCGCCCGAAACGGATCGACCGAAATAATAGGCCTAGCCGCCTAGGCCTACTGGTAAAGTTTTGAGTCGAAAAGTAATACACCCTGTATAGGCCCATAGTTTCATATAGCCTACATAGTGTCAAGTGAGATAGTTCAATAGCTCATATACATATTATGGAATTGGCTTCACATCATTTAGCCAGGGGAGAGCAGTAAGCTTTGAAGCGACTTGAGAGAGAAGTGTAAACAATCTCACCTCCAACTCCTGAACAGAAACAGATTTTCCATTTCCGATTTTGTTTGCTCAATGAATGATACATGCAATGAAAAACTAAGAACAGTCTTTTAATGGATTCATAAAATCCTGTTGTGCTTTATAGATACATAATAGTTTTGTACGGGAGATGTGTCTCTCTCCACAGTCAACGGTGACGACGTCGGAGGGCCCGGCATCATGCCAATATGGCCGCCCGAAACTCTCCAACATACGGTATACGAATTGACTCTCGCTCGGCGCGTACATTTGAATAATTGAGCGTATTTTTCGATTTGTTGCCTCAATTGTGGTTCAAGCGTAGCTTTGATTACGCGTAGATAAATTGCGCGTATTTTGAGGGTTCACTGTAGTCAGTACAGTAGAACCTCGCTCTTTCGGACTAATTGGGGGAGACCCCTGTCCGAAAGTGTCAAAAGTCCGAAGGGGCCGAGTCCGAACTCACAATTCAGCCTTTCAGACAAATCCGAAAGGCTGAAATAATGTCCGAAGTTTATAAGTCCGAAACTCAGCTCTTCGGTCCGAATGCGAAATAATTGTTCTCAGCTTTCAGACAAATCCGAAAGGCTGAAGCATGAGTCCGAAGTTTATAAGTCCGAATACACATTCACCTAACCAGACAACTCCGAAACTCGGCTCTTTGGTCCGAATGCGATTTAATTTTTCTCAGCCTTTCAGACAAATCCGAAAGGCTGAAGCATGAGTCCAAAGTTAAATGTAGTCCGAAAAGTGTAGTCCGAAAAGGATGGAGGTATTTTCTCAGCCTTTCAGACAAATCCGAAAGGCTGAACCATGAGTCCGAATTGAAATACTAGTCCGAAAGTCTGAGAATTCCGAAAGATTGAAGTCCGAAAGAGCGAGGTTCTACTGTATAATAGACAAACTCTGTCTTTTAACCCATGAAGCGCGATAGGCCTCACGGAAGGCTCACCATAGGGAACGCAATAGGCCTCACGGAAGCAAGACCATAAAAAAAGCCTTCCAAAACATCCCAGGGGCTATCAAAACAAAGGAATTTGTCTCTAGGTGAGATAATTCCCCTCTAGTACTCCTCCATGTGTTTCTCACCCCCCCCCCCCCCTTCCCCTCCTTATTACCCCCTCCCCCCCTCCTCAATTATCACCTATTTTTCCTCTTATTTTCATCATTTATCGGTTATTTTTCTCTCCCGCGATAATGTAGCACAAGTGGGTTGCATAAAAGATCGTTATATAACACCCAGACACTGCCCGCTCGCCTCAGTTACCTCACGGACAGCGAGAGGGGAGGGTTGCCTGTTGCTCACTCTCGCCTGAGATTATGACCGGGTGGCCAATATATACGTTTTTCACCAGCCCTGTGAGAGTGTTGTTCTAGACTCAGTGGTCTGGTTAAACAAACTTTTAATAATAATAATATTTATTTTTATTTTTTATTTTTCACCACCCTAATGCTTTTCCAACTTATTTTAGCACTCTTGAAGGTTCATATATACATCATATATGTAAAATAAAAGCATATTGAAAACAAATAATGCTGTATATCGTAAATATAACTAATTCTGTCAGAATCCAAGGCTAGAAATTCACAAAGAAGTACCCTTGCCCCTAGGGTATTTTCGCGTTTAATAGGTTAACTAAAATCTTATTAACAAATTTAACACAGGTGCTGCAAGCTGAAATGGAAGTGATGCAGAAGCGTTTTGAGCGGCTGCAGGAAGGTAGCGGAAAGGTGTTGGCTCTCATTCCATCAGACTCACCGGCCCAGGAGGACATCGCAGCAGAGATTGAGAATGTCCAGGACCGCATGGACTGCCTTCTTAGCATCATGGAGGCTCAGACACAGAGGGTTAGTTGAAAATACAGTTAAATTAAAATGTAAAACTTGCAAACTAAACAAACCAAAATTGGGACAAGGACAATATAAAGTCAAATTAAATTATCAAAATCGCTATGTGGAAACAACGCTTACTAAAATGAAAATTATTAAATAAAAGAACACAATCCACCACATAGGGTGTACATCACTACATGAGCAAGTTAATCTGTTTCCCAAGCAAACCAATCGCACATATAACAACGCACTATCGTCACGTTAAAGGAAGTAGTCAAGTTTGGGAAGTCCGGGACGTTCTGGCAAATTTTACTAAACTCTGCATGAATAAAGAAACTACATGTTAAATGTCAAAATATTATTTAAAATCAAATTTGCAACATGACAAGACATTAACAATAGTAAAAAATACAGAGAAAAAATTGAGAGAAAGTGTTTAGAAGTGAGCTATTTATAGTTGAGGGCAGAGTTTGCGAGCATTGTCATTTCTGTATGTAAAGTATATTCTTGTTTTCCCTCTTCAGATGATAGCGAGTGGTATAGACATTAGCAAAGTGTCCATGCCGGTGGAAAGTAGTGGTGGTGAAGACGGTGTGGTAGGCTCCAGCACCACCACCATCACCACCCAGGAGGGATCCACCATCATCACCAAGATCGTCACCACCAAACTTACTGAGACGGTCAGTTATTTTCCATTCAATAACCACCCACACTGAATTTTGAAGGATGAATTAAACTTGTGAAGCTCTTTATCTATGATAAAGTGTTCACATGTCTCAATTGCAGCCAAATCAATCTGTCAGTGGCCAATCGGAAATAGTGCTGTTTTATTCAAGTGCCCCACATTTGACTTTCTGTATTACCTTACTTTGTACATGATATTCATGTTTTTAATCTGATTTAGCATAATTTTACATTACATTATTGCCTTATTTTCAATGCTTTTGCTTCTATGTTGTTTATTCACTTCTTCTCTTTTAGTTATTGTGCCTTTCATTTCATCCCTTCTTATGAGTTTCCAGCCTTATGATTGCCCTGGCTCAGCAGATTGCAGAAAAAGTGTTCTTTCATTAATTTCATTGCAGTCACGCCACTCTGTCAATAGTCAGTCGGGAAGTCCCAAACCGGGTTAGGAAAGACTATCAGATGAAAGTATAAAAATATGATAGATATGTTACAGTATTTGTAAAAAATAACACTTGTCAATAAAGTATAGGTAAAGGTTTAGTACCTTATGGGAATCAGGCATCTAATTACATTCCATTTTCTCACCCGTCTAGGTAACTGGAAGTGTAGTGAAGCGTCAGAAACTGGAAGGAGGAAGCCGTGAAGATTTCAGCTTGGCCCTCAACCAACTTGGGGGCTGGATGGCTGAGGCCGAGGAACGTGTCAAAACCACCGAACCCTCTCAGGATCTTACCGTAGAGCAGCTGGAGGAACTGTGTCGTCAACTGGAGACTGAGGTAAGAGTTATTATGTTTTGTTTATAAAGACCTATATATGTGCTAGCATGTGTAGGTCTTTCACCTAATAGTACCTCTCCATGTGTCACTACCCTGGACTATCTATCTATTCAATCCTCTGAGCTGGAAAATAGTTTTGTAATCGGCTACCTGGCTCCAATAGCGGCTTCCTTTGTCAGTTCTGTATAAACAAAGTAAATTTATTGATTTAGATGATTTAACATCAGTGTTGTCCTAATAATACTCTAATCCTGTTACTCATTTAATCTATGCTTGTCCCCCAAGATGGAGAGTCAACGACCCGAATACCTAAAGGTGGTGAGTTTGGGTCAGTCTGACATCTCTGAGACAGCCACAATAGGAGAATCATCCCAGGATAGTCAGAGGGAGGTAGCTGTTGTTACTGCACGTTGGGAGGCTCTCACAGAAATTATCATCACCATTAGGTGGGTACACTTATGTATTTTCCATTCTTTCATTTTACCTGGCACTCCCCCGGGCGTTTCCGCACACTCCTCAGCTCCCCGACATGGAGTGGCTTCGGTCACCCAGGCTTTATTGTGGTCGGCAGGGAGGGTTCTGTGGGGGCGCTCGGTTATGGCCTTGGCTTTGCTCGGGGCCTTGGGGCTGTTCGGCCAGGCAGCTTGGGGAACAACAACAACAACAACAACCTGGCACTCTTTGTGCACAATAATTTCCAATGCATAGACCTATTTATTCTTCTAAATTCTTTTCACTACAATGAAATCCCAGTACAGGAGTCCCGCAATGTTCGTGGATTCTATGTCCGCGTATTCGCTTACTCGCGGTTGGCTCCTAGAATATATTAATATATATACCGTAGGAATAATACAAATATAGGTTAGAAATGGTTTGAATCAGCCGTGCCTGCCAAACTTTTATTTACTGCTCGACATCCAGTCCACTCCCTCCCTACTCCCTCCCTTTGTTATGCTTCAGTAGACCAGAAAGTAAACAAGAAAGTTATGACTTGTTGAGAATGCCAAACTATGAAACAAACATAAAAGTGTATGTTATTTGGTATCTATAAAATCTGTGAATCATTTCTGATATGATGGATTTAAAGGACATTTTTTCCACCAACTCACAATCAGCAAAAATGACATAAATGTCAATAAAAAACACGTAAAAATTGTTTCCCATAATTTTTTTTAGACCCACTTTCAAGGCGAAAATATACCATGAAAAAAAAAGGCAAATCCCACGGGCGGATGGTCACTCCAATTTGCTCAGTGTCTATCTGGAGAAGATTGGGGGAAATCTTTAACTCTTTGTTATTCTTTTTTTATTTAATGTGCTGGAAGGATATTATTTTTAAAAATTCCATCGCATTAGACATTATTCTTAGATTAAAAACAGAGCAAATAAGACATAGGTATGTAAATGTATAAGGGAGATAGATACATTAGATAGATAGAGAGTTGTTGGGTCCAAGCCCATTCACCAACTCTCTGCAAACTCGCTCTCTTCGCCGCAATGTTGCATCTCTCTCGCTATTCTATCGCTACCCTCTCTGACAATCTGTTGCATCAAATGACGGCTAAGGATAAAGATCAGTGAGTATGCTCCTTATGAGTGTTAAATACAGTAAACACAGTCCTGGTAGTTTTAGGTAAGTAGTATGTGGCTCTTGTAGTGAAGGAGATAGATAAGCAGATTTTATTTGCTCCAACTTTTGCCCTTCTACCTTCCAAGTACGGTACCCTAAAGTAACCATTATTTATTTGCATACATTTAGGATATACTGTATTGCACTTTCATTCCGACCTCTTATGATAACCCCTCTATATATCAATATACTGTACAGTCATAAGCAATGATAGGTATGCACCAAACAAGACAATACATATATCCCAGATGTTTCAGAACTTGGCATCAAAGGTTCAATGATTAACCCATACTATATACGAGAATTTTGCAATTTATGTACCCCCCAATACCAGCCATTTTTGCAAAAAAAATGTTTTTGTGACGCGACATGATGCACCACTCATGAAAGCTGAGGAGTAACTGACTTGTGATGGTGGGAACAGCTGCCTGACACTTGGGCAATGTTGCCAATACCTAGCAGTAAGGCCTACGATACATATTAGTGGCTACCGCTCGCTATTAGCAGAGAACACATCTCAAGTATGAGTGACGAACGCTTCGTCGCTAGTACTAGTGTATAATTTTTATACTGACAATTTTTTTCGTTCACCGTTACAGTATGAGTTAAAATGGCTATAACCTTATTATTGCTCATGACTACTGTAGCAGAAGTACCTTGCTCAGTGACAATGTTGAGATGGAAGTCATACCTCTTACATATTAATCAGTCTGTAAAGTGTGTACCGTTACATGATTTAAGTCTATCTGTTTCTATTTACTCAGGCCCAATCCCTACTTTTCCTATTTTTATTTTATTTTATTTTATTTTATTTTATTTTATTTTATATATATATATATATATATATATATATATATATATATATATATATATATATATATATATTTTTTTTTTGGGGGGGGAGATTTAAGTTGGTTTTATAATTGTGTATTCATATTATCATCAACCCACCAGTTAACTTACAAATAAACCTAATTAATGAAATCAATGAAACTAATAAATACATGTCACAGGATTTACAGAATGTCCATCCATCTTCCCTCAGAACTCGTATCACTTACCTGACCCACAAGAAGACTGTAACCACAAGATTCACCAATCATGACACCCGCTACACCGACCTTCTGCGTTGGTGCGATGAACAACAACCAACGAGTGAAGGTCAAACTGAGGATGTTCCTAAGAAGAGGGAAGATTGTAAGGTATGTACAGGCACTCCTCTGAGTCTCTTTTTAAAGTTTACTAATTATTTCAAAATGTTCATATATTGTACGAGTTGAACCAGCATCCTTGGATATCATCATTATCATCTCCAACACCTAGTTTACGCCTTGGAACACCTCCCAGCCGTGGCTTAGTCAGTAGAGGGTCGGCTCCTGATCAAAGGGTCGGCGGATCAAGCCCTCACTGTCAAAATGTTATTGGTAGATGTCAAGCCCGGGCAACTTGACCTAGCGATTCGTGACAAACGCCTAATATTCATGGCCACCCCTTCTCAGGAATTACGACGTCTGGGGGAAAAAAGAAAAAAAAAAAAAAAACACACACCTTTACTGATGGATGGATGGCCATTGCAGTAATACCTCCAGGCTATTTTTTCAGGTCATGATCCTTTTGCCTGTTCCACAATGCTCCTTTTTCCCTAAAGAAGGTTTTCTTTATTTTCTTTTATATACTGTATATGGTATCCCAGGTTCGAATCCCGGGAGGATCACATGCTTCCATTAATTTCCATTAATTTCCCTGATCATACATTCAAAGACACTCTCACAGACCTTAATGACTTTGGTAGAGTATTTTCAGGCCCTTGTGTTTTCCCCTATGTAATGAATTTCCCTTACCCTTATTTATATTTACTATTACACTACACTTTTAGGCAAAATATCTGGGATTCTCTCCTCTCTAATAATAGAGATAATAGAGTTTATTAGTTCAGTGACTCCATTAGTAGAGAGGAGAGCTCATAAACCAGTGACAAATTTTAATATTTTGCTCATTCCCTCTCAGGCCAAACTGGAAGAAGCAAAAGAGGAGAAAGTGCATGTGACAGAGGTACAGAAGGTGGCTGAAGACCTGGACACTCGCTGGGCCGAGGAGCGACTGGCCTTGCTACAACGTATTTTGACACTGCTGACGAACTTGGATGCCCTGATTAAGAGGTTGGGTTGAAAGATTTCGGGCTTTGGTACAGTCAATATCAGTAGGCTAGTTCACTGACAGTCTTGCTCATGAATTATGTAAATTTTTAGCGAAGCACATAGTCATAGACCAAGCCAGTGTGTTTCATTAAGCAATTGTTCATTGTCTTCAGTTTTTCATATAATTGCGTAGCAGCTACTAGTATGAATGGATCTGTGTGGTATTTAAAAATGTTCGTTATGAAAATAATTTTATTTTCACTTACTAATTTGTTTATTTGTTATTTTTTTCTCTTTAGGTTACAAGATCTACTAAACGCCCTGCAAGAAGCCCCAATCCAGGCTGCCATCCCACCCCCCATCTTGACTGTCATTATGACTACTGAGCCCCAACAGGAAGAGGTCCCCCCACAAACCCCTCCTCCCCCACCTGACTCCCTCTTGAATGCCATGGGTGCATCTCGGGAGTGGCTGGCGACCCTAGGGGCAGCCCTTGGGTCTAACCCCCCTTGGGGGACTCTGACACAGCTGGAGGATAGATTGGGGAAGTTCAAGGTGTGTGGAGTTCAATAATTAACATTGGATATAATTAATACATGAATATACTATTCTACAAGAAGACTTACATTTGAGTTTTACGGATTACTGTATCTGGTACTGTTATTCTTCCTTACAATCAGGTCTTGCATGCAGGAGAGGCAGGAAAGGCATCTGGCTTTAATGAAGTGCCTTTCTCCTACCTCATATACATACATACATACATACATACATACATACATACATACATACATACATACATACATACATACATACATACATACATACATACATACATACATACATACATACATACATACATACATACATACATACATACACATACATACATACATACATACATACATACATACATACATACATACATACATACATACATACATACATACATACATACATACATACATACATACATACATACATACATACATACATACATACATACATACATACATACATACACACATACACACACACACATTTAAAGACCGAGTGCTCCACACGAAGTGCGGTTCCGGTCTCATGTCCTAAAAGCGGCGTTCCAGGTAACCCTGTTCAGAACTGCCTCACTTGTCAGGTACTTTGGTTCATGATCAGACCGCAAGGTCTGATCCCACGTCTTTTCTGGGTCTGCCCCTTGGTGCAGCTCTCTCCACGTTCATGGACTTTCATCTTTTCACCCAACTTAGTTCATCCATCCTCATGGCAACTTTAGACCAACAGTACTTGCAAATTTGGTGGTTCAATTGGTATGCACAATTGATTAATAGTAGAGTTAGATTACAATACTAAATTTAGTATAAAACAATGTTAAAGTACATTTTGCCCCCAAAGTAATCTTACTATTTTTATTAATCTAAGGTAATAATTGGACCACCGTGTATGAAATAGGAAGTCTCTCATATGTACAAGCTGACTTACACTCGCATTGCTGTAGTCCTTTTACTTACTTACTGTCCATTTTCTTTGTTTTTGCTATTCCAGGATCTGTCTGCAAAAGTGGAGACAGAGCGAAGCAATATGACTCACATCACCACCATGTGCGAGGAATTGGCCAGGGCTGGACACTCGGAGTTAGCTCAAGATGCAGAAAAGCTGAACAATGAGTGGGAGAACATGACTGGAGCGTTAAAAGACCGGGTCGCGCAATTAAAGAAAGGTATGTCGTTATTGCTGAAGTGCATATTATATTTCTTAAACTGTCTTGATAGCGTAATGCATAGTGCGCGGAATTTTGATGTGAGTATCCTACTGTAGGTTCGAGTCCTCGGAGTGTTTAGATGTGAAGTTTTTTGGTGTAAAAAAAAATCCTAGGTTCGAGTCCTCGGAGTGCCACATGTATTTGTTGATTTCATTAATTTAGTTTAGATGTGAAGTTGGTTGGTGTAAAAAAACATAATAATTAGTAACCAGTCAATAAATAGGAGAGGAGATTATGTTTTATGATCTTATTTCATTTCACACTGATTTTAAGTGTGCCCTCTTTTTCCCAATATAATATTTGTGGTAGTAGCTGGAATTATATAATGAAAAGGCATTATATTGGTAAGGTTGAGCAATAATACTGTTATCTTTTTTACAGTAGTATTTTATTGTTCCTCTTCAGCGATCGAGCATCAGAGGCAATACAACGAGGAAGTCTCTGGGCTAAAATCCTGGCTGGCAGAAGTTGACGTATTCCTGAAGGCTGAAGAAGCTGCTCTAGGGAATGTGGAAACATTGGAGGCCCAACTTGAACAGTCTAATGTGAGTACCTGTACTGAGAGATGAGAGTCTGGTTATTTGATTAGATTGTAAAATTGCAATAATTTGATCAGTTACCAGGAAGTTGTGCTTTATTAGTTATAACTTTTTCCAACTTACCCAATTATCAATTATCTTTTGATATTTACTTGCCCCAGGAAACTTTTTACTGTCTTGAAGTAGTCTGCCAAAGCCAATATCGCTATTGGCACCACAGTGCTTGGTTTACATACTTAGGCTAGATTGAGATATACCTCCTGACTTTGTTAAAGTGTCAGGCACAGTCCTTGGGCTACAGAGGATGTGGGGAAAATTGAAGATCTTTATATTGAAGTTGTCCTAATCTGTGGTTTTCAGCCAAAGGGTTCCTCTCAAGCAGTAGCTCCATGGCCAGGCACTCATTGTCAATACTTTTGGTGTAGGCTATAGTTTAAGAGTATAGGTAGTCAAGACTGAAATATTATGGTAAATTAGTAATATTTTACTTATTTAAGTTTATATAATGTCATTACATTATTCAATTTGACATTCCCTATCTCCCTAGGCACTACAAGACGACATAGCCACACTGCAGAACAATGTGGACAACATTAAGTCGACCGGGCAGACCCTGATAGACAGTGGTGATGAAGTGGTGAAAGCGGAGGTTGGTCAGCAGGTGTCAGAACTGTCGGCACGCTGGGACCTGGTCACAAGACAAGCCAGGGACCAGAACAAGAGTCTGAGGGATGCCTTAGCCAGGAGTCAGAAGGTTAGTTAAGGGTGGATGAAAACAAGGCTGCATTGCAGTATGGTATGTACTGGGAGGCTGTGTTACTTTGGCCTATGGGCAGTGGGATTAAAATGAAAGATAAAGTATCTAATGTGGGGCTAAGGAAGTGGTTACAGAATAATGTCAATGAGTGAAGAAGTGCGTACGAGCAGCCTTGGTTGGTTGTTGTTCCCTAAGCTGCCTGGCCGAACAGCCCCGAGTCCTTAAGGAATGCCATGGCCACGGTCGGGCTTTCCCACAGAGCTCTCAAATAGTGTAAATTGTGTTGTTGGCGTAAGTGGTTGAGTGAAATGCAGTCTTCTATGATGTGTTTTATGGTATGGGGTGCTGTGTTACAACCCGGGCAGGTGTCGACGACGGAGTTATCCAGTCTCTTCTGATAGCTCAGAAGAGCTGGATGGTGTCCGCATCTCAGCCTGGCCAGGTGGACTTTGTCCTCGGGAGGATTCAGAAGGGTGGATTTCGGGAGGTCGTGCTTGCAACTGCGTGTTGTCTATGAGAGAGTGGATGGAACGGCGAGTGATATGAGTATGGATGTGCTTCCGGAAGTTGGTTTGGGGTGGGCAGGGAGGGAGAGAAGACAGTATTTGTGTGTGATAGCGTGTGCTGGGTGTTGTTTTGATATTTCTTGGTGTGTGTGGGTGTGTTGCCATGTAGTGTAGTGGGTGGTGTTGATTCGTGGAGGCTGCTGCCAGGAATTGAGTGCCTCTCATGTCTAGATGATCTTTGACTTTTAGGACTTTGGTTTCTTGATGTAGGTGATCTGTGGGTGTAGTAGCTGTGCATCCTGTGATGATTTTAAGGGCTTTATTTTGAATAGTCTGTAAGGTCTTATGATGTGTTTCAGCTAGGTTAGAAGCCCAGGCCGGGCTTGCGTATTCCATAACTGATCTTATGTATTGTTTGTAGACTGTGGTGGTGGTTTCTTTGTTATGTCCAAATTTCGTGTGGGCAAGTGATCTGAGGGCGTTAAGTCTGGGTGTCAGTTTCTTTTTCGTGTTTGTGGTGTGCTGTTTGAATGTCATTTGGGTGTCTTATGTTACTCCTAGGATTTTGTGTGTGTGTGTGTGTGTGTGTGTGTTAGGGGTGTGTTGTTTATGTTGAGTCCCGGGACGTAATCGTGCTCTCCTGTCCAGCTTGTGAGGAGGGTTGCAGTGGATTTAGCTGGGGCTAAATTGAGTCTGTTTGTAGTGCACCATTCATGTAATGTGTCGAGATAGTCTTGAAGGAGTCTTGTTGCTGTGTCTGGGTTTTGGTGCGTGCTTGTGAGTGTTATGTCGTCTGCGTAGGAGGCTATGGTTATTTGGGGTGAATTTGGTGTATTTATATCATGCATGTACAGATTGAAGAGTGCGGGCGACAGGACGGATCCTTGCGGTACTCCGTTTGGGAAATTTCTAATGCTAGATGACTGACCGGCAAAAGATACGTGTGCACATCTGCCTGCTAAGAAGTTGGCCAGCCATCTTTTTGTGTTGTTGTTGTTGTTCCCCAAGCTGCCTGGCCGAACAGCCCCAAGGCCCTGAGCAAGGCCAAGGCCATAACCGAGCGCCCCCACAGAACCCTCCCCGCCGACCACAATAAAGCCTGGGTGACCGAAGCCACTCCATGGCGGGGAGCTGAGGAGGGTGCGGAAATGCCCGGGAAACCAAAGCCCCACCCAGGGCCCTGTGTCCCTCAGCAGTTATGAAGAGAAAGTTGAGGGGCAAGGGAAAAATGTGACGCTTTGGCTTCCAATCTTGGTAGATTGGGAGGTCAATCCACGTTAGAGACGCCGTCACTTGAGATCTAGAAAATATATAAGTAAAAGGAACAGTCAGAGTAAGCTATGGGTATGGCAGAGATTGCTCAGTTCTCACTCTGATAGACCAGCCCATCACCACTCTTTTTTTGTGTTGTTGTGCATGTTTGTGTTGTAGATTTTGTTTGTTAGGTTGTGGCGGGGATGGCATCGAAGGCTTTACTGATGTCAAGCGTGGCAAGTACTGATCTGTGTGGTGGTCTAGCTGAGTTGATGCCATCAAAAGCTCTTTGTGTAAGGTCTGTAAGAAGAGTGTTTGTGGAGTGCAATGGCCTGAAGCCGTGTTATGTTGGAGAAAGGGGTAAGTCAGGTGTCATCAGTTGTAGTACAAGGCGCTCTATGACTTTGGAGGGGGTGCAAAGGAGTGTGATAGGGCGGTGTGAGGAGGGTAGTGTGGGGTCTTTGTTAGGTTTGGGGAATGTGATGATGATACCATGCTTCCAGATGTCTGGTATTGTGTTGTGTGAGTAGCTGTAGTTTGATATGTTAGTGAGTGCTTGTATGCCTTGTGGTCCCAGGTGTCTGAGGTGAATGTTGCTTATGTTGTCTAGGCCACAGGCGGGTGAGAGCTTGAGATTGTTGATGATATGCTTTGTCTGGTTGTTGGTGAAGGGTTTATAGTCAGGGTCTGTGGGGAATTGTCTTTTGCGTCGGATGACACGTCGGTCGTCTTTGTGGGGTTTGAGGTGACTGACATGAGAGAAGTGATTGATGAGAGTGTTTGCTTGTTGTTTACGTGAAGGAGTAGAGTCTGTTGTTGTGATTGCAGCATGTGATTATGTTGTGTTGCTGTTGGAGAGTGTGTTGCTGTTTAGTGTTTTGTAGAGTTTTTTGGGGTTTGTTTTGTGATTGAGTGTTTGTAGGAAGTTATTCCAATTTAGTGTTTGTTGTTCTTGTATTTTGTTGTTAATCTGGATGTTGAGTGCTTGAATTTGTTGATTGATGTCTTGTGTGTGGGGTGCTGGGGAGTGTTTCAGTGTATCGCGTTGTATGATGAGGTTTTGAATTTCTGGTGAGAAGTTGGGGTTGTGTTTTTTTATGTTACCTCTTGGAATGTGTTTCTTGTCGGCGTTTTGGATAGTCGTGTTGAATGTGTGTACAGCATTGTTGATGTTAGTGATGGGTGTACTGTTTAAGGTTTCAAAGTGTTGTTCTGTCTCATTTGTGAAAGCTTCCCAGTTACCTATTTTATAGTTAGTGTAAGTGTGTCTGTGGCTAGCTGGGGTGAGTCTTGTTTTGGTGGTGATAATGATCGGGAGGTGGTCTGAGCCTAAGATTCTGACCACCCTCCAGGATGTTGTGGGGGCGAGTTCGGGGGAACAAAAGGTGATATCAGGAGATGATGGGGTGTAGACGGCTTGGTGGGGAGTATGGGTATGCTGATGAATGTTATTGAGGATATATAGGTTGTCTGTTTGGTGTTGTAGGACCAGCCCTCTGTCTGTGTCGGGGTTGTCGACAAACCAGGCCGACGTCTTTGCATTGAAATCACCACCCAGGATGATGTGTGGGGTGTTTGTGATGTGTTGTATTTGTGGTCTGTAATAATTTGGTACTGTAGGGGATGTTTGGGGAGGGATGTATGTGTTTATGATGGTAATGTTGGAGCTGTTGCCAGTGCGTATTTTAATTGATTGTATTTCTGTTGTGTTATCGGTTGGGGGGAGGAGGGATTTGGTATGTGCACTGGTGTCTATATATGTTATATCTTTGTGTACCAGGGTGATAAGTCCACCGCCAATGCCGACGGCCCGGTCTTGTCGTATGGTGGTGAAATTGTGAAATGTAGGTGTTTTTTGTGTTGTACAGAGTTTTGTTTCTTGTAAGGCTTGGTTGGTTTGAGCATGTGGAAAGGATAGATTATCAAAATTGAGTGAAGAGTTTCAAGCCTGAATGTGGAGGGAGATACATGGAGGGGTAGACCTAAAATAATGAGTGATCATGTGCTACGATCTGATTTCAAATGAAAAAAAAAAAAATGACAAGTGAAGTAGCCTGGAATGCTACCATTAGGACTTGAGTCCCCCCTGTTACTACTCTCCTTGACGCGGTTGGGAGGCTTCGGGTCCGGCGACTGGGGCTTGATAGGGGATGGTTGTGGTCATTTCCCTTCCTATCTCCCCTCGAGCTTTCGTCGTCAGCTTGACTAATTTTGAGTAGTTTTTCCATTTCTCTTTCTATGTTTTTCCCCTTCTATTCTTATTCTGTCCCATTCGGTTGTCCTCGGGCAACCTGTATCTCATGTCTCCCTGGCCTAGCTAGGTAGCAGACTCCTGACCTGATTTGTCTCTTCGGTTGCTGTTGTGACCGGACTGACTTGATTCCCTTCGGTAATGCATTTTTTGCTTCTCGATGTGATTTTTTCTACCTTCGACCTGATCTCTCATTCTTCGCTCTGATCACTTTTTGGTTGGTGTTGCGGTGTAGCAGTTCTTGCCTCATCCTTCGGCCCTGCCCTATAAGAGCTCTGATGTGGAGCTCATGTGGTCCGGCTGAACTGGTGAATTGGCGAGAACTGTCTGCGTGTCTTCGCCTTCCTCGATTTGTTCCCCTACTGCCCTTCCCTCTCTATCTTGACTTGTTTAGTTATATATCTTGATCGTATCCTTCGGGCCAGCCCTATGAGAGTTCTTTTATGGAGCTCAGTGGTCTGGTTAAACTAATATTAACCCTCCAACCCCGGCTATGTATTCCATACCGAAACCCGGGTGTTTTGGCCGAATAACGTCTACGCCTAGGCTACCGTATCTTTGTTATTCTGACTGCTTCCGCATTCCCGCACATCCCCAAGCGTAGATGTGTTTCGTACCTGTAGAATGGCGTTAAGTAGAGTTCTCTAAGGCAACTGGTTCAGTTGTGATGATGATTTCATTGGAGATAACTTTATGGCAAAAACAGCCACTTTACACAACTTTTCGATACTTAACAATAACATACAGGCACACACGAACAAGCGACGCACTCCTTGTGGCCGGAGATGCGGGGCGTCGGTCCAGCCGGCTGCTGTTTACATGCGTCGGACCGACGCCTCGCACACCAAGCTTACAGGCTTTGAGCTCATGGGTCTTTAAGAGCCCTTCCGGGTAGCTTGGGTGTGTTTTTTATGGGCGTTCAAGAGCCCTACCGGGTCTGGAGGGTAAAAAAAAAAAAAAAAAAAAAAAAAAAAAAAAAAGGACTGGAGTCTGAAACCATACCTCTAATTGATCACTCAGTCTTTAAAGTGTACCGGTATTTATGTATATATTACAGTAATCAGAAGATGAGGGAACTGAAGTAAATCTCTTTGTTTAGACTACCGGTATGTATGTATATATTACAGGCGGGTGCCCAACCCCGAAAGGAGTTGAAATAGGGGAGCTATCCCCCCGCCAAAGGCGGCTTTCTAGGGCCTTTCCTAGCTGATGCTGAGAGGATTGGGTTCTAGTCATGTGGTGATGGGCTGGTCTATCCGAGTGAGAACTGAGCGATCTCTGCCATACCCATAGCTTACTCTGACTGTTCCTTTTACTTATATATCTTCTAGATCTCAAGTGGCGGCGTCTCTTCCGTGGATTGACCTCCCTACTGCCAACCTAGAAGTTGGCAGATTGGGAGCCAAAGCATCACATTTTTCCCTTACCCCTCAACTTTCCCTTCATAATTGCTGAGGGGCACAGGGCCTTGGGTGGGGCTTTGGTTTCCCGAGCGTTTCCGCACCCTCCTCAGCTCCCTGCCTTGGAGTGGCTTCGGTCACCCGGGCTTTGTTAGTGGTAAGCAGGGAGGATTTTGTGGGGGCGCTCGTTTATGGCCTTGGCCTTGCTCGAGACCTTGGGGCTGTTCGGCCAGACAGCCTGGGGAACAACAACAACAGTAATCAGAAGATGAGGGAACTGAAGTAAATCTCTTTGTTTTACATCTCTTACAGGTTCAGAGTGATGTTGACAAGCTCTCCACATGGCTGGACCAGTTGGAGAGTCAGATCCCTTCCACCGTAAAGACCGACACCCCAGAGGAATTGAACCAAGCTGTCCAGCTGTTTACACAGCTCAGGGAAGACATCAGCGCTCATAGTCCCGATCTCACAGCACTCAATAACATAGGTAAGTCTCCCAGCACTCAGTAACATTTGTTATTTCAGTTGTTACATTTAAACTGGCAAAAACTAGGAGAGTAGGAGCTATATGATTTAGTCTATGCATATATATTACCCTTCTTATCCAGGATATGAACCCTGGACCTATGAATTGAACTGCTGTAGATTTGTACACAAAGGTGTAACAATCTTGAATTAAAATGTAAAACTTGCAAACTAAACAAACCAAAATTGGGACAAGGACAATATAAAGTCAAATTAAATTATCAAAATCGCTATGTGGAAACAACGCTTACTAAAATGAAAATTATTAAATAAAAGAACACAATCCACCATACTTAACATTAAGTTATAAGGTTCTGGGTTGGAATTCTAGCTGGGTAGGGTAACACTGTACCGTTAACTGTGCTGGCATGATTAACATCTCAAACTAACGACTACTCTGTGAAACTGATACAAGATATATTAGCTGCATGGTCTGTGAACGCCAACTTCGGCTATATGGGCATGTGGTTGGCCTCCCTTAAGCTGACCAGGTGGTCTCTATAGAGGACAACTCTGAGTGGAGAAGGCCTTGGGGAAGACAACGGAACTCATGGCTGAGACAAGTCGACTAATCTTGCGATAGGATACTTGATATGGGCCGGGCAAATGCCTAGTCTCTCGCTTGGGGGGATCCCCCGGAGTGGAATCGGAGTGTTAGTGTGGCTACGCGCTGTCACGGCAAGGAAAGTTCTGTTTGTGTATAGGAATGCTTTTTTGTCACCTAATGGTGGCACTTTGTATTCCATGTTTATACTTAATTATTTGAATACTGTAATTAATGGGATTAGCTAAGAGAATGATGCTCAATGAATGTTGCAAAGTACAGTATATAAAGGCAATGTCACAGGAGCGCTGTTTCCGTCAATTTTCAATGAGTAAGTTGCTTCTCGCAATATTTCAGGGCTCTTCTACATTGAGATTGGAAGCTAGACTGAATGTAGATTTAGTCACATGGCTAAATTTTGATGAAACATAATATTTGAAGCCGCCAAACGAAAATTGCTGATAATATTGTTGAAAAAATGCTAGTGTGGCACCGATTTAAAGTTTGTTATGATTCCCCAGGTGATGAGATGCTACAACAGGACAGTACTACCTCCGCTGCCGGTGGAGGTGACTTGGCTCGGGTCTTCACGCAACTCAATGGTCGCTGGAGTGCGGCAGTCACCAAGGTCGACCAACAACACAAGGGACTCTCTGATGCAGCACAGCAATACCAGGAATTCCAGAGTCAGTATTACATATTTTTGTATTAGACTCTTTTTAGTTGCTGCAGTTATCCATACCATTTGTTTAAGTTTATAGGCTAGCCAATTTTCATATACAGGTCTCCCTCGATATACGATTGGGCTATGTTCCTGAAAACCCATCTTAATTAAAAAAAAATCGCATAGCAAACTCTAAAATTTATGGGGTAAATGGGGATGCATTCGTGGACCAGCCAAAACCCAAACCTAAACACTTAAAAACCTATAATAATATCGTAAATTGGGGATCGGATAGTGAGGGAGACCTGTACTGTACAGTATTTGAGAGGGGAATAAGGGAGGGTATGGTGACATGGATAGGATATGCAAAGGAGAAGGTGACAACAGCTGCTGGAGTATGGTTGTCACTAAGGTCGACTGACAATGCTACACAACAATACAATGAGTTCCAAATTTAGTACCAGGCATATTATTTGGACTTGACTACCTATTTGCATAATATTTTTGCCATACTCAATATTGTATTTTTTTTTTACTTTATAGTAGCCAGTTTTCATATTTCTGAGAAGGGAATCAGGGAGGATAAGGTGAGATGGATACTAGGAATAGATGTGTAAAGGAGGAGGTGACAGGATGCGCATAAAGCTTGGTGGTCACTGATGGAATATGGCCGTAACTAAGGTCGACCCACATCACAAGACTTTCAGATGCTGCACAACACTACAGTATTAGGAGTTCCAGAGTACACAGCACCACAATTGTTAAGCACTTGAGAGTTCCAGGCTATAAGGAAGTTGGAGCTGTAGGCATCCATATTGTAACAGAATAACCAACTAAAACTAATTGGGGCTAAACATGAGAAAGGTGGAAAAAATTGAAAAAATTGGGAATGAGCCTGAGCAAATAGATAGATAGAGTTAGTACCATACCTTATATTTAACATTACTCGGGTATTTGACTCGAGACAGAGCATTTAGTGTCAATTAATTTTTGGATCAAAAATATGCAAGTGCTTACTTGGTAACTGTATCTGCAATCAGAGACTGCAATAACTCTTATAAATTGTATTTTCATTTTATTGATCATGCTTCAATCTGTAGAATGATTGTAAAATTCCTTGTTTGAAATTCAAAATGATAATAAGCAGTATAGACTTGTAAGATTAAAAATAATTATCAGCAAAGATTTTTTTTAAATAGAGTGTCTCTTTACAGAGTTGTGTGAAGAGGAGTCAGTGTGGTTGGATCAATTGGAATCAAAGTTGGAGCGATCACCACGCGAAGCTGCTGACGCTGAGGAAATATCAGAAACACTTGATGTAAGTTTTGGCTTAGAGTTTATACAGTAATTACCATTGAGTTATAATGGTCTGCTTCATTATAGAAGTGTCATGGTAGTTCTTTTGCCTTTATATTGTCTGTCCAAGTTTTGGTTTGTTTATTTTGCAAGTTTTACATTATAATTATGATTGACTTTTTTTTATACAATTTAAAATGTAAAACTTGCAAACTAAACAAACCAAAATTGGGACAAGGACAATATAAAGTCAAATTAAATTATCAAAATCGCTATGTGGAAACAACGTTTACTAAAATGAAAATTATTAAATAAAAGAACACAATCCACCACATAGGGTGTACACTACTACATGAGCAAGTTGATCTGTTTCCCAAGCAAACTAATCGCACATATAACAACGCACTATTGTCACGTTAAAGGAAGTAGTCAAGTTTGGGAAGTCCGGGACGTTCTGGCAAATTTTACTAAACTCTGCATTGAATAAAGAAACTACATGTTAAATGTCAAAATATTATTTAAAATCAAATTTGCAACATGACAAGACATTAACACTAGTACAAAATACAAATATTGATAAGATATCTATACTATATTAGCCTTATGAGTTAGAACCCGTATAAGGCAAGCAAACTGTGTGATGAGAGAATGGTATGGACAACTAGAATAGCAGTCAAATCTTGCTGACAATATGGATTGCTTTAAAAAATAGCGTAATAGCGCTAAACTATAGTTGGGTGTATCAGCCAGAATGTTAGGTAGGGAACTATCCTGTAAGTATCGTTGATGTTCAAGTCTGTACACTGGGCACTTATCAGATCAGGAGCCAACAACCAAGCCAGAGCTACTAAGAGGGTGTGACAGGATGGCATATGGTGCTGGTTGCAAAATGATAACCCGAAAGGAAGTAAAAGTATAAGAAAAAGAAAAAGAAAACAATGTGACGAAAGGGAGGACATCACAGAAAAGAGAAAACAGGGAGAAGTCAAATAGAAGAGAAGAAAATAGTGAAGGCATTTAGATTTGAACTAAAGAAAACAGGGCAGTGAAGAAGTTTAATTCCCTGGTTTAAGGGCTCCCTCACTTTACAAGGTAACCATTTCAAGGGGAGAAATGTGTTGGTAATCTATTGAGATACCGACAATCTTTTGCTTATGCATGATCCATTTACACGATCCTCCAATTACACAAGGGGGGGGGGGGGTGTTTGCAGTTGCAGAAGTGCAGAACCTTCAAGATTCCATTTATACGAGGGTGGTCCCAATTACACAAATCGAAGATTGAAAGCGAAGAAAATCTGTAAAAACATTCATTTACACGACCCCCCCCCCCTCTCATTAATGCCGGGGAAACTGCGCCATAGGCTGTAACCCCACTTTGCAGTGACATGTCGGCATCCTGATTGTGGGATACACCTTCCTTCCCGCTTCAGTCGTAGTTTCACTTCCGTGAAAAAATGAGAGCTCTGTGGGAAAGCCCGATTGTGGCCATGGCCTTTCTCAGGGACTCGGGGCTGTTCGGCCAGGCAGCTTAGGGAACAACAACAACAACAACAGGGATTCCATACTGAATTTAGTCAAATGTTACAGTGCTACACAAGCTGATAACCGAAGCTAGGCAATCAACCCGAAGATGATTGTAATGGACTGACAGACAGAAGGTATTGGAAGGTCAGGCCCAGGGGGCGGAGGGTGCGGAGTGAGTAAAGGATGTGATAGGTGATAGGGCCAGGGCACCTTATTTGTATCGCTCTGCCTCGGAAACCCCCTTTCAAGCCAATAAAGCATTTCTACTCTTCATTTGAGGTGGACATGACATCCTTTAGTTAATTTTCTATTTTGTTAAACTGTGAGGATGTAAATATGTTCCATAACCACATAAATTTGTCCCAGGAAACATAAATAGAGTATGTATGTATTGTATGTATGTATGTATGTACAGGATGTATATACTCAGGCACATTCCCCATTGCTGGGGGTGGCCGACTCGAGACAGAGCCCGAACAGAAACATTTAAAGTTCTAATTCTTAGGTTATTCCTTGCCTCCCATCCCCAAAGTTAGAAAAGTAATACAAGAAAAAAGACAGACAGAAATGTCTAAGGTTGGGTACAAAGGAGTACAAAGGAAATCAAGCAACAACAGGTCTAGTGACCCTTCTAGGCTGCTTGTCCTCCAAAACACTGAGGATCAAGTGTCCAAACAGTGGTTTAGAGTGGGTAAGGGAACATTGAAAAGGGAACTACTGCCCTAGAACTAATGTCCGTGGCAGGATTAGGAAGTTAGTAGGGGACAGATGGGTTAGTAACTGAGGGGGGGATAAAATAAAGTTATTCATTTACAAACGCAGTCAGTCGCGGGTTTGATGCGAAATATTTGTCTAGGCGGAGTTTAAATGAATCAACGGTGCTGCAGTCTATAACGTCTCGGGGAAGCCCATTCCACAAGTTGACAACTCGATTGAAGAAGAAATTCTTAGATTCGTGTGAGTTAAAAGATTTACCAATAATTTTGCAACCGTTTCCCCGCGTGTAATTAGATTGGTCGATAGTGAAGTACTTACTACAGTTCATATTGTCAATGCCTTTGATGATTTTGAACACTTGAATTAAGTCACCTCTTAATCTGCGCTGGGTTAAAGGAAATAGATTTAATTCTCTAAGACGCTCTTCTTATGGTTTGTTCTTTAGGCTAGGTATCATTTTGGTAACTCTACGTTGAACTCGTTCTAGCTTGTTTATATCTTTTTGGTAATAAGGGCACCAGGATTGAACGCAGTATTCCAGAAGAGGGCGGACTAAGGAATTGTAAAGGGTGAGGATAACTTCTTTGGATTTATGCTCAAATGACCTGCCTATAAAGCCAATTATTTTGTTTGCCTTCTTAACAACTTCTGAACATTGTTGACTCGGTTTTAGGTTACTCGATATTGTTACTCCCAGATCGGTTTCTCTGTTTACATTCTTAAGCGGAGTGCAGAGGATGTCAAACCCCACTCTGGACAGAACCAGCTGGTCTGGAGGTGGGTGCTGCCCATAATTAATTAATCCCATAAGGTAAGTTATTTCAATTACGCGAGACCTTGTGTCGCCCATATTCTCGCGTAAGCGGAGGATTTTCTGTATTTGGGCTATCATGGTAAGAGTAATTGTAATATACAGTTTATTTTTACCCATCTCAATGTTGTTATTCTTTTCTGAAATCCTTAGAACTTTATAAGTAATGTATGTGTGTATATACACAGGCACATACCCCATAGCTGGGGGTGGCCGACTCGAGCCAGTAATGTGCATGCCAGCATTATATAATATAGCAGTATTATTTCCTATCAGTTTAACCTTTCTTTATTGCAACAAATATGCAAATTTTGTTGTATTGTTCAACAGGAGCTAGAACTGTTCCTACACAGCCACGACCAGGGACGAGTGGACAGAATGGCGGCCCTGGGAGAAACATTGATGCAAGACGGCTTTGTCACTGCCAAAGTTAAGGAGGAGACGGCTGCTCTCACTGCTCGCTTCAATAAACTGAATGTTCAGGTGAGTGTCACAATATAAGTTGGGTAGTTAAATGTTAAAGAGTAAAAAATAGAAGAGGTCTGAGGTAGTGGGAAGGGAAGATATATGAAATTCCATTTAATGGAAGAGCTAAAGTAGGCCGAGGCCGCCACTATCGCCAGAATTAGATACATACATACATACAGTAAACCCTCGCTCTTTCGGACTAATTGGGGGAGATCCCTGTCCGAAAGAGTCAAAAGTCCGAAAGGGCTGAGTCCGAACTCACACTTCAGCCATTCAGACTTGTCCGAATGTCTGAAATAATGCATCTATCTCCCTTAACATATATATAACTATGTCTTATTTGGTCTTTTATTTAATAATTTTCATTTTAGTAAGCGTTGTTTCCACATAGCGATTTTGATAATTTAATTTGACTTTATATTGTCCCTTGTCCCAATTTTGGTTTGTTTAGTTTGCAAGTTTTACATTTTAATTTAATCTATGAATCAATTCTAATACGATGGAATTGAAAACAATATTACCCTTCTAATACACAAATAATAAAATGAAAAAGAGAGTAAATAAAAATTTCTCCTTTGTCTTTCAGAAACATAAGTCCATCTCGTATATGTTAGTATTTTATCGCTCGCTCGCCCCTAGCCACTCTCTCTCTATCTATTTATCTCTAATGCATCTAACTAACTCCCTTATACATTAACATAACTATGTCTTATTTGGACTTTTTGTAATCTATAAATAATTTCTAATGCGATGGAATTGAAAACAATATTATCCTTCTAGCACACAAATAATAACATGAAAAAGAGTCAATATAAAAGTCTCTTTTGTCTTTTCAGAACCAATTAAGTCTGTCTCATAATAGTTCGTGTTTATCGCTCACTTCCCCTTCTGCAACTCTCTCTCTCTCTATCTATCTTGTCTTTTCAAAACCAATTAAGTCCGTCTCATAATAGTTCGTGTTTATTGCTCACTTCCCCTTCTGCAACTCTCTTTCTATCTATCTTGTCTTTTCAGAACCAATAAGTCCGTCTCATAATAGTTCGTGTTTATCGCTCACTCCCCCTCTAACTCTCTTTCTATCTATCTATCTCTCTAATGCATCTACGTAACTCCCTTATACATTAACATAACTATGTCTTATTTGGACTTTTTGTAATCTTTGAATAATTTCTAATGCAATGGAATTGAAAACAATATTATCCTTCTAGCACACAAATAATAACATGAAAAAGAGTCAATATAAAAGTCTCCTTTGTCTTTTCAAGACCAATTAAGTCCGTCTCATAATAGTTCGTGTTTATCGCTCACTCCCCCTCTGTAACTCTCTCTTTCTATCTATCTATCTCTCAAATGCATCTACGTAACTCCCTTATACATTAACATAACTATGTCTTATTTGGACTTTTTGTAATTTTTGAATCATTTCTAATGCAATGGAATTGAAAAATATAATATATAATAAATATAAGGCCGAAACTCGGCTCTTCGGCCCGAATGCGAAATAATTGTTCTCAGCCTTTCGGACAAATCCGAAAGGCTGAACCATGAGTTCGAATTGAAATGCTTGTCCGAAAGCCTTGGAATTCCGAAAGAGTGAAGTACGAAAGAGCGAGGGGTTACTGTACATACATAACATTTTAAGACTGAGTGCTCCACACATATGTGCAGTTTCAGTCTCTTGTCCTAATGGCGGCGTTCCAGGCAACCCTGTTAAGGGCTGCTTCACTTGTCAAGTTTTTAAATTCAAGATCGGCACGTATAGTCCGATCCCAGGTGTGGTTGGGGAAAGTTCAGAGAACTGCTGCCATTATTAACCATGAGAAGTTCCCTCTCCCCTTGAAGGAAAAGGTGTATGCTTCCTATGTTAGAAGCACAATGCATTTTTTTTAGTGGTTTTTAACACCTTGCTCCCTTGATTAACAGGGCTAGGGTGTGCCCTTGTTACATGGACTAGTGCAATGACATATGCTTCAGAAACGTGGCCTGTCAAAGTTAGTTATGTAAAGCAGATTAACCAGACCACTGAGCTCCATACGGAACTCTCATAGGTTTGCCAAAGTGGATGATATCAACAGAATGAAACATAACGAGATGAGAATTGTGATATGGATGTGTAGGGCCAAACTGCAAGATAGGATATCTAGTGAAGAGTATCAGTGATGATATGCATACTGTGTGATGCATGAATAAATGCAATAAGGGAAATAGTACCGTAAGTGATAGTATTGATTATCAAATGTGTGTAGAGTGCATGAGGGTTTAGTATGCATGTATTTATACTGTATATGTATGTACTGTACAGTACTGTACAGTATATACTCAGGCACATACCCCATTGCTGGGGGTGGCCGACTTGAGACAAAGCCCAAACAGAAACAACATTCAAGCTGTGTTCATTGACTAATAGTCTTATTGAAATTGTATTCATGTGAGGCAATTATTCATGTGGTATGGCATTACTCTTACATTACATAATTAACCTTTGCACTTTACATTGACTTTCTAAAGCAGTTGATGTCTTTTTGTGGTACTGGTAAGTTACTGTATGATTTATTTAGATATCCACTATCTCCTATTTTATCTAATACATGATAATACTGGGGACAGGTAACCGGTCTTCCCAAATGTAACATTCTAACTATCTGTAGATAATTAGACTAGGCAACAAGGAATTGGAAGAGGTTGAACGTTTCATGTATCTGGGAGGTGTACCGTGGAAATACTGTATGCTAAAGTTGAGAGAGATGAAAGAGAGACCAATGCAAGGGAGAAGGGTGATTGGAGACCTATCCAAACTGGGAGCTGTGAAAATGATTTGGTATTATTCAAGCAACCTTTTTTTCGGCGCTCTGAGTCACGACCGTTATGTTCGCTTCTAATTTGACCACTTTTGGGTTGAGGGATGACACCCCCCGAGGACTTATTATCATCATCATATTTATTGTCAGCAGGGGGCAAATAACAAATATTATTTGGAAAGATAAACGGTCAAACTATGTGGTGGATTGTGTTTTTTTTTTTTTCTAAATATTATTTTATTAAGCGTTATTTCCACATAGCAATTTTTATTTTTATTTTTTTTTTGCATTTATCTTGTGTCTTGCCAGTTTTTGTTTGTTTATTTTGCAAGTTTTACAGTTTGTTTTAATTGTTGTGGCAAATATTTGTGAAAGGTTGCTTGAATTTAACCAATGAGTTTTTCAGAATGGTATTTAGTGTGAACAGATTGGATGGACAGAATACTATAGTCTATTTTTTTCCAGCTGAGGGTAAATTATCATGTTATTATCTTTGTTACTCAGCTATAAGGTAGATTTTGTAGCGAAATATGATGTTAATTATGAAAACTTGGGATTAATACGATACACAGCCATAGCAGTTTCATATTTGTCCATTAAAAATCGATAAATCAGCTACTAAGGGATTCAATTTACCATCAGCTGGAAAAAAATAGACTATAGGGAGGTGTAAGTTGTAACAGTCTTTTGGAATGGAAGAGAAGCTCAGAGTATTGAATGTGGAGTGGTTGAGTGGATACAGAGGAGTACTGTACTTTTGAGGTGGTATGGCATTGTTCAAAGAATGGATGAACAGTTGGTGGTTGATGGCATGGGTGAAGAAAGTGGAAAATGCTGTACTATACTGTATAGTGAAAAAAATCTTCGTAGTGGAAGAAGCCTTGTGTCATAGACAAAGGAAGCATATTTAATAGTGGCCCCTCCATCATTGACGATGTTGCCTATTAGTATAATAGTCTCCATTCAACACCCACGTCAGTCGTTTGAATCAACCGCCGCGAGGAAGAAAGAGGGTCATCTTCATAAGTGCAACGCTACTTCTCTTATGGTGTCGTCATCTTGATCCCACTACGAAAAAACTTCGTAAAAAAATAAGAGAATAAAAAAGGGAAAAAGAATTTCCACTTTAACACTGTTATTCACAAGCTTCCCACATTCGGTGGATTTTCTTGCGTTGTGGCCTCTTACTGCCTCTCGCCAAGCGCAACAATTCGTCCTTCTCTTCCTCGCGGGCCTACTGTCAACACTTGTGCCCCCGCGCTCCGGCTTCATTCGACGCTCGCTCTCCTCTAGTGAGTCTTTTCTCATTTGTATGTATCTGGGAGATAGTGAGCAGGGTTTAGACTAGCTAGCACGGGTTGTGTTATATTTGGCCTGCAGGAAGTGTTAAAATTAGGGTACGTTTAGGCGCTTCTCCTTGTGTTCAATTTTCCCACCACTCATGGTGTTTTTTTATTGTTGCTAGGTGCCTTAGTTTTTGCTTTTTACTTAGTTAGGAGGCTTTCCTTTAAGTTTCTTGCTGTTCCTAGGGATGGCTTGAGGGTCTAAGGATCCTGTCTTTGTTGCAGACGCGCAGGGTTAGGATCGCCCCACGTGGTTGGGGCGTCCTCCGGCATTTGAGCCCAAGGAGAGGCCCCTCGTGGGGGCTTTTCTCTTCGCCCTTTTTGCAGGGTTCTGAGTTCTTCGTGTGGTCTGTGTTTTTTTCCCGGATAAGCCGTTAGGTTATCTAGTTTTGGGGAATTTTATTATTACTATGATTGTTTTTTATTATGTCCCCTGTGAGTTGTGGTCTCCCTATGGTTAGTGTGCCACTTTCCGGGAGTCCGGCAACGTGTTCCTAGCTTGGGAGTGAGTGAGGTTAGGGTATAGTTTCCTCGCGGCTATGCTTTGCTCCGAGTCCCCCACCTCACTTTGCTGGGTTCGCTGGCCTACGGTTTATTCCCGTTGGTTGGTCCGCCGGGCCGGCGTGTTCACGAGCTCAGGTCTTCCTCGCCGGGTCTTTGTGTCGGGGGTGTGGCGGCGCCGCTGCCCCCTGGTCCTTGGTCCCTTGGGAATCCGGCGGACGCCGATGTAGATCTAGTAGTGCTTTTCAACCCCTCAGACTTTGCTTCCGCCTCCCGGCGGTTGCGAGAGCTTAGAGTCCTCCGGCGGGTGGTGTTTTTGTATACGGAACACTCCGGTACCCGCCGTTCGGGGGCGCCCCCCCTCCCCCCCCCCCGGTCTTTCGGCCTGATCAGTTCTTGACGGGGGTTACTGCGGTCGTTTACCACGCCGTGCCGGCGGCCCAGTGGGTAATAGACCCCGGCGGACACTGTACTGGTGTCCATTGACTAGCACGCTTATCTTAATGAAGTTTACCCCGCCTTGCCGGCGGCCCAGTTGATAAACTAATCAGGGACTGCTTATGTGTTTTACGGAGCACAGAGCGGTCCGCTGTAAAAAGGCTCCCTCTGTTACGGCATACGCCTTAACGGGGGCCCTCAGTTGAGAGTATCCCCTTCTCATGTTACCCAGGGGCATGGGAGGAGGATATTCACGCCCTCTTAGGGGTCATAAGAAAGGAGAGGCTGTGGCCTCCTATTCTTATTATGCTGGGAGGTTAGGATGGGTGAGACTCTCCCTATATATCCTGGAAATTTTCTTTCCAGGTGGACACTCGGGACAGCCGTCTACCGCGCCGTTCCCGCCGGGGAGAGGAGCCTCTGCATCATGCCTTTGTTTACAGTATGGTCGATCCCCTCTTGTCTTTTGCTACCCATACCAGCCCATATCAGATGTGTTCAGTGTTTAAACAGAAACTCTTTCTTGTGGGCAGCTCGTACATGTCCGGTTTGTTCCGAATTGTTTGAAGAATGGCTAGCGGCTCAAGACATGTCTTGTTTACTCACGCTCATTGAGGTTCAGCTAAATTTAAAACCTATGCTTTTCAGGTAGCAAACAAAGAACTGTCATGTGATAACCCGGAATTATTAAGGGTAGTTCAATTATATTCTTTTGATGATCATATAGCTCACCAATTACATAACTCCCCTATACCCTTGTTGACCATTGGGTCTCCGACATCCTCCATAGCATCCGCACAGAGCTCCTCTCCCCCTGCAAAGAGGAGCCGCTTACCCCTTGGGATCCGGGAGGCCTCATATGAGGCAAAACGTATTTTGGTTAGGAGTCCGGGAGGCCTCATATGAGGTAAAAATCGCCGCTAAAATCATCATAACTCGGCAACCACGCGTCGTAGCGATGTCATCTCAACGGCAGTCTACAGACAACAAGATGTTCTACAATTTGCAAAAAAAAATAACTGCTCTAGGTGGTCTTAATCAGTAGCTACTTAATTATGAAGCTTGACTGTACGAAAATGGCCCCGGACACAGCGAACCGCCTCATATGAGGGCCCCCCGGATCCGGAGGGTTAATGTCACCGGACCGCCACCACCTTACCCAACCGGCTCCCCCGGCGGGCAACCTGAGGCGCATGGACAGCACAGAATATCTGCCTGACAAGATCCGACGGCTCTCGAGCCCACCACGACGTGTGCTACTTTCTAATGAAACTCCTACTCCTGTACAAGTAGATCTCACAGGATCACTGCGGGCAGGTTCGGCGACCTCCTCAGGGACGCAGGGTGTTAGTCCCGGTCTCCCTGAGCCGGACGCCGACCCCCCTCACTTGGCCACTAGACTGAGACAATCTGTACATGTGAGGCTCCAAGGTTCTAAGTTAGTATTGTCACATAAACAGGCTCACCAAAACGACATGGCTCATACCTCTACTCAGTCTCCGGGTGTACTTACGTCAGATGCGGTTACGACCATAAGGTCTCACGCGACACTCCTGGCTCCTAAGGACCAGCCCGGCTTAACAGCCGCCCTCAAGGTTATAGGTTCGCAGAATGCGACCAACCCATTAACACCTCAGCCGCGTGACCAGAAGTCACCGGCTTGCGGTTCACCCCACCCGGCTACGGCTAGTAATAGTCTGACGCTGATGAACACTCATAAGACACAGGCTGCCACTATCACACAGGCTGCCACTCTGACACAGACAGACCAACATGATAGGCCATCAACACAAGCCACTACCACAAGGTTACCGACTGTACAACTGAATGAATTATTACATAAGGTGATGAGTCAGTGTGCCATTAAACAGGGTCAAACCTCACAGTACAGCTAGGCCCCCCTCTCACAGCAATGTAGACATTCCCTCTCCGGCAGTCCCCTCCACCGGGCCACCAACGGCCTGTATAATTGACTACCCGCAGCCCAAGGGCCCAGCACCCGACAGACCAATTCATTCCCGACCTGCGGGGCAAGAGTTGCAGCCGCAGGCCGTCACAGTTAACCCAGGTTCGTTGCCAGATCCATTAGTCCGGCCCTCAACCTCTACGCAACTCCTAGGCTTAGGAGACCTCGAGTTCATGGATGGGTTCAAACCCCACAATATTACTTCACTTTCCGCCGGCGGGCCCAAACAAGGACGTCCGGCGGAACCTTGGGCAATTGTTCCTCCCGGCCTTAGATCCCCCTTGATTAGGTTGGACACTGAGTCAGTTCATAGTCAAGAGCACCTAAAATTGAATAGTTCTGTAAGCTCGGAGGATACCCAACTTTGTTTGTCCCCCTCAATAGACAGAACCCATATGGCGAGTAGCCTGCCGTGTCCCTCTTCTACCCCCAGTTCTCACCCCGGTGCCCCATTGGCCCCGCCGGGTGTTCCATCAACGTCTCAGGTAGTTAAAGCGCCGGGAAGGCTCTGGCTTCCGGTTACGGCAGTAACACAAGGTAAGTGGCATAAATCAATACAAGGGGAGGTCCCAGTGCCGGTGGAGTGGGCTATTGAAGTGAACCATAAACAAGTCTTTAGGGCCAAAGATGCTACAGGTACAGTCTTGCAGGTTCCTATACATGCCAAGCCGGACCCGGCAAATTTTCAATATTTTGTGTACAACCCATGTCAGCTGGTTCCTCTTCCGGCGGATTCCCCGGTCCAGGATCCTCTTCACCCAGACACTCCCATTTGCCCTGTTTGTCATAAACGTTGTAGCCCTACTGGCTGTCGTCCTCTGCCTACAAGGCAGGAGACTTCTGGTAAATTTCACAGATGTGGTCCTCATCGAGACCAAAGGGAGTTGAATCTAAGTGAAGTGGGCGATGGGCCGTGGGGAACGTGGGATCAGGAACTGCAACAATTTGCTATAGATATTACATCCAATGCCTTGTCCCCAATTCCCCCTCCCCCCAATATCGAGTTTGACTGGCTAGCACAACGACCGGGCAGAGTTCCGTTCCCTATTTTTAATTTTCTTATACCCCCTCAATTGACGGCAGACGATTTTCCCTTGCCACTCATTACTCCTGAACCTATTGAACTTCAACGCGAATTTCTGGTCAGAGATAAGGCCCATAGAGCGTTTATTAGCTTCCTATTAACTAGAGACTCGGCCCAGGCTGTTGCCCAACCTCTGCCGAATCCCTCTCCACGAACCCAGGAATTAGTTAAAGTTTTTCAACAATGCTTTCTCCCTGCCCCGGCTAGAACTCTCACGGAAATTCGAACAGCCTTGTTTGAGGCAGTCCGGTCACATCAGCTCCTCAGACTCTGTATGGCTCAAGCGTTACCTATGAATGCTTGCTATAGAATATTGTTCTCCCCTGTCTTGACTGCGAGAGTTATAGGTGAACAGACGGAACGTGATGTTCGGGTAATGTTACACTTGAAGAACAAGAAAAATCAATAGCTATCCAGGCGGCAGGCGGACGGGTTCACCTCCGGCTCAAGGGGTTAGAATCACATGTACTTTTCGGACTTTTTATCTATGATGCTCCAGTCCTCCCTCTGTCTTCCTCCCTCCCTCGGCCATGCTAGCGCAATAGGGTTTTGAGGTTCGACCAAGTGTTAGTTCCCACGGGGGGGGGGGGGGGGGGGGGGATGTCTTCGGTCCGACTGACCGGGACCGGTCCACACATGCACGCCAGACCAAAAGTCGTGCGACTTTACCTCACATGGCGTTGCATAACAGACCGATAATCTCCCTCTGTATAAGGGATAAGGGACTACCTCATTATGCAGGGACAATGGACTACAGCCACCATCCAGGGTCGGTTCTGCTACAACCATTAACCCCCCAGCGGGACCGCATCTGGAGTGTATCTCACATTTCATTGAACACATGATAGCCGGAGGCACCCGTCCCGCCGGCTTGCCTCCTTTAAATGGACTACTAACTCTTCATTAACGGGGCGAGAAGGTCTCTAAAGGATGCTTACCCACGCTAATGTATGTCGGTCCCCTCACAGGCCCCATTAATACAATGGGTACGGTGTAACAAATCAGTTTTCCTCCCTATACTAAGCCATTCGTCTTCGGCTCGTCTGACTGCCGGCTGATCGCCCCCCGCCGTTGGGAATAGGAAATCACCCCAGCGAGTCTTTTTCTTCCTATCTCCAATGAGCTGGGGCCTGTCTCCCTACTTAACCTAGCGGTATACACCCGGAAGATGGTTCCCGGGGTCAGAGTCGGCTCAGCAGCGTGTCACAATTTTTTTTACAAAACAGCCACTGCCGGCCGGGGTCATTATTTCCAACCTCTTTTCAAGTTCCATTGTCAGCAAAGGGAGCCCTTTAGGACACTCGTCCTTGTATGCCTTATAGAATCATATCCGCACTCCCTTACTCCTGGCCGTTGACAGGCTTCACATGATCTTACGGACACGTACATGTGTCTGCAATCCTGGCGGTTGATGCCTTTGGTCAGGGCTCCCCGACCTCATTTCGGCCCGGTTAGTTCCGAGGCCATTTTAGTTCTCTATAACTCATCCTTTCACAGGAAACTCCCTTTCCCATTCAATCCCTCATGACCTTACCAAACGGTCCCACCGTAGGATACTCTGCGATTAGCCGGATCATTACTCTATTAAGTAACTAGCCGCGCTCTTCCTGAGCCTTCTCTGGCCCCGAGTGCATGGTATATTGTGTTTTAGAGTTAAGATCAACCTTCACCATAATGTCTAGGTGCCGGTTAGGGTGTATGGTGTACTATGTTTTAGAGTTAAGTTCAACCTTCCCCATGATGTCTAGGTGCCGGTTGGACCAAATTAAGTTTTAGATAAAAGATCAACCTTTCACCATAATGTCTATGTGCCGGTTGGGTCACTCCGAGAAGAGCTGGGGTCAAGGCGGAAGCCTGTCAAGACCTCCGGCTCAGGTTCCCCAAGCGTATACCTCGATACCCTCCTACTTGAGATTATACGGGTTCCGGTGGACTACCTACAATAGTCGACTTAGTTACAAGCTGATCCTCGCCGCGAAGGCGGGGCTCGGTAAATAGACGAGGGAAGTGCCGTCGCGACAGTTTGTCATGGCAATAGTTACTTCCCCGTGTTCTATACAAACTACATTTACTTTCTTTAAAAAAAAAAAAAAAAAAAAATAGTTTTTTATAAGTATGCCCGTGGGCACACTACTGTTGTTTGTTCTTGTATTCCTAGTTTATTGGTACTGTGATAGTTGCGCCAAGAAAGGCTTCAGAAAACAAAAGGGGGGGGGGGGATTGTATGTATCCCAGTACGAGAGAGGAACTACCCCTTACACAGAACTACAAGTTGGTTTAAGGACAAGCCTAGACGCTGTTTACGCCGGGCTGTGCCCAAAATGAGATATGTATGAGCTTAGAAGCTCAGTTTGTTTTGATTTAGAAAATTAGATTGCTTAATTCAAACTCGGTTTTTATGATGATTAATAAAAGAAAGTTTTTCATGTTTCACTTTTCAAAACTAATTGCACTAGCTTACAATAAGTCCTAAGTGACTCTGTAAAGATTTCCATTATCTAACTGTCCAACTTATGTTGTTTTGAAACTCGGGTTTTATGATGATTAACCCTTCGTTCCCGGAAGGGCTCTTGAACGCCCATAAAAAAGCATACCCGAGCTGCCCGGAAGGGCTCTTGAACGCCCAGTGGTTGAAAGCCTGTGAGCTTGGTGTGCGAGGCGCCGGTCCGACGCATGTAAACAACAGCCGGCTGGACCGACGCCCCGCATCTCCGACCACAAGAAGGAGTGCGTCGCTTGTTCGTGTGTGCCTGTATGTTGTTGTTAAGTATCGAAAAGTAGTGTAAAGTGGCTGTTTTTGCCATAAAGTTATCTCCAATGAAATCATCATCACAACTGAACCAGTTGACTTAGAGAGCTCTACTTAACGCCATTCTACAGGTAAGAAACACATCTACGCTTGGGGATGCGCAGGAATGCGGAAGCAGTCAGAATAACAAAGATACGGTAGCCTAGGCGTAGACATTTTTCGGCCAAAACCCCCGGGTTTCGGGGAATATATATATAATACATAGCCGGGGCTGGAGGGTTAATAAAAGGAGGTTTTTTATGTTTCGATTTTCGAAACTCTTGGCAATAAGTCCTAAGTGACTCTGTAAATATTTCCATTATCTAACTGTCCAACTTATGTTGTTGTTATGAATAATAAAGAATTAATTGCCCTACGGTTATATAATTTTCAAAGTTTCCAGGCTAGTCGCACTAGACTCAAACGATCAATAGAGATCAGATGGTGACTCCAATATGTTCCTGGCTAGTTACACTAGTTCCAGTAGGTTAATATTTGTCAATAAGACTACGCCCGGCATCCAAGCTGAGCTCAGCATAGGTTCCGGGTCAGGGTGATGAGGGGTTATGCTTTTAAACTCTGTCTCACCCGATACAACACACACCTGTATGAGGCCTCTGTTGTTGGAGCAGGCTTCTTTGAAGCAATGCACTGCTCACACTCTGTCAATATTTTTAACTGTGTTGTATGCATAACTACATATATGAATAGCTTTTCCTGTTATGAGGTTTCTTGACTTAACCATGCGGTTATTAACCCTTGTCTAGCGGGGTGTTTTGGGCTCATTTGGGCATATTCAGGCCCTCCTGAATGATCAATCAAGTATCTGCATGAAAAGAAATGTATTCAACAAAAAACTAGGCGCTAAAAGCTTCAAAATGAGACCAGAACGAGCTACGTAGCACTCGTGGTTCTCTTGCAGTGGTGCCACGAACATGGGAGTTTAGCGTATAGCGGTATATTTTTCCCAGCTATGCTCACTACTGGCTACACTGCCGGCCTCTCGAGAACACAGGGAACATGAGTTAATGGGCGACGGTAAGCCCTGGGAGTCGGCTGTCTGGCCCGCTGCGCTCCCGGCCATTTGCACTCTATTTTAACCCTTTAAAAGCCTTAATAATGCTCCTAACTTGCTGCAAATTGGTGCACGACTTAAGTCGAGCGCCGCCAATAAGCGGTTAAGATGTTCATACTACGAATGTCCCCCTCCAGTCTTGGAATTCAGGCAACATCGTCAATGATGGAGGGGCCACTATTAAATTATAGGTTTGATTCCCGAAGGGAAGTAGTGAAAACCTAATATTTAGTAGGGGCCCCGGAATCATTGACGACGACGTCCCTCCCAGCCATCCCCTTCCCATTCGCTGATATTTTTGAGTTTATCTTGGTATATCATTGAAGGACGAATTGTTGCGCTTGGCGAGAGGCGGTAAGAAGCCACAATGCAAGAAAATCCACCGAATGTGGGAAGCTTGTGAATAATTGTGTTAAATTGGAAATTCTTTTTCCCTTTTTTATTCTCTTATTTTTTACGAAGTTTTTTCGTAGTGGGTACCCGATCAAGATGACGACACCATAAGAGAAGAAGCGTTGCACTTATGAAGATGACTCTCTTTCTTCCTCGCGGCGGTTGATTCAAACGACTGACATGGGTATTGAATGGAGACTATTATACTAATAGGCAACATCGTCAATGATTCCGGGGCCCCTACTAAATATTAGGTTTTCACTACTTCCCTTCGGGAATCAAACCTATAATCTAGAAAAAATAGCCCGGGGACATTTCTGCCATGGCCATCATAGGCTCATAGTAGGGGTTTCCCCAGAGGAAGCTAATGTTTGTATGTATGTATATACTCAGGCACATACCCCATTGCTGGGGGTGGCCGACACGAGACAGAGCCCGAACAGAAACAACATTTAAAGTTCCTATTCTCAGGGTCTGGGACCACTTTCGCGTTCCCTTGCCTGTTTCTCTGTCTCGTCAAGTAGGAGAATTATACAAAGGAAGGAGGATTCCTAGCTCCCTGCTAATGATGTTATTAAATAGAAATACTTCACCCCATATTATCTAATGAGCCTTTCTCCTTACATGCACACGCTAAAAGTTGACGGTCATTTTCCATGACGCATTCGTAAGTTGTGAGTTTCTCCCTCTCGGACCCCATCCAGACATAGGGTAGGCTCGTCCCGGCTAATTTAGAGATCCTATTGTAACAAAGATCAGGCAATCTCCGCCACATTCAGCAGTATTGGTACAGGATATTTTCTATAGTTTGTCCTTTGGATCTAAATTCTACATGATAAAATACAGTATATAACTTCTCGTTGTTTGATAATGACAGCACTAAAATTGCGTAAACAAAATATTAAAACAAAATAAGATGGCTAATTTTTCTTACAAGATCTCAAAGCTAATTTCATGGTCCTTTTGTTGTTGTCACTTTATAATAACATTACTTATGCCTTCATTTTTATAGTTGATATAGTTTTCTTTCACATAAGACTGTATGGTTGTTCTTTTTTGTAAGATAGCATTTTTATCTTTTATATATTGATATAATATTTTCTCTCTGCTTTATGCTTCATCAATTTTTTTTTACTTATATGTACTACAATTAATGTCTTCTTTGTTAGAAGTTGATGTAGTTTCCCCCCGCAAAATATGCTTGGTTCATTTCTCTACTTGTGCAACACTTACAATTTATTTGTATTATTATATTATTTTATTTTATGTAGTTTTTACAACACACCTGCAATATATATACAGTATATATATATGTATGTATGTACTCTGGCACTGGTATGATTTATGTTTATTGTTCTTGTGTAATTATTTACAGTGTGATAATGTACATTTAGTTAAATTGTTGTGTGTGATGTCCCCATGGTTGTTCAATATATACAGTATATTGATGGAGTCATGAAAGTAATACAAGGAAGAGCAGTGGATGTTGGTGTACCGCTGATAAGGGAAGGAAATGAGTGGAAGTTGCCTGTACTGCTGTTTGCTGACGATACAGTTCTGATGAGCGATAGTGAATGGGAGTTGCAGGGTCTGGTAAATATGTTTGGAACAGTGTGTGAAAAACTAAATCTGAAGGTAAATGTGGGGAAGAGTAAGGCTATGGTCTTTGAAAGGGGTACAGTCACAGAGTGTGAGGTGAGGTTGAATGGTCAGACTATGGAGAATATCACCTCATTTAAGTATTTAGGCAGTGTGTTGAGTAAAGATGGGAGTATGGAGGAAGAACTGCGGGAGAGGGTGCAACAGGGGAAGAGGGTTGTAGGAACGCTGAAAGCAGTAACAAGAAGTAGGGTGGTCAGCATTGAAATAAATAAGTCTTTACATGATAGTGTGGTGATTCCGACATTGACATACAGGAGTGAAGCATGGATGTTGTTGGAGAGCCGTGGCGGTCAAGTGGAGAGCACGCTCACGTGTGATTCTGCTTGACCTGGGTTCGATCCCAGCCAAGGCGGACATTTAGTGGGTGTGGTAGTATGTCCTAGCATGTATATCATGTTCACACCCAGTCAGGGGACACCTCAACGACGTATACAGACTATCAACACACATACTAAAGCCATTCCAACAGCTTCCTCTATCTACAACACCCCTTCTCTGCTATCTACACTTTCCCAGCCATATGATCCTAGTGTACTGTCTGATGGCGTAATGGGATTCCAAATGTAAGACACAAACCAAGAGTACGGGGGTGGAAATGAATTACTTGAGAAGTATGTGCGGAGTTACATTGAGGGTATAGACAGACGAATGAGGAAGTACGAGAGCGGTATGGTGTGAATGTAGATGTGCTGGAAAGTGTGAAAAGGAACACCTTGAGATGGTTCGGCCATGTGGAATGTATGGGAAGCGAGAGAATGACTAAGAAAGTGTACAAAAGTGAAGTGGAAGGACAAAGAGGGAGACATAAACTGAGAGAGAGTTGGAAGGATGGAGTTAAGAAGTACTGTATACCTGTATGCGTGAAAGCGGTGCTGGATGGGTCGTGGTAGTTGATTGATAGATAGCTGTGTACAGTACTTTTGTATTGACAATGCTTGTCACTTGCATTAATTATATTTCTGTACTGTACTGTATGCTTCCACTTCTTATATCACTGTATTATGGTGTAATGATCAATATTTGTTTTACTCAATTATCTAGTTATAATTTTTTACATATTACACCTTAAGTTTAATCTGAATTTAGTGCTAACATTTTAGTGCTAAACTTGCATGTTCACCCCTGTGCTGTCATATATTTCCCTGCAAATCACCACTTAAAAGTAAGGATACTTATTCCTTTAATATGTAACTATTATACTGAATTATTGATTTGACTATACAGAAAAGTCTCGCCAATAACGACTTTCAACATAAAGTTTTCGGCAATAACGGCAAGTTGCCATAATCAATAATAACGTTTGGATTCTCTCGAATTACGGATTTTTCACGGGAATGAAGCGTCTGGGCGCATCTTGGATAGCGTTTGTTTGCCGCCATCTTGATGTAGTCGTCCTTCCTCGCTCAAACGCTCATAGGTTCCCGCACTCCATGGACTAAAGGGTCTCGTGTGTCTATTGTGTGATATTTTCGCCTCAATAATCAGTGGTTGCAAGGGTTGGCTGTTGATAATTATGCCAGGAAGGGGTACAACCGATGCTATCTTCATAGTCAGGCAGATACAGGAAAGATACTTACTAAAAGGCAGGGATCTTTACTTTGTGTTTGTAGACCTGGAGAAGGCCTTTGATAGGGTGCCTAGAGATGTTGTGCAGTGGGCTATGAGGAAACTTGGTGTGGAAGAGTGGCTGGTGTGTGTGATAATGAAGATGTATGAGGATTCGCGAAGTGCGGTGAGGGTGAAGGGTGTACTGAGTGATGAGTTCGCAGTCCGTGTTGGAGTCCATCAGGGTTCAGTGTTAAGCCCCCTCCTCTTTATTATGGTCTTGGAGGCACTGTCTAGAGTTTTTAGAGGCGGACTCCCGTTGGAACTGTTTTATGCAGACGATTTAGTCCTAATAGCTGACAGTATGCAAGATGCTGAGGCCAAATTCAGAGAGTGGAGAGAGGGCATGGCGAGCAAGGGTTTAAGAGTCAATATTAACAAAACCAAGGTTATGCATTGTAGATTGAGACGAGGCAATGTGGAAAAGAGCGGTGCATACCCATGTGCAGTGTGTGGAAAGGGAGTGGGCGTTAACTCAATTCAATGTAGCATCTGTCGATGTTGGGTACGCCATGGGAGTAAGCGCTGTAGTAGAATAAAGGGGCCCCTGCCGAAGGATAAGTCAGAAATAGAGAAATTTTAGTGTGTAGTGTGCAAAGGCGAGCTTGTGTTAAGTGATGATCCTGTGGCTGTTAATTTTGGAAATGAGTCTTTGGAGCTGGTGAACAAGTTTTGTTACCTAGGAGATACCATCTCTGCCGGTGGTGGGGCCGAGGCTGCCACTGTTGCTAGAATTAGGTGTGGCTGGGGGAAGTTCAGAGAATTGATGCCAATCCTGACCATGAAAAGAATGCCTCTCCCCCTGAAGGGAAAGGTGTATGCCTCATGTGTTAGAAGTGCAATGCCGTATGCCTCAGAAACATGGGCCGTTAAAGTAGAGGATGTCAACAGAATGGAGCGTAATGAGATGAGAATGGTGAGATGGATATGTGGGGCCAGGCTACAGGATAGAATAACAAATGTTGAGCTGAGGAGATGTTTAGGTATAAAGAGTATAAGCGAGGTGATGCGTACAAGTAGACTGTGATGGTATGGACATGTGGAGAGAATGGATGAACAAAATTGGGTGAAAAAATGCAGGTCTGTGATTGTGGAGGGAGCTGCACCAAGGGGTGGACCGAGGAAGAACTGGGATCGGACTATACGCGCCGATCTCAAATCCAAGAACTTGACAAGTGAAGCAGCCCTTAACAGGGTTGCCTGGAATGCCGCCATTAGGACAAGAGTTATGTGTGGAACACTCAGTCTTAAAATTTTATGTATGTATGTATGTAATGGCTTCCACCTTACCTGTGGGCAAAGGTAGACACAGCTAACCAAAAGGTAGCTTCGATAACTGTTAATCCACTACGGTAACTAAAAGTCCATAACGCTAAACCGATAAATTGCTAAAAAAAAATAGTGGAAGACTGGAAGCTAGAGATAAATGCTAACAGCTAACAACCACATTAATTTCTAAGAAAGAAAAACAAGCAAAAGAGTGTAAATGGCCAAGGATCGCTTCAGTGCAATGCATCTTGTGAGTGTCTCATGAAACCTTTGGTGATTTACAAACATAAAAGGCCAAGGGCTTACAAGGGATGTGATATGTCATAACTTAATGTCTACAGCTGTACTGGGAACAGACTGAGTTGTTGAAGAAGTTATTTAAGGAGTGTTTTGTTAAAGATGCCAAAGAGTACTACCAGAAGAAGAATCTAGCCCTCAAAGTGGTACTTTTCCTTGACATTGCCCCCCAGTCATGCATGATTCTAGTAGGACGTCACCCCGGAGTTGAGGTTGTGTTACTGCTATCAATTGCAACCTCCAAAATTCAACCATTAGACCAACAAATTATAGCGAATGCCAAGTTGCTATACTACAAATACATCCATGAGAAAGGAAACTGTCACAAAAATAGAAATAAAGAAAATTGCTGATAATGTGAGCAGTAGCGAGGAGGAGAAGGAGGATCCTCCCCTGCCAGAGTGAAGGTGGGGGTTGTGAAAGTGTACTGCTGCTATTGCGCATGGGCAAGTCTCGGAATAATCATCACACCAAACACCTCATTAACAACTTTAAGGCGAGTTTTTTTTATATTACTCATGTCGATATAATAAAGATTATCATTATTTCAGCTAATAAAGTAGTGATAGGAGGGCTTCAAAGGGAAACAATGGGTGAAATTCCTACACCAATAAATCCTATACTGTATACAAGTCTTTTAATTTCTCAATTTTTTTTTTTTTTTTAATAATAGCGTTTTTCAGGCACCAATTACACGTTATTGGCGAGACTCTACTGTACTTATGTTTTCTCATTTTGTAACCTGTATGCCTTTTCATGTTACTCTAATACTTGAACTTGTATTTGAGTGTAGCTTTGTTTTCTGATTGGTAACCTGTATTACCCCAGGCCAGCGAGCGGCAGAGTGGACTTGAAGGCAACGTACGGGAAGCTCAGGCATGGGAGAGAGAATATGTGGGTGTTCTGGACTTCCTGGCTCAGTGTGATGTTACTTTGACACAAGCACTCACTGATGATGCTGTTGTGGATCGTGACAAGGTAGGTGATTCGCAGTTAATGTATAGTTTAATTTTACTGGCTTCCCTTAATTGAGAAGCTTGGTTGGACCTGCTAAAGATATACAGTACTGTACTTGGATAACTTACATAATGTAGTCATTTTGGATAATTTCATAGTGTAGTTCTATCTGTGTACCAGCTCGGTATCTCGCCACCACAGACTTAAAACAAATATGACAGAGGTTAGTGCCATAACAAAGCACTGTTTAGCTCATGATCACCCATTTGCCTTACAAAACTAATTTTTTCCCTGGAAGAGGAATTTAGAGATTTTTTTTTTTTTTTTTTAACATTTCTGGTGCTTAACCCTTGGAATCCGGGAGGCCTCATATGAGGCAAAATGCGTGGCTAAAAAGTCGCCGATATAATCATCAGAACTCGGCAACCACGCAACGTAGCGATGTCATCTCAACCGCAGTCTACAGACAAGAAAATGTTCTACAATTTGCAAAACAATTGACTGCTCTAGGTGGTCTCAATCAGTAGCTACTGAATTATGAAGTTTGAAAATACCAAACTTCATATGAGGCCCCCCGGATCCCAAGGGTTAAGGAGTCAGCGAAACATTATGTTATATTGTATTACTTTGTTTTTATATATTCATTTTAGGTTTAGTGAAGTGAGGATATGTGAGGTTTGTTTAAATTTCGCTTTATGAATGTTCCTAAACGTGTAATATTTTAGGTACGTGCGGAACTAGCAGAACAGGCTGGTGTCCTGGAGAAGATGTCAGGCCAGGTGGAGGTGTACCGAGTGCAGGGCAAGACCGAAGCCGCCACTAGACTACACCACCAGGTCACACATCTCAAGGTAAGGTTACTTTAGACTGCTATCCTAGTACTGTGTAATGGTTTTTGCTACTACACCTGATGGAGTAGACTTGAGAGTTATCTTGATCCCCAACCTCTTTGTAACTCGAAAAGGGCTAGAGCCGATGGGTTGTAAATTTCCACACCTATTTCCCAATTGATAAGAATATCACCTCGATTGCTCTCATTTATTTTGATCTATAGAAAGTTAAGTGGTCGCATTTTCTATTAACCCTCTCCGACATATGATGCGATTTTGAGCCTATTAGGGATACTTTAAAGCCTTTGTTAACATCGGGTATTTAGAAACCTTTAGTTTAGTTACTTCAACCTCTGTAGTTGTCTTTGAGTTAGCTGTGGACAGAAAACTAATTTTGGAGAGGTAATTATTAGAGTGAGAGAACTATTTCTTATTGCTAATCTGGCAACCTATGCGTCATAAATGCGTGAAAGGGTTAAGTTTGCCTTTTTTTTTTTTTTTTTTTTTCTTTTTTTTTTTTTTTTTTTTTTTTTTTCTATTCCAACTTACTTCCTCTCGGGCATAGGCTGAGAGCCTTAACATTCACCGCTTTACAATGAACAGTGAAGCCCGTGAGGTCTTGTTCCAGTCTAGGGAGTGAGACATGTGCAGCACGTAGAGTACAGCGAGCACCTGCCATCTTGCCTTCACATGAGGCACGGTGCTCACTCATGGCCCGAAACGACCCTATCTCTGAAGCCACCTCGTTCCCGTGCTTCACTGTCTCACCCCCTACACTCGGACTCTCACACTTACAAACACACAACGCCACCTGTTGAGCAGATAACTCACCAGGCATTGCACCCCTATAGCATATTTTGAATATGGGAATATTCATACAGTGCTATTTAATCAGGGAACAATGAGGGTATTTTATTGACATTTCGGTGGGCTTGTGGTAATGCACTGATACCAGCTACAGCACAAATTCCATCCCAATAATATCTTCCCATTGATACATCGGGATTTGAACCCGGGACCTTTGGATTACCAGGCCAGTGGCAAGACCACTCCACCACACCTCCACTGGACCGAGTATAATTAAAATTTTAGCACAGCATACCTAAAAAGGATTTAATGGTCAAGCTAGGTCTAGGGCAGATGATGATGATATTGATAATGACACCGAGGAACCTTATCTTCTTTCCAAAGAAAAAGTATGAGGAGGTTGAGGTTCGGCTCCAGGCGTGTCAGCAGTCGAGCCAGTACGAGCAACGTCTGGCGGCGGCTCAACAACGGCTGGGTAATATTGGCTTGAGGGTGGCTGCCGTCACGGTCGCTCCTACGTCTGCTGAACCTTCACAACTCCAGGAACAACTTGATCAGTGCATGGTGGGTGGTTTTGAATATGTCCTTAGCATTATGCATACTTAATATGTTGCCTCCAACTAAACTTTCTGTAGTGTGGTTTTAAGTGGTTTAATAGCCCATAGCCCTGTAATCCGGGCTGTGCGGTGAAGACTTTGTTTGCCAGGGCGTCTGTCCGGGCTACGATGGCTAAGGCTTCCTTTTTGAGTGATGTCACCACAGGCAAGTACCTATATCTCTTGTCACCATACAAAGAAAAAAAAATTGATGTTTATAAGAAGGCAGAGCAAGCATTTTATACAACATATTGCATATATACCATCAGGGCTGCCTGGAATGCTGCCACTGGGACACAAGACTGAAACCATGCCTCTTATTGATCACTTAGTCTTCTAAGTGTACGGTATGTATATTTTCTATATGCTGTGGTAATTTTGACTATTGTAATGAAGAACTATCTTTCGACAGGCTGTGTACCAGACCCTGAGTGAAGTGAAGGGAGAGGTTGAGGATGTGATAGCCACAGGCAGGAAGGTTGTTAAGGACGGACAGTGCTCTAGCCCTGACACACTTACTATACAACTGGACCAACTGAAGGCTCTATTTAACCAGGTGTGTATTTGTTGCGAGCCGTGGCATAGTCAGTAGAGCGTCGGCTGCTGATCGAAGGGTCGGCGGATCGATCCCGGACTGTCAATATGTTATTGGTAGATAATAAAAATAATCATCTGATCTTTTCTTTTTCAAAAGTGCCAGTTCTTCCAAAACACAGGAATTCACTAGCGCTTGAGACACTAATGAAAAAGGACCTCGATGCTAAGTAAATTAAAATGTAAAACTTGCAAACTAAACAAACCAAAATTGGGACAAGGACAATATAAAGTCAAATTAAATTATCAAAATCGCTATGTGGAAACAACGCTTACTATAATGAAAATTATTAAATAAAAGAACACAATCCACCACATAGGGTGTACATTACTACATGAGCAAGTTAATCTGTTTCCCAAGCAAACTAATCGCACATATAACAACGCACTATCGTCACGTTAAAGGAAGTAGTCAAGTTTGGGAAGTCCGGGACATTCTGGCAAATATTACTAAACTCTGCATGAATAAAGAAACTACATGTTAAATGTCAAAATATTATTTAAAATCAAATTTGCAACATGACAAGACATTAACAATAGTACAAAATACAAATATTGATAAGATATCTATACTATTACAAAATAATATATATAATTCAGTACAGCACTCACTAACGATAGTGCTATCGGGTAGGTACCTGTAAGCATAGCATGCCTCAAGTGACCCCTATCAATAACTACCCTACAAATAACCTACATTTATAGCACAAATAAACTAAGGAAATCGCAAAAGTAAGCAATTGATACTATCGACAATGAATACATATAATATAAAGACAAATAATTGCAAAATATGAAGTAACAACAGATTTAAACAAAGAGTACTCTTTTAACAAGAACAATAAATTTAAAAAATCATCAATATTAACATTAATAATAGAAAAAGAAAAAGATAAAC
>CM064568.1:48372541-48472542 GCA_032716605.1 Paralithodes platypus | reverse complement strand
GAGTTAAGTTCAACCTTCCCCATGATGTCTAGGTGCCGGTTGGACCAAATTAAGTTTTAGATAAAAGATCAACCTTTCACCATAATGTCTATGTGCCGGTTGGGTCACTCCGAGAAGAGCTGGGGTCAAGGCGGAAGCCTGTCAAGACCTCCGGCTCAGGTTCCCCAAGCGTATACCTCGATACCCTCCTACTTGAGATTATACGGGTTCCGGTGGACTACCTACAATAGTCGACTTAGTTACAAGCTGATCCTCGCCGCGAAGGCGGGGCTCGGTAAATAGACGAGGGAAGTGCCGTCGCGACAGTTTGTCATGGCAATAGTTACTTCCCCGTGTTCTATACAAACTACATTTACTTTCTTTAAAAAAAAAAAAAAAAAAAAATTAGTTTTTTATAAGTATGCCCGTGGGCACACTACTGTTGTTTGTTCTTGTATTCCTAGTTTATAGGTACTGTGATAGTTGCGCCAAGAAAGGCTTCAGAAAACAAAAGGGGGGGGGGGATTGTATGTATCCCAGTACGAGAGAGGAACTACCCCTTACACAGAACTACAAGTTGGTTTAAGGACAAGCCTAGACGCTGTTTACGCCGGGCTGTGCCCAAAATGAGATATGTATGAGCTTAGAAGCTCAGTTTGTTTTATTTAGAAAATTAGATTGCTTAATTCAAACTCGGTTTTTATGATGATTAATAAAAGAAAGTTTTTCATGTTTCACTTTTCAAAACTAATTGCACTAGCTTACAATAAGTCCTAAGTGACTCTGTAAAGATTTCCATTATCTAACTGTCCAACTTATGTTGTTTTGAAACTCGGGTTTTATGATGATTAACCCTTCGTTCCCGGAAGGGCTCTTGAACGCCCATAAAAAAGCATACCCGAGCTGCCCGGAAGGGCTCTTGAACGCCCAGTGGTTGAAAGCCTGTGAGCTTGGTGTGCGAGGCGCCGGTCCGACGCATGTAAACAACAGCCGGCTGGACCGACGCCCCGCATCTCCGACCACAAGAAGGAGTGCGTCGCTTGTTCGTGTGTGCCTGTATGTTGTTGTTAAGTATCGAAAAGTAGTGTAAAGTGGCTGTTTTTGCCATAAAGTTATCTCCAATGAAATCATCATCACAACTGAACCAGTTGACTTAGAGAGCTCTACTTAACGCCATTCTACAGGTAAGAAACACATCTACGCTTGGGGATGCGCGGGAATGCGGAAGCAGTCAGCATAACAAAGATACGGTAGCCTAGGCGTAGACATTTTTTCGGCCAAAACCCCCTGGTTTCGGGGAATATATATATAATACATAGCCGGGGCTGGAGGGTTAATAAAAGGAGGTTTTTTATGTTTCGATTTTCGAAACTCTTGGCAATAAGTCCTAAGTGACTCTGTAAATATTTCCATTATCTAACTGTCCAACTTATGTTGTTGTTATGAATAATAAAGAATTAATTGCCCTACGGTTATATAATTTTCAAAGTTTCCAGGCTAGTCGCACTAGACTCAAACGATCAATAGAGATCAGATGGTGACTCCAATATGTTCCTGGCTAGTTACACTAGTTCCAGTAGGTTAATATTTGTCAATAAGACTACGCCCGGCATCCAAGCTGAGCTCAGCATAGGTTCCGGGTCAGGGTGATGAGGGGTTATGCTTTTAAAACTCTGTCTCACCCGATACAACACACACCTGTATGAGGCCTCTGTTGTTGGAGCAGGCTCTTTTGAAGCAATGCACTGCTCACCCTCTGTCAATATTTTTAACTGTGTTGTATGCCTAACTACATATATGAATAGCTTTTCCTGTTATGAGGTTTCTTGACTTAACCATGCGGTTATTAACCCTTGTCTAGCGGGGTGTTTTGGGCTCATTTGGGCATATTCAGGCCCTCCTGAATGATCAATCAAGTATCTGCATGAAAAGAAATGTATTCAACAAAAAACTAGGCGCTAAAAGCTTCAAAATGAGACCAGAACGAGCTACGTAGCACTCGTGGTTCTCTTGCAGTGGTGCCACGAACATGGGAGTTTAGCGGTATAGCGGTATATTTTTCCCAGCTATGCTCACTACTGGCTACACTGCCGGCCTCTCGAGAACACAGGGAACATGAGTTAATGGGCGACGGTAAGCCCTGGGAGTCGGCTGTCTGGCCCGCTGCGCTCCCGGCCATTTGCACTCTATTTTAACCCTTTAAAAGCCTTAATAATGCTCCTAACTTGCTGCAAATTGGTGCACGACTTAAGTCGAGCGCCGCCAATAAGCGGTTAAGATGTTCATACTACGAATGTCCCCCTCCAGTCTTGGAATTCAGGCAACATCGTCAATGATGGAGGGGCCACTATTAAATTATAGGTTGGATTCCCGAAGGGAAGTAGTGAAAACCTAATATTTAGTAGGGGCCCCGGAATCATTGACGACGACGTCCCTCCCAGCCATCCCCTTCCCATTCGCTGATATTTTTGAGTTTATCTTGGTATATCATTGAAGGACGAATTGTTGCGCTTGGCGAGAGGCGGTAAGAAGCCACAATGCAAGAAATCCACCGAATGTGGGAGGCTTGTGAATAATTGTGTTAAATTGGAAATTCTTTTCCCTTTTTTCTTCTCTTATTTTTTACGACGTTTTTTCGTAGTGGGTACCCGATCAAGATGACGACACCATAAGAGAAGAAGCGTTGCACTTATGAAGATGACTCTCTTTCTTCCTCGCGGCGGTTGATTCAAAACGGAACTGACATGGGTATTGAATGGAGACTATTATACTAATAGGCAACATCGTCAATGATTCCGGGGCCCCTACTAAATATTAGGTTTTCACTACTTCCCTTCGGGAATCAAACCTATAATCTAGAAAAAATAGCCCGGGGACATTTCTGCCATGGCCATCATAGGCTCATAGTAGGGGTTTCCCCAGAGGAAGCTAATGTTTGTATGTATGTACTATATATACTCAGACACATACCCCATTGCTGGTGGTGGCTGACACGAGACATGAGCCCGAACAGAAAAAACATTTAAAGTTCCTATTCACAGGGTCCGGAACCACATTCGCGTTCCCTCGCCCATTTCTCTATCTCGTCAAGTAGGAGAATTATACAAAGGAAGGAGGATTCCTAGCTCCCTGCTAATGATGTTATTAAATAGAAATACTTCACCCCATATTATCTAATGAGCCTTTCTCCTTACATGCACACGCTAAAAGTTGACGGTCATTTTCCATGACGCATTCGTAAGTTGTGAGTTTCTCCCTCTCGGACCCCATCCAGACATAGGGTAGGCTCGTCCCGGCTAATTTAGAGATCCTATTGTAACAAAGATCAGGCAATCTCCGCCACATTCAGCAGTATTGGTACAGGATATTTTCTATAGTTTGTCCTTTGGATCTAAATTCTACATGATAAAATACAGTATATAACTTCTCGTTGTTTGATAATGACAGCACTAAAATTGCGTAAACAAAATATTAAAACAAAATAAGATGGCTAATTTTTCTTACAAGATCTCAAAGCTAATTTCATGGTCCTTTTGTTGTTGTCACTTTATAATAACATTACTTATGCCTTCATTTTTATAGTTGATATAGTTTTCTTTCACATAAGACTGTATGGTTGTTCTTTTTTGTAAGATAGCATTTTTATCTTTTATATATTGATATAATATTTTCTCTCTGCTTTATGCTTCATCAATTTTTTTTTACTTATATGTACTACAATTAATGTCTTCTTTGTTAGAAGTTGATTGTAGTTTCCCCCCGCAAATATGCTTGGGTCATTTCTCTACTTGTGCAACACTTACAATTTATTTGTATTATTATATTTTTATTTTATGTAGTTTTTACAACACAACCTGCAATATATATACAGTATATATATATGTATGTATGTACTCTGCACTGGTATGATTTATGTTTATTGTTCTTGTGTAATTATTTACAGTGTGATAATGTACATTTAGTTAAATTGTTGTGTGTGATGTCCCCATGGTTGTTCAATATTATACTGTACGTAGATGGAGTCATGAAAGTAATACAAGGAAGAGTAGTGGGTGTTGGAGTACCGCTGATAAGGGAAGGAATTAAGTGGAAGTTGCCTGTACTGCTGTTTGCTGACGATACAGTTCTGATGAGCGATAGTGAATGGGAGTTGCAGGGTCTGGTAAATATGTTTGGAACAGTGTGTGAAAAACTAAATCTGAAGGTAAATGTGGGGAAGAGTAAGGTTATGGTCTTTGAAAGGGGTACAGTCACAGAGTGTGAGGTGAGGTTGAATGGTCTGACTATGGAGAATGTCAACTCATTTAAGTATTTGGACAGTGTGTTGAGTAAAGATAGGAGTATGGATGAAGAAGTGCGGGAGAAGGTGCAACAGGGGAAGAGGGTTGTAGGAACGCTGAAAGCAGTAACAAGAAGTAGGGTGGTCAGCATTGAAATAAATAAGTCTTTACATGATAGTGTGGTGATTCCGACATTGACATACAGGAGTGAAGCATGGATGTTGTTGGAGAGCCGTGGCGGTCAAGTGGAGAGCACGCTCACGTGTGATTCTGCTTGACCTGGGTTCGATCCCAGCCAAGGCGGACATTTAGTGGGTGTGGTAGTATGTCCTAGCATGTATATCATGTTCACACCCAGTCAGGGGACACCTCAACGACGTATACAGACTATCAACACACATACTAAAGCCATTCCAACAGCTTCCTCTATCTACAACACCCCTTCTCTGCTATCTACACTTTCCCAGCCATATGATCCTAGTGTACTGTCTGATGGCGTAATGGGATTCCAAATGTAAGACACAAACCAAGAGTACGGGGGTGGAAATGAATTACTTGAGAAGTATGTGCGGAGTTACATTGAGGGTATAGACAGACGAATGAGGAAGTACGAGAGCGGTTATGGTGTGAATGTAGATGTGCTGGAAAGTGTGAAAATGGACACCTTGAGATGGTTCGGCCATGTGGAATGTATGGGAAGCGAGAGAATGGCTAAGAGAGTGTACAAAGTGAAGTGGAAGGACAAAGAGGGAGACATAAACTGAGAGAGAGTTGGAAGGATGGAGTTAAGAAGTACTGATACCTGTATGCGTGAAAGCGGTGCTGGATGGGTCGTGGTAGTTGATTGATAGATAGCTGTGTACAGTACTTTTGTATTGACAATGCTTGTCACTTGCAATTAATTTATTTCTGTACTGTACTGTATGCTTCCACTTCTTATATCATTGTATTATGGTGTAATGATCAATATTGTTTTACTTCAATTATCTAGTTATAATTTTTTACATATTACACCTTAAGTTTAATCTTGAATTTAGTGCTAACATTTTAGTGCTAAACTTGCATGTTCACCCCTGTGCTGTCATATATTTCCCTGCAAATCACCACTTAAAAGTAAGGATACTTATTCCTTTAATATGTAACTATTATACTGAATTATTGATTTGACTATACAGAAAAAGTCTCGCCAATAACGACTTTCAACATAAAGTTTTCGGCAATAACGGCAAGTTGCCATAATCAATAATAACGTTTGGATTCTCTCGAATTACGGATTTTTCACGGGAATGAAGCGTCTGGGCGCATCTTGGATAGCGTTTGTTTGCCGCCATCTTGATGTAGTCGTCCTTCGCGCTCAAACGCTCATAGGTTCCCGCACTCCATGGACTAAAGGGTCTCGTGTGTCTATTGTGTGATATTTTCGCCTCAATAATCAGTGGTTGCAAGGGTTGGCTGTTGATAATTATGCCAGGAAGGGGTACAACCGATGCTATCTTCATAGTCAGGTAGATACAGGAAAGATACTTACTAAAAGGCAGGGATCTTTACTTTGTGTTTGTATACCTGGTGAAGGCCTTTGATAGGGTGCCTAGAGATGTTGTGCAGTGGGCTATGAGGAAACTTGGTGTGGAAGAGTGGCTGGGTGTGTGATAATGAAGATGTATGAGGATTCGCGAAGTGCGGTGAGGGTGAAGGGTGTACTGAGTGATGAGTTCGCAGTCCGTGTTGGAGTCCATCAGGGTTCAGTGTTAAGCCCCTCCTCTTTATTATGGTCTTGGAGGCACTGTCTAGAGTTTTTAGAGGCGGACTCCCGTTGGAACTGTTTTATGCAGACGATTTAGTCCTAATAGCTGACAGTATGCAAGATGCTGAGGCCAAATTCAGAGAGTGGAGAGAGGGCATGGCGAGCAAGGGTTTAAGAGTCAATATTAACAAAACCAAGGTTATGCATTGTAGATTGAGACGAGGCAATGTGGAAAAAGAGCGGTGCATACCCATGTGCAGTGTGTGGAAAGGGAGTGGGCGTTAACTCAATTCAATGTAGCATCTGTCGATGTTGGGTACGCCATGGGAGTAAGCGCTGTAGTAGAATAAAGGGGCCCTGCCGAAGGATAAGTCAGAAATAGAGAAATTTTGAGTGTGTAGTGTGCAAAGGCGAGCTTGTGTTAAGTGATGATCCTGTGGCTGTTAATTTTGGAAATGAGTCTTTGGAGCTGGTGAACAAGTTTTGTTACCTAGGAGATACCATCTCTGCCGGTGGTGGGGCCGAGGCTGCCACTGTTGCTAGAATTAGGTGTGGCTGGGGGAAGTTCAGAGAATTGATGCCAATCCTGACCATGAAAAGAATGCCTCTCCCCCTGAAGGGAAAGGTGTATGCCTCATGTGTTAGAAGTGCAATGCCGTATGCCTCAGAAACATGGGCCGTTAAAGTAGAGGATGTCAACAGAATGGAGCGTAATGAGATGAGAATGGTGAGATGGATATGTGGGGCCAGGCTACAGGATAGAATAACAAATGTTGAGCTGAGGAGACGTTTAGGTATAAAGAGTATAAGCGAGGTGATGCGTACAAGTAGACTGTGATGGTATGGACATGTGGAGAGAATGGATGAACAAAATTGGGTGAAAAAATGCAGGTCTGTGATTGTGGAGGGAGCTGCACCAAGGGGTGGACCGAGGAAGAACTGGGATCGGACTATACGCGCCGATCTCAAATCCAAGAACTTGACAAGTGAAGCAGCCCTTAACAGGGTTGCCTGGAATGCCGCCATTAGGACAAGAGTTATGTGTGGAACACTCAGTCTTAAAATTTTATGTATGTATGTATGTAATGGCTTCCACCTTACCTGTGGGCAAAGGTAGACACAGCTAACCAAAAGGTAGCTTCGATAACTGTTAATCCACTACGGTAACTAAAAGTCCATAACGCTAAACCGATAAATTGCTAAAAAAATAGTGGAAGACTGGAAGCTAGAGATAAATGCTAACAGCTAACAACCACATTATTTCTAAGGAAGAAAACAAGCAAAAGAGTGTAAATGGCCAAGGATCGCTTCAGTGCAATGCATCTTGTGAGTGTCTCATGAAACCTTTGGTGATTTACAAACATAAAAGGCCAAGGGCTTACAAGGGATGTGATATGTCATAACTTAATGTCTACAGCTGTACTGGGAACAGACTGAGTTGTTGAAGAAGTTATTTAAGGAGTGTTTTAAAGATGCCAAAGAGTACTACCAGAAGAAGAATCTAGCCCTCAAAGTGGTACTTTTCCTTGACATTGCCCCCAGTCATGCATGATTCTAGTAGGACGTCACCCCGGAGTTGAGGTTGTGTTACTGCTATCAATTGCAACCTCCAAATTCAACCATTAGACCAACAAATTATAGCGAATGCCAAGTTGCTATACTACAAATACATCCATGAGAAAGGAAACTGTCACAAAAATAGAAATAAAGAAAATTGCTGATAATGTGAGCAGTAGCGAGGAGGAGAAGGAGGATCCTCCCCTGCCAGAGTGAAGGTGGGGGTTGTGAAAGTGTACTGCTGCTATTGCGCATGGGCAAGTCTCGGAATAATCATCACACCAAACACCTCATTAACAACTTTAAGGCGAGTTTTTTTTATATTACTCATGTCGATATAATAAAGATTATCATTATTTCAGCTAATAAAGTAGTGATAGGAGGGCTTCAAAGGGAACAATGGGTGAAATTCCTACACCAATAAATCCTATACTGTATACAAGTCTTTTAATTTCTCAATTTTTTTTTTTTTTTAATAATAGCGTTTTTCAGGCACCAATTACACATTATTGGCGAGACTCTACTGTACTTATGTTTTCTCATTTTGTAACCTGTATGCCTTTTCATGTTACTCTAATACTTGAACTTGTATTTGAGTGTAGCTTTGTTTTCTGATTGGTAACCTGTATTACCCCAGGCCAGCGAGCGGCAGAGTGGACTTGAAGGCAACGTACGGGAAGCTCAGGCATGGGAGAGAGAATATGTGGGTGTTCTGGACTTCCTGGCTCAGTGTGATGTTACTTTGACACAAGCACTCACTGATGATGCTGTTGTGGATCGTGACAAGGTAGGTGATTCGCAGTTAATGTATAGTTTAATTTTACTGGCTTCCCTTAATTGAGAAGCTTGGTTGGACCTGCTAAAGATATACAGTACTGTACTTGGATAACTTACATAATGTAGTCATTTTGGATAATTTCATAGTGTAGTTCTATCTGTGTACCAGCTCGGTATCTCGCCACCACAGACTTAAAACAAATATGACAGAGGTTAGTGCCATAACAAAGCACTGTTTAGCTCATGATCACCCATTTGCCTTACAAAACTAATTTTTTCCCTGGAAGAGGAATTTAGAGATTTTTTTTTTTTTTTTTAACATTTCTGGTGCTTAACCCTTGGAATCCGGGAGGCCTCATATGAGGCAAAATGCGTGGCTAAAAAGTCGCCGATATAATCATCAGAACTCGGCAACCACGCAACGTAGCGATGTCATCTCAACCGCAGTCTACAGACAAGAAAATGTTCTACAATTTGCAAAACAATTGACTGCTCTAGGTGGTCTCAATCAGTAGCTACTGAATTATGAAGTTTGAAAATACCAAACTTCATATGAGGCCCCCCGGATCCCAAGGGTTAAGGAGTCAGCGAAACATTATGTTATATTGTATTACTTTGTTTTTATATATTCATTTTAGGTTTAGTGAAGTGAGGATATGTGAGGTTTGTTTTAAATTTCGCTTTATGAATGTTCCTAAACGTGTAATATTTAGGTACGTGCAGAACTAGCAGAACAGGCTGGTGTCCTGGAGAAGATGACAGGCCAGGTGGAGGTGTACCGAGTGCAGGGCAAGACCGAAGCCGCCACTAGACTACACCACCAGGTCACACATCTCAAGGTAAGGTTACTTTAGACTGCTATCCTAGTACTGTGTAATGGTTTTGCTACTACACCTGATGGAGTAGACTTGAGAGTTATCTTGATCCCCAACCTCTTTGTAACTCGAAAGGGCTAGAGCCGATGGGTTGTAAATTTCCACACCTATTTCCCAATTGATAAGAATATCACCTCGATTGCTCTCATTTATTTTGATCTATAGAAAGTTAAGTGGTCGCATTTTCTATTAACCCTCTCCGACATATGATGCGATTTTGAGCCTATTAGGGATACTTTAAAGCCTTTGTTAACATCGGGTATTTAGAAACCTTTAGTTTAGTTACTTCAACCTCTGTAGTTGTCTTTGAGTTAGCTGTGGACAGAAAACTAATTTTGGAGAGGTAATTATTAGAGTGAGAGAACTATTTCTTATTGCTAATCTGGCAACCTATGCGTCATAAATGCGTGAAAGGGTTAAGTTTGCTTTTTTTTTTTTTTTTTTTTTTTTTTTTTTTTTTTTTTTTTTTCCCTATTCCTATTCCAACTTACTTCCTCTCGGGCATAGGCTGAGAGCCTTAACATTCACCGCTTTACAATGAACAGTGAAGCCCGTGAGGTCTTGTTCCAGTCTAGGGAGTGAGACATGTGCAGCACGTAGAGTACAGCGAGCACCTGCCATCTTGCCTTCACATGAGGCACGGTGCTCACTCATGGCCCGAAACGACCCTATCTCTGAAGCCACCTCGTTCCCGTGCTTCACTGTCTCACCCCCTACACTCGGACTCTCACACTTACAAACACACAACGCCACCTGTTGAGCAGATAACTCACCAGGCATTGCACCCCTATAGCATATTTTGAATATGGGAATATTCATACAGTGCTATTTAATCAGGGAACAATGAGGGTATTTTATTGACATTTCGGTGGGCTTGTGGTAATGCACTGATACCAGCTACAGCACAAATTCCATCCCAATAATATCTTCCCATTGATACATCGGGATTTGAACCCGGGACCTTTGGATTACCAGGCCAGTGGCAAGACCACTCCACCACACCTCCACTGGACCGAGTATAATTAAAATTTTAGCACAGCATACCTAAAAAGGATTTAATGGTCAAGCTAGGTCTAGGGCAGATGATGATGATATTGATAATGACACCGAGGAACCTTATCTTCTTTCCAAAGAAAAAGTATGAGGAGGTTGAGGTTCGGCTCCAGGCGTGTCAGCAGTCGAGCCAGTACGAGCAACGTCTGGCGGCGGCTCAACAACGGCTGGGTAATATTGGCTTGAGGGTGGCTGCCGTCACGGTCGCTCCTACGTCTGCTGAACCTTCACAACTCCAGGAACAACTTGATCAGTGCATGGTGGGTGGTTTTGAATATGTCCTTAGCATTATGCATACTTAATATGTTGCCTCCAACTAAACTTTCTGTAGTGTGGTTTTAAGTGGTTTAATAGCCCATAGCCCTGTAATCCGGGCTGTGCGGTGAAGACTTTGTTTGCCAGGGCGTCTGTCCGGGCTACGATGGCTAAGGCTTCCTTTTTGAGTGATGTCACCACAGGCAAGTACCTATATCTCTTGTCACCATACAAAAAAAAAAATTGATGTTTATAAGAAGGCAGAGCAAGCATTTTATACAACATATTGCATATATACCATCAGGGCTGCCTGGAATGCTGCCACTGGGCACAAGACTGAAACCATGCCTCTTATTGATCACTTAGTCTTCTAAGTGTACGGTATGTATATTTTCTATATGCTGTGGTAATTTGACTATTGTAATGAAGAACTATCTTTCGACAGGCTGTGTACCAGACCCTGAGTGAAGTGAAGGGAGAGGTTGAGGATGTGATAGCCACAGGCAGGAAGGTTGTAAGGACGGACAGTGCTCTAGCCCTGACACACTTACTATACAACTGGACCAACTGAAGGCTCTATTTAACCAGGTGTGTATTTGTTGCGAGCCGTGGCATAGTCAGTAGAGCGTCGGCTGCTGATCGAAGGGTCGGCGGATCGATCCCGGACTGTCAAAATGTTATTGGTAGATAATAAAAAATCATCTGATCTTTTCTTTTTCAAAAGTGCCAGTTCTTCCAAAACACAGGAATTCACTAGCGCTTGAGACACTAATGAAAAAGGACCTCGATGCTAAGTAAATTAAAATGTAAAACTTGCAAACTAAACAAACCAAAATTGGGACAAGGACAATATAAAGTCAAATTAAATTATCAAAATCGCTATGTGGAAACAACGCTTACTATAATGAAAATTATTAAATAAAAGAACACAATCCACCACATAGGGTGTACATTACTACATGAGCAAGTTAATCTGTTTCCCAAGCAAACTAATCGCACATATAACAACGCGCTATCGTCACGTTAAAGGAAGTAGTCAAGTTTGGGAAGTCCGGGACATTCTGGCAAATATTACTAAACTCTGCATGAATAAAGAAACTACATGTTAAATGTCAAAATATTATTTAAAATCAAATTTGCAACATGACAAGACATTAACAATAGTACAAAATACAAATATTGATAAGATATCTATACTATTACAAAATAATATATATAATTCAGTACAGCACTCACTAACGATAGTGCTATCGGGTAGGTACCTGTAAGCATAGCATGCCTCAAGTGACCCCTATCAATAACTACCCTACAAATAACCTACATTTATAGCACAAATAAACTAAGGAAATCGCAAAAGTAAGCAATTGATACTATCGACAATGAATACATATAATATAAAGACAAATAATTGCAAAATATGAAGTAACAACAGATTTAAACAAAGAGTACTCTTTTAACAAGAACAATAAATTAAAAAATCATCAATATTAACATTAATAATAGAAAAAGAAAAAGATAAACAATAAATACAGACAAAAAACAATAAATACAGACAAAAAGTAAGCAGAGGTTATACAAGAAACTTCAAGTTAAAAATGCTTGATTAAAATTATTGATGTCAAATTTTAGAATACAGTCACAATAATTGACCCTAAAAGATTAAATTTATGGAACAATTTACTTGCCTCAAAACCTCTGTCCACTAAGAGTCTGTATAGTAACCTAGCTCTAGCCCAAAAGTCATCTACTTTAGTGCAGATTTTACAAAATCTTATAAATTGGGAATAAAAACAATTATAAGTTATTTTACTTATCGATATTACTACTAGGGAAAGGAAAGTTTATTACGTTAAAATTAAAATCATCAACTTTGTGATATACTTTAAGTATGCACTGTTCATTAACAATCTCTATATTTATATCAAGAAAATTTTCAACTTTATAATTTACGTTACATTGTGTGAGGGAATAGAATTAGGGTAAATAAGTTTAGCAACTTGATTAAAATTTAACAAATTGCAAACGAGAATATCATCAATATATCTACTATTATTACTTAACAATTTAGCAAGTGCTAATTTTTCTGGGATTTTATTTTTCTTGCTACTGTCAACTAAGTCTTTTATATATTTAAATTCTAAAGCAAGCAAGAATGAGTCTGCAATTAAAGGGCTAGCATTTCCACCCATAGGAATTCCTAATATTTGTTTGAAAATGTACGGCCCGAATCTAACATAAGTATTGAAAAGGAGGAATTTAAGGGCATCTTTAAGTTTAGTTCTATCAAAATATACAGAACTAGTGGGAGTAGAGCTAAGTGATGCATTATTAAAATATGTATAAACATTTATGAAATAATTACCATTCCTAACGAACCTGTCAAAGTGCAAATCTATAATAAAGCAAAGCTCTGAATATACTAAATCTAAAGGCAAATTGGTATACAAAGTTGAAAAGTCGAAGCAATGTACCGAGGTAACTTTCGGCATGGTATTTATTTTATCAATAACTTCTAACGAATTGTCAACACTCCAATTAAAATGTAAAACTTGCAAACTAAACAAACCAAAATTGGGACAAGGACAATATAAAGTCAAATTAAATTATCAAAATCGCTATGTGGAAACAACGTTTACTAAAATGAAAATTATTAAATAAAAGAACACAATCCACCACATAGGGTGTACATTACTACATGAGCAAGTTAATCTGTTTCCCAAGCAAACTAATCGCACATATAACAACGCACTATCGTCACGTTAAAGGAAGTAGTCAAGTTTGGGAAGTCCGGGACGTTCTGGCAAATTTTACTAAACTCTGCATGAATAAAGAAACTATATGTTAAATGTCAAATATTATTTAAAATCAAATTTGCAACATGACAAGACATTAAAATAGTACAAAATACATATTGATAGGATATCTATACTATTACAAATAATATATAAAATACAGTACAGCACTCACTAACGATAGTGCTATCGGGTAGGTACCTGTAAGCATAGCATGCCTCAAGTGACCCCTATCAATAACTACCCTACAAATAACCTACATTTATAGCACAAATAAACTAAGGAAATCGCAAAAGTAAGCAATTGATACTATCGACAATGAATACATATAATATAAAGACAAATAATTACAAAATATGAAGTAACAACAGATTTAAACAAAGAGTACTCTTTAAACAAGAACAATAAATTTAAAAAATCATTAATATTAATAATAGAAAAGAAAAAGATAAACAATAAATACAGACAAAAAGTAAGCAGAGGTTATACAAGAAACTTCAAGTTAAAAATGCTTGATTAAAATTATTGATGTCAATTTTAGAATACAGTCACAATAATTGACCCTAAAAAGATTAAATTTATGGAACAATTTACTTGCCTCAAAACCTCTGTCCACTAAGAGTCTGTATAGTAACCTAGCTCTAGCCCAAAAGTCATCTACTTTAGTGCAGATTTTACAAAATCTTATTAATTGGGAATAAAAACAGTTATAAGTTATTTTACAATATAATAGTTAATGCCAGTTCTTCTCATGATGGTATTACAATATCTTTTATGAGTACTTTTAATGTATTTTAAGCAATTTACGACTTGTTCTGATAGAGTTTTAGTGGTAGCAAATTTTGCTCCGGCAATAAAGCGATATTTATAAGGTCTTTTATGAAATTTAGGTAACATGTATAATTTTGCAATGCACTTGTTCTTATCAGAAAGTTTAATATCAAATGTTATATTTTTCTTGGTATGTTCATCGATTAAGTTATCAATACAGTATTCAGATTATTTTGAATTTCATAAACAGAATTACCACAAATATTTGTACGTAATATGTTACCCTTAATACACCCTTAATACCCTTATATACCCTTCATACCCTTAAAACACATATAAAAAGAACCACCAATTTACACCCTGTAACTGTCAACCATGACACCTCTTTGAAGATCATAATTTTTCAAGAAAAGAAAAGTTTTCAGCTCCCTCTTGAAGGACTCAATGGAAGCTAATTGCCTCATGGGAAGCAGTAGTTTATTATATAATCTAGGGGCTACGTAGGAGAACATACGATCAGAGAATGATGACTGGTGTATGGCTGCAGGTTCATCAAGGTGTAAAGGATCATCATCACTTCACAATGCTTGACCTGAGTGCGCCAACGGATGACTCAGGACTTAAGCTAGATACTTTGGTTCGTCAAATTTTAGAATCTTGGAGGTCATAAGACATACTTTAAGTTCTATCCTGGATTTTACTGGCAGCCAGTGCAATTCAATTAGAGATCAGGTAGTGGGGGTCCTAGGGTGAAGCTTATAGATAAGCCTTGCCGCCCTATGTAATACGGACTGAACCTTCTTTAATAGACAGTTTTGGAGACCAATCCACAATACAGGTACTGTACATTATAATAATCAACACGAGAAAGGACCATTGCATGAATCAATGTCAAGAGGCAATGTCGAAAATTGTCTCACTAAGTACATGTCTGCATGTCTGCCTGCCGAGATCGGAGCCTCTCCGGGTGGTCGGGGGCTGGGAGAGTGCTGGAGCGACCTTGGTGACCCTGGTCTCTGGGTATTCTCCTGGGTGACCTAGATGTGTGTGAATTTTGTATTTTGTCTGTGTTTATTCGTTGTTTTGTCGTGTGTTTTGTGTTTTCCTGTTCTTGCTCTGTCTTGAGTCGGCCACCCCCAAGAAAATACAAAAAAAAATACAAAATAAAATAGAGGAAAATAAAAATAAAAAATAGGAAAAGTGGGGATTGGGCCTGAGCATATAGATAGAAGTACAGATTCCTGATTTGAAAATTACAGCTCCTGACAACCTGGTTAATATGTTCACTATAGTTCAATTTTGAGTAAATATAAATATCCAAGTTTCGAACAGAACTCATTGGACGGAAACTGAGACTCGCCGATGTCAAGAGACAAAGTATTCCAAGCATCATCACATCTTCGATTACCTCGAAAACAATTATTTCAGTCTTGCTATCATGCAATTTAAGCCTTCTCCACATCATCCAGATTTTGATGTCAGACAATAGGGACTCCATCTTTGTCCTAGTGTCCAAGATGTCAAGCCTGGGCAACTTGACCTAGCGATTCGTGACAAACACCTAATGTTCTTAGCCACCCTTCCTCGTGAATTACGGCGTCTGGGGAAAAAAATAAATTGTGTGCCAATGTGACCACATACTGTACTGTATGTGTGTGCATGTTTAGCAATATTCCTGATGATTAGCTTTTTAGTCTCAATTGATCTCTTCATAGATTTCCTGAAGCCATTCCACGGCCAGTGACATTTCAATACATGGCTCCATGAAGGTGAAGACGAGAATACCTGAAGCTCCAGCCCAGAGAGAGAGATTGGGCTAAAGCCTATAATGATACATGCTTATGTTAGTCTCACAGTCAGTCTGTCAAGACTGACAAAGTGACCATTGAATATATTCAACAAATATGAGAAGCTTATTTAGAAGTTGTCCTTTACCACACAATAGAGACAAACTCAAGAAATAAAGAAAGACGATGAATACTATGGAAGACGATGAATGTTCAACCCTGAGTTTGGTGTTATCCGCAATTATCCTATTACAGTACTGGTAGTCACCTAAAGTGACACACAAACAAGTTCTAAGGATTTCTTTCCCCAGGGAATAGTAAGATTCTTTATGAATATTTTGTATGTATGTATGTACTAAGGCACATACCCCATAGCTGGGGTTGGCTGACTCGAGACAGAGCCCGAACAGGGACAACACAACACAACATAAAAAAAATAAAAATAAAAAAAATAATATATAAATTCACACACATCTAGGTCGCTCAGGAGAAGACCCAGAGACCCATCTCCATTAATTATTTTATATTGGTCAATCACAGTTTTGTATCTTCTGTAATTGCTGCATTGAGAAATATATTTTTCTCTATGAAACTTTTTCAGCCATTCTCATGTCATATCCTCTCTTCTCACCATTCTTCAGCTGGGAGGGTCAGTAACGGAACGTCGAGGGACTCTAGAGGTGTCCCTGCGTCACACTGCCAAACTGCGCAGGGAGGCGGCCCAGCTGGGAGAATGGTTGGCTGCTACCGAGAGGGACCTTGACCAACGCGAGGCTACACTTCCTGTCAGGAGTGTTCAGGAGGAAGTTCGCTTTGCTCAGGTAAGGCCCTAGGACACCAATATTTGTTTTAATATATGATCAGTAAAGGATGAGGACATACATAGGCTTGATCATACTGAGTTGTGGATGGTGAAATGGATGCACATAGCACAGTACTGCCATGAGGAACAGAATAACAAAGGTGGAGTTAAAACAACACTTGTTCCATACAAAGAAGGTCTTCTTTAAATAGGTTTTGATTTTTTAGGACACAAAGTGTATAATCAATAGTCCATATGCTGTACAATACTCTACTCTCCATAGCTAAAGTACAGTATAAACAGTTGGTTGATAAATATAAAAGATCTACAAAAGAACTTGCACACTGTACTGTATGTTGCTAGAGTGAGAAGTTTAATACTTTGTGGTACTGAAGCATTGACAGTAAAGGAAGCTGAATTATGTAGGGTGAATGAGATAAGCTTGGTTAAAAAAAATATATAAAAAGAAAGTTATGTTGGTGATTTGGTGTTTGAATTAGTAGAAATAGTTTGGAAAGGTTTGTTTAAAATTGACTGAATTGAATTTTGACAGAAAGAGATAAAAGAGGACTTCTGGAATTACACAGTCAGTGTCATTTCAGGCCTCTCGGAGAATGAAATAACAATCGTGGGGGGGGGACCTCAATGGTCACGTGGGAGCATCTGCAGATGGATACGGGGGTACATGGAGGAAATGGTTACGGAAGGAGAAATCTGGAAGGCGAATATATATTGGAGTCCTGCATTGCACTCAACATGGTTGTGTGTAACACAAGTTCAAGAAAAGACAGAGCCACCTGATCACATATAACTGGGGTCTCCAGTAGCCAGATAGATTACTTCTTGGTCAACAGGAAAGACTGGAAACTAGTTCGAGATGTAAAGGTCATCCCGAGCGAAGAATGTATCCCCCAGCATAAGCTACTTGTGTGCGACATGAGCTTATACAGAGATCCTAAGCGCAAGAAGGTATACATACCCAAAAGGAAAGTGTGGCTGCTGAAGAACAAGGAAGTTAGGGATAGGTTTTATAGTGAACTGGAGGAAATTAATAGAAATAAGGAAGCTAGGCCTAACGAGGTAAATAGTCAATGGAACTTTCTTAAGCATAGCCTTATCGCTGCCACTGACAAAGTCTGTGGGAAAACAAAGGGTCACCCCAGGAATAAGACCTGGTGGTGGAACGATGAGGTAGAACATGCTGTGAAAGAGAAAAGGAGATGCTTCAAAGCATGGAAGAAAGGAGGCAGCAAGGAGGAATACCAGGCAGCTAAATGAACTGCCAAAAGAGTTATTTACAATGCTAAAATTCGCATTAAGGACCTGGTCCTCGAACAAGTGTGTAACACTGACAATCCCAATGGGATCTTCAACCTAGCTAGGCGAGTTGTTGTTGTTGTTCCCCAGGCTGCCTGGCCGAACAGCCCCAAGGTCCCGAGCAAGGCCAAGGCCATAGAGCGCCCCCACAAAACCCTCCCTGCTTACCACTAATAAAACCCAGGTGACCGAAGCCACTCTAAGGCAGGGAGCAGAGGAGGGCGTGGAAACGCCCGGGAAACCAAAGCCCCACCCAAGGCCCTGTGCCCCTCAGCAATTATGAAGGGAAAGTTGAGGGGCAAGGGAAAAATGTGACGCTGTGGCTCCCAATCTGCCAACTTTTAGGTTGGCAGTAGGGAGGTCGATCCACGGAAAAGACGCCGTCACTTGAGATCTAGAAGATATATAAGTAAAAGGAACAGTCAGAGTAAGCTATGGGTATGGCAGAGATCGCTCAGCTCTCACTCTGATAGACCAGCCCATCACCACAGCTAGGCGAGTTAAAAATGACAGTAGGGATATTATAGGTGAACAGTGGGTTAGAAACGATAATGGGAAGATTGTGTATGCAGAAAATTAAATCAGAGAAGCATGGAAGGTACACTATGAACGATTGCTAAATATAGAGTTTGAATGGGATAAGGAACAGCTTAGTATCGAAAAACCAGTATCTGGGCCCCCTCCTTTGATAGCACCAGCTGTAGTGAGCGACGCAATCAATAAAATGAAGGACGGTAAAGCTCCAGGTTGCTCTGACATTGTCGCTGAGATGATAAAAGCGTCAGGGGAGACTGGTGTAAACTTAGTTACTGAGTTGATAAACACCATTATTAAGGATGAAAAAATCCCAGAGGATTGGCTCAAAAGTGTGATAGTGAATATAGGCCTATACAAAGGAAAAGGGGATGTGCTAGATAGAGGAAATTATAGGGGCCTGAAAATGCTTGACCAAATCATGAAGGTCTGTGAGAGAGTCCTTGAGGGTTTGATCAGGCAAAGTATCTCTATTGATGATATGCAGTTTGGTTTTATGCCAGGACGGAGTACAACCGATGCTATCTTCATAGTCAGGCAGATACAGGAAAGATACTTACTAAAAGGCAAGGATCTTTACTTTGTGTTTGTAGACCTGGAGAAGGCCTTTGATAGGGTGCCTAGAGATGTTGTGCAGTGGGCTATGAGGAAACTTGGTGTGGAAGAGTGGCTGGTGCGTGTGATAATGAAGATATATGAGGATTCGCGAAGTGCGGTGAGGGTGAAGGGTGTACTGAGTGATGAGTTCGCAGTCCGTGTTGGAGTCCATCAGGGTTCAGTGTTAAGCCCCCTCCTCTTTATTATGGTCTTGGAGGCACTGTCTAGAGTTTTTAGAGGTGGACTCCCGTTGGAACTGTTTTATGCAGACGATTTAGTCCTAATAGCTGACAGTGTGCAAGATGCTGAGGCCAAATTCAGAGAGTGGAGAAAGGGCATGTCGAGCAAGGGTTTAAGAGTCAATATTAACAAAACCAAGGTTATGCATTGTAGATTGAGACGAGGCAATGTGGAAAAGAGCGGTGCATACCCATGTGCAGTGTGTAGAAAGGGAGTGGGCGCTAACTCAATTCAATGTAGCATCTGTCGATGTTGGGTACACCATGGGAGTAAGAACTGTAGTAGAATAAAGGGACCCCTGCCAAAGGATAAGTCAGAAATAGAGAAATTTGAGTGCGTAGTGTGCAAAGGCGAGCTTGTGTTAGGTGATGACCCTGTGGCTGTGAATTTTGGAAAAGAGTCTTTGGAGCTGGTGAACAAGTTTTGTTACCTAGGAGATACCATCTCTGCCGGTGGTGGGGCCGAGGCTGCCACTGTTGCTAGAATTAGGTGTGGCTGGGGGAAGTTCAGAGAACTGATGCCAATCCTGACCATGAAAAGAATGCCTCTCCCCCTGAAGGGAAAGGTGTATGCCTCATGTGTTAGAAGTGCAATGCCGTATGCCTCGGAAACATGGGCCGTTAAAGTAGAGGATGTCAACAGAATGGAGCGTAATGAGATGAGAATGGTGAGATGGATGTGTGGGGCCAGGCTACAGGATAGAATAACAAATGTTGTGCTGAGGAGACGTTTAGGTATAAAGAGTATTAGCGAGGTGATGCGTACAAGTAGACTGTGATGGTATGGACATGTGGAGAGAATGGATGAACAAAATTGGGTGAAAAAAATGCAGGTCTGTGATTGTGGAGGGAGCTGCACGAAGGGGTGGACCGAGGAAGACCTGGGATCGGACTATACGTGCCGATCTCAAATCCAAGAACTTGACAAGTGAAGCAGCCCTAACAGGGTTGCCTGGAATGCCGCCATTAGGACAAGAAACTGAAACTGCAATTATGTGTGGAACACTCAGTCTTAAAATTTTATGTATGTATGTAGTAGTTTTGAATTTTAATTGATTGTTAAGTATAGTATTAGCGAGTGATTTGTATTGTACAGTAAACCCTCGCTATCTCGGACTAATTGGGGGGAGACCACTTCCGAGAAGCCCGATCTTCCGAGATGTCCGAAGTCCGACTTATATCCTACTTAAGAGAGGGAAAATTCCGAATTAGAAGAGGAAAGTCCGCGTCAGAGAAAAATTATTATTATTTTTTTTTTTTTTTTTTTTTTTTTTTTTTTTTTTTTTAACATGTGAAATTCATTATATTAATGACAAATACGAACCTTATTATGTTTTCAGGGACAGTACAGTACATAGTAATTAATATTAACACAATAGTTAAAAGGCACAGGCTTCATTTCATCCTAAAATCACTTAAAACCGAGTGAGAGAACATTGTAAACCGGACACAAATCCCGTCCAACTCGGAAATTCCGAGATATACAGGGACATTTCCGAGAGGCCGATGCCATTCCGAGAAGTGCGGGTTTCCGACTAAAAAGTGTCCGTGTTAGTGGGGGTTTACTGTATTTTAATTTTGCATTTTCTAAATAATGAATATGGCATGAATTATGAATAATATTTGTGATTGTCTTGAGTTTTTGTTAATGCAGGATGATAATAAAGTTACTGAATTGTAGAGTTGAAATATAATTTGTTTTAGTAATATCATTATTTTGCATCTTGATAAAGTTGGCTAATCCTTGAATGTATAGGTACCCAGTATATTTGTTATAATTAGTTATTGTTTGTTCATTACTTTGTATCCTTTTTATATTTTACATACCCTATTGCCCTTTATTTGATGTAGATATGATTAGATATTATATGACTAACTATTTTGTAATCCATTTTGTTAATTAGATATTTTTTGGCACCATGTTATCTTACCTTTACCCTATCCCCATGTACAATCGCGGTCATATACTGATGCATTTAGAAGCCTCAAACTAAATATACGAACCTCTGAAGTACAAGTGTCCTGTAAGAATTAGTAAAGAGATTCAATTCAGCCTGAGACAGCTTCAAAAGTGTATGTACTGTATCAGCAATAATGACCACAACTGTATGTCTACCATTTACCTAATCTTTCTGTAACAGACTGCATACCCTTACTCTAACAGTAGAGTACAGTAGCCAATTCATACACTGTTCCAATTAGTAGTTGTTAATATATTAGCACAGTCACGCCAAAGTGGCGCAGGTTGACTGGCTCGACCTGCACTAAGCTCGTCCGCCTCGAGCCAATGGCAGGCCGCCGAGTCGTAGGCTGGCTGATGACGTCATCGGCTGGATGGACGTATGGTCGGCTGGTCCATGCGAACGACCGGCAGTTGTCTCCAGGATTTCAGTGAGTGCGGTTGCTTCCGTATATCTATTAACATTGGTAGCAGAGCGTAGTTCGGGCATAATGGCGTGCTCACTGAAATGGCCTCCGAAATTAGAGCGTGATGAAGAATACGAAATGTGGAAGGAGGATGTGGGTGTTTGGTGTCGACTTACAACGATTGATAAGAAAAAGAGGGCTTTGGCGATCCATCTGTCACTTTTCGGGAGGGCTAGAATTGCCTCTTCTGAAATAGATAAGACCACATTGGAGGCCGACGATGGCGTGGAAGTGTTATTGAAAAGGCTTGATGACGTATTCCTGGTCGATGAAGGTAGAAGGAAGTTTGCAGCATTTGAGGCTTTATATAGCCTACGGAGGAAGGAGAAAGCAGAGATAAAGGAATTTGTGTCAGAATTCGAACATGCGTACCACGGAGTTACCAAACAAGGAATGGAGCTTGATGATTCAGTGTTGGCCTTTATGTTATTGGCCTCCTGTGTGTTGGAGGAGAGGGAGAAGCAATTAGTCATGTCGGCAACCCAAGTGGTATCGTACGCAAATATGAAGGCGACGCTCAACCGTATCTTTTCAAGTGGTGCGATGGGACTTGGCGCCCACATACAGGTAAAATCGGAACCTTTATTTGTGGGATATGATGGCAATGTTGGTGAAAGTGAGGAAGCCCTGTATGTGAGCGGAAACAGTCGTGGTAGACGTGGTTGGCGTGGACAGCAAGGCTATGAACGTGTGCGTGGTAATAGAGGACGTCAACGACAGGACAGGAGGAAGAAAAACCCAGTGGGGGCACTTGGTAAAATAACCAAGTGTGCTATTTGTGAATCAATATATCACTGGGCACGTGATTGCCCTGATGCCTACGAGAACAGAGGGGGACATGGTGGGTACGATGAGGAACCAGTGAACTTATTCGTGGGCTATGTGACTGATAATGAGAGCGAAGACAAATTACTGAAACTAGTGAGTGAATCAAAAGGGTGTGCTGTCCTAGATACGGGTTGTACAAACACTGTGTGTGGTTCACGTTGGCTCGACGAGTACATACAGGGGTTGACTGACTATGAGCGCAGACTTGTGAAGGAGGAATGCTCTAATTCCAGCTTCACTTTTGGCAATGGTATTTCCGTGACTTCCTACAAGAAAGTTACGTTTCCCTGTTGTATAGGGGATATGCGTGCCACTATTACTACTGATGTGGTGAGATGTAATTTACCGTTGTTACTGAGTAGGGCTTCTATGAAAAGAGCCAAAATGGTAATAAATTGTGAAACAAATCAGATCAAAGTGAATGGAAAGAAAAGAATCGTAAATTTGAAAACCTCATCAGAACACTATCTGTTGCCGCTATCGGCTTGACTAGACGGGGCAGTTGGTATCACTGTGGCTCTGGCATTATCCAATGACGGGGACCTAGAGAAGAAAGCTTTGAAACTTCATCGTCAGTTTGGACACCCTACAGCAGAGAAATTGAAGAAGCTTGTAAGGGATGCCGATATCAGGGACTCAAACCTGGAACGGAGGATCGATAAAGTGACAAATGATTGTACAGTGTGTAGAAGGTATAAAAAACCGAGCCCGAGACCAGTGGTAGGTGTCCCGATGGCTCACAGATTTAATGAGGTGATTGCTATGGACCTTAAGTCGTGGGGCAAGAAGTATTTCTTGGTGATAGTGGACCTGTATACAAGATATTGTACATCTGTGGTTATTCATGACAAGAATGCAGGCACTATTATTCGTGGGATATTTCTCAGTTCTATCTATCTATCTATTACCTGACGCCGTGATCCCCGAAGGGGTGGCCACGAACGAACCGCCCCCATGCACCTCTGTCCCCAGTCAGTCGACGCCCCTCCCCCCAACCAGCACCGCCCTCGTTTATGTACTTCCTCACTCCATCCTTCCACCTCATATTCGGTCTACCTCTCCCTCTCTGTCCCTCCACCTCGCTCTCGTACACCCTCTTAGTGATTCTCTCGCTTTCCATACGTTCCATATGGCCGAACCATCTCAAGTTGTTCCTTTTCACACTTTCCAGCACATCTACCTCCACACCACACCACCTTCTTACTTCCTCATTAGTCTGTCTATCCCTCCTGTCTATTTCTCAGTTGGGTTGTGTTATTTGGTGCCCCAGGAAAAATATTGTCAGATAATGGCTGTGAATTTAATAATTCAGACATGAGGTCTCTGGGCGAGTCATTTAACGTTAAGATACTGACTACGGCAGCTGAAAGCCCTTGGAGTAATGGTGCTTGTGAGAGGCTCAATGCTGTGTTGTTGTTGTTGTTGTTGTTGTTGTTCCCCAGGCTGTCTGGCCGAACAGCCCCAAGGTCTCGAGCAAGGCCATGGCCATAAATGAGCGCCCCCACAAAATCCTCACTGCTTACCACTAACAAAGCCCGGGTGACCGAAGCCACTCCAAGGCAGGGAGCTGAGGAAGGTGCGGAAACGCCCGGGAAACCAAAGCCCCACCCAAGGCCCTGTGCCCCTCAGCAATTATGAAGGGAAAGTTGAGGGGCAAGGGAAAAAGTGACGCTTTGGCTCCCAATCTGCCAACTTCTAGGTTGGCAGTAGGGAGGTCAATCCACGGAAAAGATGCCGCCACTTGAGATCTAGAAGATATATAAGTAAAAGGAACAGTCAGAGTAAGCTATGGGTATGGCAGAGATCGCTCAGTTCTCACTCGGATAGACCAGCCCATCACCACATGACTAGAACCCAATCCTCTCAGCATCAGCTAGGAAAGGCCTTAGAAAGCCGCCTTTGGCGGGGGGATAGCTCCCCTATTTCAACTCCTTTCGGGGTTGGGCACCCGCCGTTTCGGGGTTAGGCACCCGCCCGCTGTGTTGGGTGGAATGGTTAGCAAGATTTTTGGCGGATTGTCCTAGCTGTAGTCTGGATGTTGCTCTGGCTTAGGCTGTGGCTGCCAGGAACGCACTGTCAACCTTCTCAGGTTTCTCGCCTAACCAGTTGGTGTTTGGCCAGAACCCTGGGATTCCTGGAGCTTTTTATGATAACCTGCCAGCGCTAGACGGCGAGGCCATACCTGCTGGTATAGTTAAGGATAACCTGACTGCCCTTCACGCTGCAAGACGAGCATTTACCATAGCGGAATCTAGTGAAAGGCTGACTAGAGCACTTCGTCATAATGTGCGGGAAAGCGACCCTGGAGACCTACACTACGGAGATGATGTTTACTACAAGCGTCTAGACAGTAATAAGTGGCGCGGACCTGGTACAATAATAGGGAGAGACGGGAAGCAGTTTTTGGTGAAGCACGGTGGAATGTGTGTTAGGGTACACACATGTCGAATTGCCATGGCACCTACCAGTGTTGATACTGCTGCCGTGTCAAATGATGTGGATGTGCCCCATTCTTCTCCCCATACTCTGGACGTAACTAGTGAACGTGGTAATGTGGTGCCTAGTTTTATATATTCAGACCTAGACTCGAATGATGACGAACATCCTGGTAACATTGTTGATGTTGTGGGTGGTGGGGGTCGGGTTGCTGTGGAGGTCCCCCCCGGTGACATACGTCAGACGGATGCCGGTGCTATCCCCTCTGGTGTGTGTGAACGTAATGTAGTGAAAATTAAAGTGGGTCAAAGGATCAAGGGTATTGATAAAGCGAGTGGTGAGTGGATATCAGGCAAAATTGTTAGTCGAGCTGGGAAGATGACTGGCAAATACCCCAACTGCTACAACATTAAGAGTGACAAAGATGGTAATATTAATTGGATGGATCTGGACAAAGATCTTACGTCGTGGGAAACTGTGGACGAGGCGACAGAAATGCTTGTGTTTTTTAATACGGATGACGTGGTGTGTGCTAAGGAAAGAGAAATTTAGAATTGGAGGAACAATGAGGTGTATGACGAGGTGGATGATGTGGGTCAATGTGCCATATCTGTACGTTGGGTGGTCACAGAGAAGCTGAAGAATGGGAAGACTATTGTGAAGGCACGTTTGGTGGCCAGGGGCTTTGAAGAGGACACTGTAGATCTGCAGAAGAATTCTCCCACTTGCTCAAAGGAGGCTGTCCGTTTGGCGATATCCCTCGCCTCAGCTAATGGTTGGTTATGCCACACCATGGATATACAAGCTGCGTACCTACAAGGGAACAAAATAGAGCGTGAAGTGTACCTGCGACCTCCTCCCGAGTTCGACAATGGTTTATTGTGGCGTCTGCGGAAGACAGTGTATGGTTTATGGTTTATGCGATGCAGCCAGGCAATGGTACATGAGGGTGAAGGACCAGCTGATATGTCTAGGTGCCAAAATCTCGTCCCTGGACCCTGCATTATTTTCGTGGAGTCGACGTGGTGGAACACGTCGTATCATCTGCATATATGTGGATGACTTCTTGTGGGCTGGTACTTTGAATTTTGAGCAGCAAGTCCTAAACCAGTTGCGCAGGACCTTCCAGGTAGGGACTTCAGATTCCAAGTGCTTTAAGTATGTGGGGCTCAACGTAGTTACCACAGAGGATGGCAGTGTCACAATTGACCAGTTCCAGTATGGAGCATCATTGACTCCGGTTACGCTGAGCAAGCGTCGAGCATTAGAGAAGACTAGTGATTTGTCAGAACAGGAGAGAACTAAATATCGTGCATTGATCGGGCAACTGAATTGGATGGCTACTCACATTCGCCCAGATATAGCGTTCGATGTGTGCGAACTGAGTGTTTCACTTCCAAAGGCTACGGTGTCTGACATATTAAGACTAAATAAGGTGATTGGGCGTGTGAAATCGGATAATTTACGATTATTTATTCCGAAGATTGGACCTTTAGAAGAGTGCCACATATGAGTGCTATGCTGACGCATCGTTCGCCAACCTGCAGGACCATGGGTCTCAAGGAGGCTTTATCATCTTTCTGTGCAACACTGATAATGTGAGAGGCCCTGTTTACTGGCAATCAAGGAAAGTTCAATGGGTGGTAAAGTCAACTCTTGCTGCAGAGACCCTGGCACTTTTGAATGGTGCTAGTACTGCTGTGTATGTGGCGTGTATTCTGCAGGAGATCTCCGGATGTGGGAGTATCCCTATCAAGTGTTTTGTAGACAACCGCAGCCTAGTGGAAGCCCTATACTCCTATAAATTGGTGGACGACAAGCGTCTGCGAATTGATATATCAGTGCTTAGAGATATGTTGGAAAAAGGTGAATTAAAGGAGGTAACATGGGTGGCAACATCAAGACAACTGGCAGACTGCCTTACCAAGAAGGGCGCGTCGACGGAGCGGCTGCGGGAGGCAGTCAGTAGGGATTAGGTGTTGCCGGCAAGCAGCAACATGTAAGAAATGTAATTATGTACATTGGCGAACTTACGAATGTACATAGTTGTATGTACTTAAGGGGACCCGCAAAGAAAAAAAAGAAAATAGCGAGTGTGTTAATATATTAGCACAGTCACGCCAAAGTGGCGTGGCATTTCCTATATTCAGATTGGACAAGGGGTACAACTCTATTCTGCTCCAACTTCGGTAGATGCTGATCAAACATGGCCCTCTCTTTTATAGTACAGTAGCATGGGTACCATACCCATTTACTTTGGCACACTCAACGTGGTACCAATTTCCACAGTACTGTACCCACACTTCACAGTCATAGCCTTTTAACCCTCGGAATCCGGGAGGCCTCATATGAGGCTAAAATCATCATAACACGGGAACCACGCATCGTAGTGATGTCATCCCAACGGCATTCTACAGACAACAAAAATTCCTACAATATGCAAACAAATTGACTGCTCTAGGTGGTCTCAATCAGTAGCTAGGCCTACTGAATTATGAAGTTTACCTGTACCAAAAGGGCCCCGGACACAGCGATCGGGATCATATGAGGCCCCCCGGATTTCGTGGGTTAAGGTCCTTGCCACAAGCGGGCCAACCCATGGCCAAGCAGTTTGGTTAAAGGCAAAAAGAATTTCTAAAAACATCCCTATTTGGAAGCAAAAGCAAAGAAGAGCGCTCCATATACAGTATATTAATGTTCTTAAAAGAATTACCCTTTGGTTAGAAAATACAGGAAATACAAAATTTAAAACATGAGAACTACTTGGGATAGACCCCAGGTAATGCCACCCTCGTCTGTATCACCCAAAGGGAAAAATACTAAAAATTACTGGGTGTCTGCGAAGTCATCAACGGTCAACTGGGGTACGACTTGGATACCTCGTTAGAGGTAATCCAAAACCGGGATGCTACAAGTGTGGGCTGGTTGAACAGATGTTTATCAAAAACTTTTCCCTTGGTTTGAGCTCTTTAATGCAGCAGCATATATGTCACTCAGAAAACTCCATTGGTTACGATACTGCCACTGCGCAAATCAGTAGAATTTTTATCGGCATCTCTTACAAATTAGGTCACCATGTAAGAATTGGCTAGTCTACCCTTTACCCTTGAAAAATATGGATTGATTGCTCTCACGTGTAACTTTCACCAACTCTTGTATGCTCGACGTTTGCCTACTTAATCATATTTTTTCTACCATGTGTGCCCTTACCCTCACCCTGTCAGCATGCCCTTGAGGAGGTAGCTCGGAGGAAGCCTTTGCTGTCCGGGGTGCAAGAGACCCTCATAGCCCTGACAGCCTCCTTACCAGCCCCTTCCCCTCCTCCTGGACCTCTATCTGACAATGTGGCAGACTTGGCCATGACCTGGGAGAGGGTTAATACCAGGCTCACTAATAGGTTGAAGAACATGCAGGTTTGTATGGTGTGGATTTTAGTTATTGAGTTTCGTTAGCTCGAGGTGAATTTCCTGCCCGAAAGGTCAACTTTCCCAGTGTGCCGCTGGAGCAGGTGAAGAATTTTTGTTACTTGAGAGATACTATATTGGCCAATGGTAGGGTCAAATCTGCCACTATTGCAAGAGTCAGATGCAGTTGAGAAAACTTCAGAGAACTGCTGCAAACCCTGATCATGAGATGATTTTCACTTCACTTGAGAGGAAAGGTGTGTCCTTCGTGTATTAGAAGTGTAATGACTTGTGCGTCAGATATGTAGTCAGTTAAAGTGGATGATATTAACAGAATGAAAGATAACAAAATGAGAATGGGGAGATAGATGTGCAGTGTTACACTGGTACTGTATATAGAATATCAAATAAGGAGCTGAAGAAGTTAGATATCAAGAGTATTAGCAAAAATATGCATACAAGCAGGCCTGGATGGTTTGGGCATGTGGAAAGGATGGATTATCAAAATTGGGTGAAGAGATGCAAGTCTGTTAATATGTATAGAGTGGTATCGAGGGGTAGACCTAGAAAGAAGTAGGATCATGTCATGCAATCTAATTCAAATTTATATAACACAATTGAAACAGCTCAGAACATTATTTCTTATGGAATACTCAGTCTTTAAAATGTCTTGCATTAAGTAATTGCTTATATACTTTCTTGTTTTCAGAGTGAACAGGCTGATAAGGAGCGAGAGATGGAGTTGTTCATCATGGGCCTGGGAGAGGTGAAAGGTTGGCTGGAGAGTACCGAGACGCACCTATCGTCACTCCCAGACATCACGCCGGACCAGAGAGAAAATATCATCAAGGTTTGGACTGTTTTATGAAGCGTCTCTCGTGATTGTAGCTTGTTTCATACTCTATTCTATATTACAGTAGGGTCCCGCATAAAACATGTTCAGATAAAACGAGCCTCGATTAAAACGAGCGACCTAAAATATTAATATTTAATTTTCGATAAGAACGAATGTGATCACATAAAACGAGTCCGCCGCCAAAGTGGGGCAAATTCGAGGAGTTCTCATATAGAGCGCCGAAATATCGTACGCTCCTGACGGAAATTTACGCTTACAGTGGAATCGCCAATCTCGATCAATCTCATCTCGATATTTCGCATCTCGATGGTACATTCCAAATCCAACTTTTCACGAATCTCGATGACAACACGCCGATCTCGATCACCGAATACCACCGAAAACAGTTGCGCTGGGCGATGCGCCACTGTTTCGAGCGTCCTGACACCTAGCGGCCACTTGGTGTACCAGTCACACGTCCGCCATACGCTTGAAAACTTGTATTGTGAAGTCGTCTACCTGGACCTTTTTTTTATCGCATTCATAATGGCTACCAAGGCCACCGAAAGGGACAATGGAGAGGGAGTGGAAGGTGGGAATTGCGTACCTAAACCAGTTGTAGAAAAAAAGACAGTGCAAAGTGCAAAACGAGAGTATAGAAAAGGAAAAAAACTTAACAAATACACAACAGAAGACAAGGATAAAGTGATGCAACTTCTAGAAAAAGGCCACAAAGTGAGTGAAATACAAAGATTAACTGGTATACCTCAGAGTACTATATCTACTATGAGGGGAAAGCAGGCGGAAATAAAGAAGTCTGTGGCACTGGCCAAGAAGTTGTTTGCAGGAAATGAACTTGGCCAACGCCGCATCACCTCCATTTACAATGAATCTAATCGTTTAGTGGCTGAAATGGAATACTACCTAGATAAATGGGTTCAGCGAAGATCAAGAGAAAATGCAAGTGTGAATGGACCCCAGGTACGAGAACAGGCTAGGATTTTCTATGAGTCTGTTTGCAAGAAAAAGAAAATAAAGAAACCCCCTCCATTTAATGCCTCTGTAGGCTGGCTGCAAAAATTCAAGAAGCGGTGTGGTATTAAATATGCACACTATCAAGGAGAGTTATCTTCTGCTGACAATGAGGCAGCCGCTAATTATCCTGCAATAGCGAAGCAGATAATCGAAGAAGGAGGGTACAGCTTGCATCAAGTTTACAACGGCGACGAAACAGGCATCTATTGGAAACGTTCTCCCAAAGCTACCTTCATTTCCAAGGCGGAAAAGCAGGCACCTGGTGTAAAAATGGCCAGAGAACGCTTCAGCTTACTCTTCACCTGCAATGCATCAGGCAGCCACAAAATGAAACCTCTCGTGATACACAAATACAAGAAGCCTAGGCCCTACAGACACATGGACATGACAAAATTAGATGTTTATTGGGAGACAACAAAATCAGCCTACATGACCTCAGCACTCTCTATCCATTGGTTTGACAAATGTTTTGTTCCTGACGCTGAGAAGAAATGTGCAGATCTTAACCTGGACTTCAAGGTGATTTTATTCCTAGATAATGCACCTGGCCATGCTAAATTCCTGGTAGGCCGCAACCCCCATGTCCAGGTCGTATTTCTGCCACCTAACACCACCTCCAAATTACAGCCATTGGACCAAGAACTAATTGCCAACATCAAGCTACTCTACTACAAGTACCTCCATGACAAAATGCGGCATGAAACCGACACTAATGAGGAGCTGATGGAGATTGAAAATGCTGCCAGTGACAGTGAAAGTGAAAGCGAATCTCCCACCACCCCTACCCATGACACCGCTGCCACCCAGGACACCTCTGCCACCCAGGACACCTCTGCCACCCAGGACACCGCCGACACCCAGGACACCGCCGACACCCAAAATGAAGCAGTGGAAATTGTCACGGTGAAGGCATTTTGGAAGAGGTTCAACATTCGCCAAGCAGTGGATTTCATTGTCAAAGCATGGAATAAAATAACAGATGCAACCATCAGTCATGCCTGGAAAAATCTGTTAGTACCGGTACCCAATGACAACCAACCCCACCCGCCAAATCCTGCACAGATTCAACGGCAGGCAGACTTGCTGGCTGACACCCTTGCCTCAATTAACACTGTCCCTGCACCTGGCTTTCGTGATGTGAGAGAGGCTGATGTGATGCAAGAGTTGGTGGGGGAAAAAGTGGATGCAAGTGAGGCAGTGGTAAATTTGATAAGAGAAGACGTGATGGAGGACGAACCAGAAATGCCAGCCACCCAGCCACAGCCTCGCTCCCTCAGTGTCCAGCAATTATCAGAGGCACTTGGGTTCATAACGAAGGCCAAGGATATTGTTGAGGGTAACTTGGAGAGTTCTTCAATCATTAATGAGGCATTTGATGAGCTCAACAAGCAACTAATGACGGTCTACACCACGAAGGTGAACGAACAAAAGCAGTCCACGATCACACAGTTTTTCAAGATGAAGCAACAAGTCGCCAATGTCATCGAAACTATCACCGAAGAAGAGGGACCTGTAGACCTTGATGACTTGGACACTGAACTGCCAGAGGATCAATTTGAAGGATTCAACAGAGCAGTCGACGGTGCCGGTACTAGTGGTGACAGGGTGAGGGAAGCAATTGCAAGAATTGATGACAGTGACTGTGCGCCGGGTGCGGAGACGCAGTAACCTAACTGCGTTCGCCTCGGAACCAACAATCAACCACACAAACCTCTTTATCAATAAATATAAGGTAAAAATAAAACTCTTTCATTATTCATTTTATCTATTTTAACATATTATATATATTGCATGTGATTGTGGGGGGGCAAATGTGAAAATTGACAGATTTGATGTAGGTTAGTCGGCAAGTGGCTGGAACCGATTGTATTTTTCCCCATAAGAAGTTAACTTCGCATCTCGATATTTCGAATCTCGATCGGTATTTGTGGGAACCAATTATGATCGAGATTGGAGATCCCACTGTACAGTGAACATTGACCATATTGGGCCACCAAAATGCCGTGTTCACATAGAACGAAATCGCATAGAACGGCCTCGTTTATCGACCAATTTCTCGTTTTATGCGGGACCCTACTGTACTCAGGTCCAATCCCCACTTTTGCTTTTTTGTTTTTTTGTTTTTGGTGGGGGGGGGGGGGACTCAAGACAGAGCAAGAATAGGGACAACACAAAACACAACAGAAAACAATGAACACAGAAGACCAAAATACAAATTCACACACATCATACTCACTTATCCTTTTTTTGTAGGACTTCCCTATTTACTTATTTTTGTAACCACTATGTTCTTTTTTTGTCCCCCATCTACATCCTTTCACATTGTTCCTTGTAATATTCTTTGTAGGTATCTCAACTACTGAATAGTACAAAGGTTGTCAAGAGAGTGTGTATGTAAGAATGGTTGATGGTGGGTGTGGTGTGGGTGAGGTAAAGGTTGGTTGAAGAGTACAGAGACGCAGCACACCTATCATCACTCGAACATCAAACCTGGCAAGAGAGAAACCATCAATGTTTGAACGTCATCTTTTCTGTCTTTTATAGCCTTCCCCAAAGTCACAGTTCACCTGTCAGGCATTCTACATATGTACATACAGTACATACATCTAGCTCTCTATTGCCAGACACCCTAATGCCTGACGAGGTGGCTACGAACAAACCTCTTCCAGATCGCCCTGTTCCGCTACAACACTTGCCCTTCCTCCCGGCCCACCCCCTTCTCCCCCATACATCTCTCCACTCCATTCCTCTACCTCATTTTCGGTCTACCCTCTTTGTCATCTTCACACTCATACCACCTCAATACATTTCTCCCGACATTCTCCACGACATCCACCTCAAAGCCGCGACTCTTATGTAGTCTGTCCATTCACGTGAATCCACAAGCTCCTCTTAGATAACTCATTTCAACTGCTCTCACTCTTGACGTGTCCCTGTAGCAACGTTCATGATTCACTAAAATCTGTCAAAGTGGAGAATACAACTTTACAGTATCATGCAATGACCTCTTTGGTTCCATACAAACATCTCTATTCCTTATAACCTTCCTCAATGCACCTAGAACTCTCCTGCCCTCTGTCTTGTATGTACAGTATTTATGTATGTATGTATGTATGTATGTACTCAGGCACATACCCCATAGCTAGGGGTGGCCGACTCGAGACAGAGCCCGAACAGAAACAACATTTAAAGTTCCAATTCTTAGAGGCCGGGATAATTTTTGCGTTCTCTCGCCCCTTAGTCTGTATCGTCTAGTAGGTGAATTTTACAAGGGGAGGAGGATCCCTAGCCCCTTGCCCCCAGAAGAAAAAGTAGGACAGTAAAAGAGACAGACAGAAATGGCTAAGGTTGGGTAGAGGATGCCAAACCTCATTCTGGATAGGACCAGCCCTCACCCAATGATCTTTCATACATACAGTACATACATAGATTTGAAAACCTAGTGCTCCACACAAAGTGCAGTTCTGGTCTAATGTCTCAATGGCGCGGGACTCCAGGCAGCCCTATTCAGAGCTGCCTAACTTGTCATTTTTTGTTAATTAAAAATCAGACCGTATGGTCTGATCTCACGTCTTTCTTGGTCTACCCCTTGGTTGCAGCTCCCTCGACGTTCACCGACTTGCATCTTTTCACATAACTTAGTTCATCTATCCTCTTCGCATACCAGTAATAGTTAAATATTTTTTGCTCTCCCTTTTTTGTGTATGTCTATGAAAGAGACAAAAGGCAAAACTGCCTGTAACAAATGTCCCACCCCAGAGTTGAAAGAGTGATAGAGAGCCAAATTTAAGGTACGTTAGTCAAAATGTCGGGACACGGAGCTTGAAGCAGTTTAAGTCATAGGATGAGGGAAAGACAGATAGAGAGAGAGAGAGTTCCAGAACTTACTAGTAGAGTAGAATAAAGATCGGACAAATCTGTTCACTCTTGTGTTAGATAGTTGGACAGAATAAGGAAGTTGAGACATTTATGACCTCGACTAGTCAAGTTAAGTGGATGGGACTCGTTAGCCTTGGTCGGCAACCCATCTAGGGGAAATAACCTTATACAAATCCGGGTGGATGGGACTCGTCAGCCTTGGTCGGCAACCTGTCTAGGGGAGTAAACCTTATACAAATCAGTACTGCTATCTTAGAGTGAAGCAGGTTAGTGGATGGATTAGCCGCACACCACTGTAGAAAAATAGTGCTAAAAAATACATAAAAGACCTCGGAGTCAGACGGACCCTAAATTGAGTGGTCAATCCTGTAAGTCCTTCAATAAACTTGCATGGGTTGTCCCTCTTACAGGGGATAGGTTCGCTTGGGGGCATTTTGTGTATGGCCACCCCCATTAAGGGGAGTAAGGTGTCTGGCAATAGATAGATAGATAGACATGAGAGCTTTTATCATAAATTTATGATGGTTAACATATTTCCGCCAACATGGCTAGGTTATTTTGCTTTGTTTAAAAACTAGACTGAATAAAGGTCAAATTAGATGACAAATAATTATTAGTAAAAAGTGTTCCTCATATGCTTCCAGACCAATGTTGAAGATAAAAGTTGAGGACAAAATAACTTATGTGATACCAGTTCCTTGAAATTTCACCTTCCCTTTGCTCATCTACTTGACAGAATATATGTTCGGAGGTTGAGACATACAAGAGTCGCATCGAGAGTATCCGCGTGACAGCTGCGGACCTGGTGAGCCATGGGGTACTGTTCCAGGCCTGTGTTTCTCCCGAACTGGAAATGATCAACTGTCGCTGGGAGGATATCTACCGTTCCATGCAGGTAAGCCCACTAGAAGAGTGAGGTAGGTATCTAGGGAATTGATAGCAATAATAAATTAAAAGGAAAGCATTGTCTGGGTTTAGGTAAGATAGTTGGGTAAAAATGCCAGCAAGGAAAAATTACCTTCTAAGTGAATGCATATTTGAGTCATAATAATTAAATGGTTGATTAGGGTAGGAGAATAGGAAATTTATAAGAGAAAAACAAATAAAAGAGATGAGAGTGTGACAGAAGACCTGAAAATTTATTGAGAAATATGATATTAATATACAATATGCGCATATATTGCGCCATGCAGGTCAGACCAGTAGAGAGAGAGAAAGAACTTATTCAATCAGTCTACTGGGCTAGGGCCCTCATAAGGCTGGTAGACCAGACTAGTAATATTATAGGACAGGGGACTGGGGTATATATAGGTGTATCAAGTTCTGGCTCGGTCTCAATTCGGCCACCCCCAGCTATGGGGTATGTGCCTGAGTATATACATACTGTACATACATACTGTACATACATACAAGTTCTGGGGATAGTTAGAGAAGTAAATAGATAGATGTAACAAAGTGATAGGTCAAGAAAGATGGATTAAAGATAAACAAATTGAAGTTGGTCTTGTTGTTGTTGTTCCCCAAGCTGCCTGGCCGAACAGCCCCAAGGCCCCGTGCAAGGCCAAGGCCATAACCGAGCGCCCCCACAGAACCCTCCCTGCCGACCACAATAAAGCCTGAGTGACCGAAGCCACTTCATGGCGGGGAGCTGAGGAGGGTGCGGAAACGCCCGGGAAACCAAAGACCCACCCAGGGCCCTGTGCCCCTCAGCAATTATGAAGAGAAAGTTGAGGGGCAAAGGAAAAATGTGACGCTTTGGCTTCCAATCTTGGTAGATTGGGAGGTCAATCCACGGAAGAGGATCCAGTGACGGCGCGTCACTGGAGATCTAGAAAATATATAAGTAAAAGGAACAGTCAGAGTAAGCTATGGGTATGGCAGAGATCGCTCAGTTCTCACTCTGATAGACCAGCCCATCACCACTAAAAAAAAAAAAAATTGAAGTTGATAAACATTGTGAACAGGGTGATAACAAAAATAAAACAATCATCATTGAAATTAGGATAGTGGAAAGGTATATTAGGACAGGGCAATTAGAGAAGTATGGTTAGGGAAAGTTAAAAACAGAGTCTACAAGATGCATTTAGTTAATTATGAAAAGTTAAAAATAGAGTCCATAAATTCATGCAGTAATATAACTGAAAGAATGACCAGAAAAGGATGAGAGTGGCTGGGAAAAACATACAGTATGAATGCAGAAAAAGGAACAAGGCCAATGAGTTAGATTTTTATGACAGCGAGAAAATTAAGATAGAAGTAGATAATGGAAATGCTGTAATATAAAGTAGAATAAAGTGAAGAGAAGGTGAACATGTGTGTGTGTATGTATTGGGGGGAGGGAGAGATGTGGATAGTTAGATGGATAGAGATTAGTAGATAGATCATTAGATATACAGTATATAGAGAAAAGGGGGAAATTAAAACAAGAGTAGATAAATTGTATAATCCTTAGTAAATAGAGTTGAAGGAAGTGCATACATTGCTAAAGTGAAATGGAAGAGAAGCAAAACAGGAATAATTTGAAGGTGGTTAATTGTTTGAGTTAGGAAAGTGAATATGATTCATTTATAGAGCATCTAAATATTGTAGGAATCTATTTAGAGTATCATAGTGAGAATCTAATGTTATATGCTAAGTTGATCCATAGCAGTTTTTGCATTTCACTAGGCTTAGTCTATTATTTGGAGTGGGAAAAAGGGATACCATGATCATTTTCAAGACTATTAAACTTCTTATTCACTTATTTTTGTACATTTTTATAGTACTTGTACTGATTCAACTCTTCTACTGTAATATTAAATGTTTTATATTAGGGAAAGATTTAGGTCTGTTTTGTTTATTTAGTCTATTTTTGGTATTACATAACTGCATTTCAAAACATTTAGAATGCTTATGAGAAATTAAATCTTGTTTAAGTATTGATCATGATATCCTTTCATTAATATAAGAAATCTTGTACGGTTTGATTTATCGTATTTAGCTTGTGTTTTGAGTGCACAAGGAATGCTCTATTATAATGATTACCTCTTGTTGAAGTGTGAGTAAAGTAAGTGGATTCAGAATATACAAAGTTACACTGAAATTAACCTCTCTGGCATGACTATTATACTGCGTCTTGGATCTTGGGGTGCTTCTCATAAGAATTAGTAAGATAAAGAAAAATACCCCTCTCACGCTATAATTGATCACTTGGTTGTTATATCACTGATGAAATATGATAATACATTTGCTTTTCATTAATGAGGATATATTTGTATTGTAAATTAAAACAATATCAAATTATCATAATAACTAACTATAAAATTTCTTCCCTAATGAAAACACTAAATTGATTACCTATACAGTAGTTACAATGTTTCATGACTACTGTTTTTACTGTTTTTCATACATATACTGTATACATGGAAATACAGAAAACATGGTACGAAATAGTATAATTTTGTTTGTTAATCCTAAAGATAAAGATGTCAAATATGAAACCAAGGATCAATATTAACCCATAGAGTTGAGAAGGGCTACTGGTCAAGAACTTATTGAATCTGATATTTTGCCTGTTCGAGTCTTTGTGCTTTCTTATGCCTGTGCATGTTTGGTCGCTTGCGTTGCTCTGCATTGTGTGGGAACCTTATCTTGCAACCTCATCTGCTGCAATATGGTGAGAAATTTACCAGCTGCATCTTGCCATTCTTCGCTGCGAGAATTTTACGTGGTGTTGCGAGCAGGCGATAAAGGTCGATCACGTTAGCTTTTACCTCCTTAAAATAATTGATTATCACCTGCCCTTTAACTGATACACATTTCCACATTCTTGCCTTCTATTAATGTTTTAATTTTATTCTTGTAATTTATATGTACTGTATTTCTCTTTTCTTCCCTCTGTGATTTACATATTTAACATAACTAATATATGTTCTTGTTTTCTATAACATTTCATGCAATGTTTTGCTTTTCTATTTGTGGCTAATATTTCTTTTTCCAAAAGATGTTTTTCTCCCCTGACTTTTATCCCTGCTACTAAGGATATTCTATTTAGTACCTTCAATAAGATGACATAATAGTTTTCTTTATTCTGGCTAACTTTGGTTAAAATTATTCAGATTAGGAAGAGGATAATTTGAGTCATATAATGCGAGTCAATTGGGACGCTGCTCAGAGATGCAGACATGCTGTGCATCAAGTGATTAATGGCTTTAAATGCCATACATAAACGTACATTAGTGTATTGACACCATTTAGTAGTTATTAAAGGTTATTATTTTGGGTATTAAAGGTTATATATTATTTATTAGTTATTATTTTGGATAGTCAAGATGGACTCTGGCTATGGTTTTGGATGGTTATATTCAATCAAATGATTCATCGTAATGTTGGAATATATCATGATACAGGTATCTGTAATGCAATTTAGCCAAATTAAACCAAGATTTAAGACCTTGTATTCTCATTATTACCAGTATCTGATCATTTTAGTATCATATTCTGATCAGCATGCCTCTAAGACTACTTGTGCATACTGCATTAATGTAGGAATTATATTTACTATTTTCACTTTAAAAAATTCTTCCTAAACTGATTAAGGTCATCTTAGTGCAGCCAACATAAAACACAAATTTTTTCATCTTATTGGAAATGTTAGGGTGATATTGTGAATGTGGGTTATTGTTACATATTTTGGGACTAGAATTTGAATATATGTGATTACAGGTACAGTACATTGATTTTTTTTGGTACACATTTAAATAATTTAGAGTGATATATATTTAGCATAATTTTATGTTTAGCTATGAATATAAGTGGCTAAGGGTGTGATTTTTCTGCAGAGTTGGATACTGGGTCAATTACTTATGATTGTTTAGTTTGTCCGTCATTGTCATAGATATATTAGTTATATTGTTGTGTGTTAGAATTTAGTAACAATATTTATTAGAATTTATTGTATGGATTTTACATGCATAACATTACAAAGAAGATATGGTACAAAGTCTAACACCGTGGTGATTGTCACCTAAACATCTACAAAACTAAACTAAACTAAACTAAACTAAACATAATTCAGAATTTTATAGTTGCTCTTGCTTTAAGTAAAGTAAGTTGTACAACTGGCATTTGTTTAATCTTTGCTTTACTGTATACTGTATGTTGTGTGGATAACATTATTTTGTAAGTTTGTGCCACTTAGGAGCTTTAATGAAATTCCTTATTCTAATGTGAACATGAAGGATTCATTATTTATCTATTTTTGTTTTAATCTAGTAAGTCAATAACAAACTTATATTACTACTGATGTAACTTTTAATATCTTAATTCTACTGATCTTAGGTTTTGATAATGTACTGAAACTAATTTAGTACTTAATAGAGATAAAGATAGCTATAATTCAACATTATATTTCTTGAAATGTTGATAGGGGCTTGAACTAATGCCGTAGTGTTGTGCAATGCTTTATAGTCGTTCTGTCTCTTTAATTGGCTACACTGACATTCACCCTAACATCTATATAACAATTCTTGCATACTGTACTCACTCTCTTATACAGTAGATACTAAGATTTTTATGCTTGGAATTTAGTATATATTTTTTTTAGTATAATTAACATTTTTCATTTCAGCTTTTTATTTGGTGATTGACATTTTTATTGGTTACACTTTCCAACCCTATGATTCAGCTTCATGTATGAAATAGGAAGCTTACTCATTATTATTATAATAGTTTCACATAAGTTTCACATGTTAGTTTTATTCATTATATTATTCACATACAATGAACTCCAAGATTAACCACTAGATTTATGTGACTTGTAGCCTTTTAATTTTGAAGACTCCCAAAAATCCTGACCCTTAAATCCTGTGTTAGTTGTTGTTGTGGTAGTTCTTCAGACTGTGTGGCCGAACAGTCCCGAGTCCGGTAGAACCGAAGCTGCTCCAGATGCTCGGACCCCCGAAGGGGCCAGGGCGAGATAAGATCCGTCTCTGAGAGGGCAGCAGAGGAGGGGGGGGACCATCAGTCCACAGGCTTACACCCCCGGGCCAATGCCCCCACCGTCCGTAGCCCCACTTGTAAAGCCACCCAATTGGGGTATCTCGCCAGCACCTAGAAGGAAAAGTAGTCCCATAAACGAAACAGACAGAAACAGCTAAGTTTGGGTAGAGGATGCCAAACTTCACTCTGGATAGGACCAGCCCTCACCTCTTGTGTTAGTTTTGTTCATTACATTATTCATTTACAATGAACCCCCAATCTCTCATAACTTAAAATGGACTTGAACAATCGAGCCTAGATCTAGCCACTTGGGAGTGGTCAAACAGAAAATAAATGTCCGTTTGCTTCAGCCTTCCCTGACTTACAAGAGGCTAGTGGTCACTATTTCTAGACTTGGGATAATTAATAGATTTAAGACACACATGTCATTGGTCTTCTATATATCAGGATACCACTACATTAATTTTCAATTTTTTATAAAGTTCTCAGAATTTCACGCAAGCTTAAAAATCTTCTGTATGTCATATTTTGTGTAATGGCCAGTTGTAAGACATCTGATATCTGCTTTAATACACCAAGAGATAAAGATTGATTATATTATGTCTTATTCTATCAAAAAGACAAAAAGACCATTTTTAAATGTATTACCTACAAATTGCAAGGAGTAGCTTCTGTAACTTATAATTAAAAATACATAAAGGTAGTTATGCTATATCCAAGGGATTAAAAATATATTTGACCTGAACTTATTCATACAGTACATACATTTTAAAGAATGAATATTCCATAAGGTTTACATTTTCAATCTTACATCTTAATGACCTTCAGTCTAATTACCAGTACCAGTGCAAAACCGTCTTGATAGCCTAATGCTTAGTGTGCGGAATTTTGGTGTGAGTATCCTAGGTTCGAGTCCTTGGAGTACCACATGTGTTCATTACTTTCATTGATTTCATTAGTTAGGTATATTTGTAAATTAATTGGTGGGTTGGTGAAAGCAAATATGAATTAGAAAAATGTTCTGGATCACAAGAGTCTTGATTCACATATTTACAGCTGGCTACTACAAAAATGAGACCCTGAATTTATGTCCTCCATGGCTTTTCTTTTTGTGGTGTTTGGTCCAATATACTAACTCACTCCACTCACATTTCAAACTTCACAAAAGACATCACTATATAATTATGAACACATGAAATTTTATTTTTGAGGGGCTGCATTTAATATTTGGCCTCCAGGTATTGTGTTGAATGATACAATATGTTAAGTAGGATGAAGGCAGAGCCACACGAGCACTTTATTTACCCCAATTGTAATAATAATAATAATATGCTGGTATTTTATTTGTTTGAGCACCAATTCTCCAAGTGGATTCACGAGCGCTCATATTATCTTCTAATTTTTTTTCTCCATTCCCCCCCCCCCCAAAAAAAAACAATAAAAAATAAAATAAATCAAAGTTTATAGTCATCAGTAACTCTATGCTCCCCAGTATCATAAGCCCTCAAAAATAGGTGCGACTTCAGTTGACTAATTCCTTGAACATGACGATGGTGCGTTGTTATGTGTGCGATTAGTTTGCTTGGGAAACAGATTAACTTGCTCATGTAGTAATGTACACCCTATGTAGTGGATTGTGTTCTTTTATTTCATAATTTTATTTTAGTAAGCGTTGTTTCCACATAGCGATTTTTAAGTTATTTTGCCTCTATATTGTATGTCCAAGTTTTGGTTTGTTTAGATTGCAAGTTTTAAATTTTAATTAAAAGCGTCAACACAATTCAACTGCTTAAGTGACATTGGAAGTCGATTGAATAGACGTGGGGCAACATAAGAAAAGGATCTAGCAGCAAAAGCACGTTCCCCAATGCCTCTGGGCTCATAAAGGCGATATGGGTCATCACCACTACGCAAATTCACATTTGACTCATATATATACCTGTATATATATATATATATATATATATATATATATATATATATATATATATATATATAATTCACATATAGATTTTTTGTTTAGTGTGTTGTCGTTTCGATAGTTTTTAATTTGAATAAGTTTTTTATATTAATTTGAACAGTAACTTTTGAGTTAGTTTTCAAGTTTTACATTTTAATTAATATGACCGATTCTAAAACAAAACCTCATAAGGGTATAAAAACCTTGAGTGTGGTAAAGTCCTCATATTTTATTAGGGCTTATACCAACTTCCAGAGAGTCTATCAATTGTAGTTGCCGATGCCAGACCAAATAAAGAGCCTCCGCATGTTGACTAATAGGGCTCTCTCGAGTCGGCCACCCCCAACTATGGGGTATGTGCCTGAGTATATGATTTTTGTTTTGTTTACATACCATCTGGGGTAGTAAACTATGGCTTATAAAGTGTTCAGTGCTTGTGATATCTGGACGAACCGTTTTTTAATAAATTACAAGATTATTATTATTTACATACCGGTACAGTAAATTGTCTTATTAACAATTAAAAAAAAGTAAAAAGTGCTGGCGTGACTCTGACTTAACCCCTTCACCACCATTACGTAATTGTCATCAGATTCTGGTTACCATTAGACAATTTTCTTTAGATTATTATCTACCTCTATGACTCAAATGGGTAAATACGGTCTCAATAAACTCTGAATATCATGGGTCCTTCTGAAACTGCATAAAATCATCTAACTTTAGCCAGAATCAAAGGTAGAAAAAACATCATAGTGCTGAAGGGGTTAAGGAATAAAACAGGGTGTGGATGTTTTTCTTTGGGGATGGTGTATGTTCTTGGGTTTGCCTGTCTGTCTGTCTGTCATTTCCTTTGTTATTTCTGTGTCTTATTTATTCTGCTTTTCCAACACTTTTTGTTTAATCTGTTTGTTTTTGCATTTTATTTGTGGTATTCTTATCTGCCTTTCGTCTTTTCCATTTTGAACTTTCTTTCAAAACCTCATTATAAATCAGTTAATTGGGTTCAGAAATTTGTTTTTCATGGCATATGTGACTTGTTCTTGTTTCAATTTTTTAACATTAACCTATAAACGGCGAGCAGGGGGTATTGAACTCGATGCCCATGGGCGAGCATATAGGCTCCATTCAGGCTCCATTCAGGCCTATAATCGTCATTTTACGATAAATATCGTTATTACTTATTCATATGAGCCTATTTTACCTTCACTATGAAGATAGTAACCTGTAACCACAATAAAACAAGTGAAAATATAATTTTTCTGGTCAAAATCGCGAATATACATGGAGCAGCCCATTCATGAATTATGGAGCAAATTGAGGCAACCCCTCCCTCCACGAGGCCTCAAGCCACACTCGCTTATGTAACCCACTCGCTAGGCACGTAAGCACATCCTCCCCACATTTTGCTAATGTTGGCACAAAAATATACCAACGAATTAGGGAATAACAGGGAAAATAGGTGATAATTGAAGGGGGAGGGGAAAGGGAGGAAGGAGGGGATGTGGGGGATATGAGGTATAGGGAAAACAAAGAAACAAAAAATGTTTAGTGCTACGGGGCCGTTTAAATTTTTTTTTTTAGGCCTCCCTCTTAAGAGCTTTGCCGCCCTCGCCCAGTAAAACTTCTTATGAGCTTTCTCGCCGTTGCCGGGTTAAGGGCAGATCCTTCACTTTTTGGTAGAGTTTTTAATTTATTTATTATTTTTCTAGTTTCCTCGCTAGACCTCCATCAAGCTTAAAAAGACGCCCCCTAGACCTCCTTTCAAGACAAATTTGTAAATTTTTCGGTAGAAAAATGTCCCGGCCAAAGGCCGGTTCCTCTTAAATTACAGGCTCGTGTTCGCTCGCCAGGAAAAAATTGACACCTAAATGGCAGGAAAGGTCTTAAAATTGACAGAAATGGGGCGAAAGTTCATAAAATCGCCTAAATAATGGGGCTAAAGATGAGGGAGAAGGTGGTCTAGAAAAGCGCCATATCTCCCCTTAACTCTAATTTGTCTTTGAGGGATTTTGGTTTTCTCCCTTCCAAGTATTTCTATCAATTAACTCTATATTTTGTATTGTCCGTTGCCCCTGCTACTACTAAATTATACATTTATTATTTCTTTCTTTGTTTTACATAATTCAATGTCCGACCAAATACCTGTTTACTGTGAATGCTTTGTCCATTTCTCTCCAATCTTCCTTCCGCTATTAACTTTCCATTCATATTCTTTTTAACTAGTCCAATGTCATTTTTATAAGTCACTATCCATTCTTCTATATGTTACGATTCTATGTTTCCTATCCCTCTTTGTCATTTTTGTTGTGTGTTGGTAACAGTTTTCTTTGTTAATGTGAATTTGTCTATTTTCTTAACACAGCTCGCTGTCCAATATGTTGTGATGTTATGTCCGTTCTCCCTTCCATTTTTCACTTTCACTCCACTTTTTTTTGTTACGTATTTTGTGTGTGTCTGCTAATCCACCTTCCCTCAGCCTAACTCCTCATTATACACAGCCTGATCAGACCACCATCGGTACAACAACAACAACAATAACAATGACCGAGAAGACAGCTAACCAATCAGCCCAGCAACAACTGATCACAAGTAGCCCATCAGATTCTTCCCAAAAGCCACCCACTGAAGACGAGCCCAATCTTCCCCCGTTGATGTCGGTTGAGAAAGTTACCGAGGCTACAAAGATGTTTGTAGACTCACAAGAATCTGAAACCACCACTACTCAAGAAGAACAGAAGGAGGAAGTGAAGGTCTTGAAAAGTACCAGTCCTGCAAGCCAAGAAAGTCAAGAGAAGTTGAAGGATGAAGTGACCATTTTAAAGAACACTAATTTTATGATTGTAGACAGTCAAGAGGAACCCAAGGAAACAGCAACTTCTACAACCAGTCATGAGTTTTCAGATGATAGAGAGACAACTGAGGAAGCAGTAACTGTCTTAACGAGCAGCACCAGTCACATGATTATAGATAGTCAGGAGAAGCCTCTAGAAGACATAACTGTTTCAAAGAGCTCCAGTCACTTTATTCTTGACAGTCAGGAGAAACCTCAAGAAGAGGTGACTGTCTTGAAAAGTACCAGTCTGGTGCGTAGTGTCCTTTCCACCTCTACTACAGTCACCACAACCACCACCAGAATGGCCTCACAGGGAACGGAGGTGGTATCATCGGGGCAGCATCCACTACGCTCGGGAAGTATTGAAGAGCCGGTTCCAGACCACGAGAAGACTGACAATGAGGGTATTCCTGCGGATACTAATGATATTGAAATGTCCTCCTCAGCAGAAAGCAACACTTGGCTGGACTCATCGATGATTGACAGTGTTGTGCGTGTTGAGCCTCAACCGTCTCCCGACCCAAAGGAAGAAGATCAGACAGAGACTTACGTGACTAGCACCATTACCCAATCAGTTAATGACGAAGCTATGGAAAATGAAGTTGAACCTTATAAACCAGTCAGTCTAGTCACTTCTGAATCAAGCAGCTCTTCAGATCATACTAAAAAACTGAGTCTGGTTGAAGTAGAGGAGGTGAAGATGACGATATCCCATTTGTCGTTTAATATCCCGGGAACAACTGTTGAGACTCGGGTGGTGCGGAATGTGATCGACGCCTCGACCCGCCCAGACCCCTTGGATGAATCCTCACTTGATATTTCCTCCGCTGAATTATCCCCAGTGGCCGAGTTTTCACCAACCAGCCTCCCCTCTGACCCATTGAAGGAACGGAAGCGGAAGATAAGCGATAGCAACGACACAGATCTGGATAATCTGGATGAACTGATCGCAGGATTGAAAGAGGTTGCTGAGAAGGACATCAAGTTGACTACAAAGCTGAGCTCCAGAATCCACTCCTCGGCTAAAGAGTCCGAGTTTGATCAGAGTGAAGATGAGAGGTTTTCCCTTATTAAAATGAGGCGCTGTGATGATGATGATTTGGAATCCCTCGGCTCGATTGACACAGACATGGGACCCAATTCCGAGGCAAGCAGGGACCTCGAAGCAACATTCTCGGACTTGGAATCCATTTCTGAGAGTGTGTCTTCCCGAGGCGATGGTCTGTTCACACCCTCAACTAACCAGGGGCTGATTTCCCTTGACACAACGCGCTCGGAAGAAGTTGTAACAATCGAGCGTTCATCTCAGGTGAGTCAAGTGGTTTCAAGTGAGCCTGTCATGCACCCTAACATCAAGACATCACAGGAGCTAGTCTCACCCACTGCAAAGGAATCTGGTTCACTTCTGGTCAGTAATGGTCTTGGAAGGTCTCTACAGGAGCCTATAACCTCCACTTCTACATTTGGGGAGAAGGAAGCAAGTTTGCCAGCCAATGATCAACCCACAAAACAGACTGCAAGCTTTCAGCCACTCCCGGTTGAGAAGTTACAAGCTATGATTGCTGAGCTTGAGGAAGTCATGAGCGATGAAGAATTAACCGACACTGAATCAGAGAAGAAAAAACAAGAAGCATCCCTGAAGAAAGCAGAGATTGAATCCCAGATTGACATGGAAATGGGAGAGGGAGAGGATATGGTGATCTCAAGTGCCAGACAACAGACCCAGAGTACACCACCATCAATCACACAGGGCACTTCAGATGATTCAAAATTAGAGTCTCCCATTGAATTCAGTGTTCAAGCAGTTCATGTTGCTGGAGATATTGAGTTTGCTAAGGCCATAAGCTGTGTTGAGAATACAGGGCTTCACTCCATCGAGGCTCCCAGGATTGTGGTTACCATGGCGACCCCAGTGAGAGACGACATAGAGAAGGGAGTTTCAGACACCCCAATGGATATGTCTGAAGAACTGGAAATCTCAACAGCTAAAGCTAAAGATAATATGGCTAGGGAGAATATTGATAAAGAAACTGGCAAAATTGAGGGAATGGAGGATATGGAAGAAGAAATTAGCAAAATGGAGGAAGAAATCAAGAAAATGGAGGGAATCACAGCGCTCAAGCAAGCAGAGAACACACAGCCGCAGAAGGTCAAACATTCAGTTAAATTTGCCACCGAGACCACAAGTCGGGAGATTAAGGTTGAGAGAGTATCCGTGCAGAGCTCTGAAGTGGTCCACGGAATGACGATTGTTACCTCAACTGAAAACCGCCTCCCTGAGCAAGAAAAAGCCATCCTAGTTACCCTAATCCCGAGACCTGGTTCGGTAGAAACCTTGACAACAGATTTGGACGACAGGGAAGATGACAAAAGGGAAATGAAAGAGACAGAAGAGACGACTGATGAAGATAAAGCAGAAACAATTGAGGTGAAAGAAAAGATAAACCTGGAAAAAGAAGAAAAGGAAGATGCAGAATCGCCGAAGATTGGGCTTGAGGGCGGCAGAATTGTCAAGGCTTCAATTGAAAAAGAAGTGGTGAAGCAGCTATGGTTCACTGACAACATTGCTAAAGAGACTAATGATAGTAAAGATGTTGATACAGGCTTAGAGGGAGTCGAATCTTCCTCCTCCGGTTCTGACGAAGAAGATGAAGAAGGGGAAGAAGAGGCAAAGGAGGGGGAAGAAGATGAGGCAGGAAAAGCAGGAATGAGTGTGAAGGTAAGTTCGTTTGTATAGAGCATGTGAGAATTGCTAGCTAGATGGTTAGATGTTAGTTGAGCAGCTTTCAGGTGTTTTGTTTTCCTTTTGTTCATATGTATATTATTATTTTGTTTAAATATATATATATATAACAATAACCCAGGGGTCACAATATTCTCCACAACCAGAATGTCTGACTATGGTAAAGGGATTGTTGGCCAAATGCTCTTGGTCCAACGGTTAATATTTCACTTCCTCTTCCTCCGCTATCATCTCCAAGGTATATGCATCAGTCTCTCCCATGTTGTTTGAATTGTGGCTAACCTTACTCTCTGGTCAATGATTCTTGTATTAACACTAGGAATGCATTGGTATATCTCTCTATCCATCTCTATGAATGCAATGGTTTACCTATCACTTTATTTGAATGCAATTGTTAATATATCAATTTATTTTTCTGCAATGGTTCATCTGCCTCTAGCGGGTGTTCTTCAGTGTTTATGTTTCCAGTCCGTGGTACCCTATTAGGCCACTTCTGGACCCCTTCCACTCTCTCTCTCTCTCTTTGCTTTCAGGGTACCCCACCAGCATGTCACGTACAGACTTCCCAAGCGCTTGGCCCTATCGCTATACCTCCTCCTCCTTCCCAACAGACACCTATACCTCCTCTTCCTACTCTTACTGCCTCTTCTTCTCTCCCTCATCCTTTCCAACAGACTTCCATCACACCCATCTTCACCTCCTTCCCTTCCTCTGAATACGCTCAACTGTGTTCCTTCACCGACGAAAGTGATTCTCAGAGTTCACATTCGACGGAGATATCTGGCGCGCTGTCTCCGAAGTTTCTAGCGGGAAGTTCGCTATCTGATGTTCAGAGCTCCGGCCAGGCAGAAATATCCATTCCGTTTGCCCCGATGATGCACGAGGCCAGTGGAATGTCTTCGTCAATGTTAGACTTTTTTGCAAGGCATAATGTAGCAATAGTTGATCCCCAATTAGAAGAGCAGCCGGATTATAAACAGTCAGATTTACCAAATTTTAACTCGCGCATAATTGGAATTGAGATAGAGGAAGTAGAGGAACCAGTAGATGAGTCGGGAAAGGCTCCGCAGCGTTCTTTACCAATACTTGATTGCTCTACACCTATTATTGAGGAACCTGAAGTTGTGCCAGACCAAGAAAGCATGTGTAGTGGCCCTGGTAATCCGTTCTTAGCACAATCTGTTGCTGTTAGGGAACCTTCACATAGCACTGGAGTGGAAAGTAGTTATATGGGTGCACACTATGAGAATATCATACAAACTGTCAGCTCTAGTACTAGTGTTAGCCACAAGAAACCACCTCAATTATATCAGGGACCTAATGTAGATTACAGCGTTTATGAAGACAACAGACAACCACCTAATAATCCCGATCAACTAGAGGGAATGAAGCCGGTCGAGATGCTAGACCTACACTCTATCATAATGACCCCAGAGGATACGAGTCAAGGCACCGATGATTCCAGGAATGACACAGAGATGACCGATTCAAACGAGGGTTCAACGGAATCAAGCCAAGACCCTAGCTCATCAACTTGTCACACTGAAGTGGTGGAGGCAGCAGATATGGAGAGCGGATCATTGGTGGAAGTGACATATCAAGTGGAGGAGCCCAAGAAGCGGAGGAAGAGAGTGGCATTTGCTACTCCATCGATGAGCGAGTTGATCTCGCACACGCCGTTTCCGCAAGAAAGTAAACGTGGAAGGATAATACCGATCGAGATTGAATCCTTTACATCCGAGGAGGAGAGAGATGTAGACATATTTGGTGTACATACAGTTGCAAGTGAGCATCAAGAGAGGGGTATACAAGAATCTGGTTTTCAGGAACACAAGCAAATTGAAAAGCTATCAATGGATTCTCAAAAGCACACTGTATTAGTACAAAAAGAAAAGATAACTAAACCAGTGGAAGTACCGGACTTGCATAAACCTCCCACAAGTTTTCAGGAACATAAAAAAGTGAGAAAGCAATCCATTGATGTTGAAAAAGACACTCTGCTGTTACAAGAAGAGATTATAAACTCCCGTGAGGAGGTGATCATCTTGACATCAGGTAAAGAGCGGAAGGTTTCAACTGCATCTCGGACTCTGGCATTTGTACCTGAGGAAGTTGTTTCGAGCGCTCCGTCAGAAACCCTAGATTCTGTTTTGCTTCTGCAGAGTGTGCCAACATCTGATGTTGCAGAGGATGAAGGGGTAGAGGGCAATGTTCTGATGACTAAGGTGATATGTGTGCAAGACAAGGAACCTGAAGTGGAGATGAAAGAGGAACAGACTCTCAACCAAGGAAAAGATGGCCAGTTGCCGCTTGAAATTCCAGTTGAAAAGCTATCAATGGAATCTCAAATACACACTGTATTAGTACAAAAAGAAAAGATAACTAAACCTGGGGAAGTACCGGACTTGCATAAACCTCCGACAAGTTTTCAGGAACATAAAAAAGTGAGAAAGCAATCCATTGATGTTGAAAAAGACACTCTGCTGTTACAAGAAGATATTATAAACTCCCGTGAGGAGGTGATCATCTTGACTTCAGGTAAAGAGCGTAAGGTTTCAACTGCATCTCAGACTCTGGCATTTGTACCTGAGGAAGTTGTTTCGAGCGCTCCGTCAGAAACCCTAGATTCTGTATTGTTTCTGCAGAGTGTGCCGACATCTGATGTTGCAGAGGATGAAGGGGTAGAGGGCAATGTTCTGATGACTAGGGTGATATGTGTGCGAGGCAAGGAACCTGAAGTAGAGATGAAAGAGGAACAGACTCTCGACCAAGGAAAAGATGGCCAGTTTCCGCTTGAAATTCCAGTTGAAAAGCTATCAATGGAATCTCAAATACACACTGCATTAGTACAAAAAGAAAAGATAACTAAACCAGGGGAAGTACCGGACTTGCATAAACCTCCCACAAGTTTTCAGGAACATAAAAAAGTGAGAAAGCAATCCATTGATGTTGAAAAAGACACTCTGCTGTTACAAGAAGATATTATATGCTCCCGTGAGGAGGTGATCATCTTGACTTCAGGTAAAGAGCGGAAGGTTTCAACTGCATCTCAGACTCTGGCATTTGTACCTGAGGAAGTTGTTTTGAGCGCTCCGTCAGAAACCCTAGATTCTGTATTGTTTCTGCAGAGTGTGCCGACATCTGATGTTGCAGAGGATGAAGGGGTAGAGGGCAATGTTCTGATGACTAGGGTGATATGTGTGCGAGACAAGGAACCTGAAGTAGAGATGAAAGAGGAACAGACTCTTAACCAAGGAAAAGATGGCCAGTTGCCTCTTGAAATTCCAGTTGAGAGTCAGATAGAGGAGGGTAGTGACAAAAGTGAGGAAAAGAAGGAGAAAGAGGGAGAAGGTAGTGGTAAGAGTGACAAGAGCAAGACAAAAGGAAAAGGGGAAAGCAAGAAAGGTCTAAAGAAAGGAGGGAACAAAGGCAAGGACAATCCAAAGCAGCAGAAAGAGGAAGAGGAGCGTAAGGCAAAAGACATGAGCCAGGCAGACAACGAGTCTCAAAGGAAGGACAATGATAAAGAAAAGGAGGAGGAAATCAACCGTAAAATATCAACAGCCTCTATAGATTTAGAACTAGCACCCGGAGAGGCCATTGCAGTATTTAATGTCAGTGGTGCACCTTCTGTTTTTGCCTGTGTCAGTGAAGTGTCATCGAACTTAGAAGAACAGCTGAATGAAGGTTCCGTGACAGTGGCTCAAGTAGTACAGCCACCCAGCCACCCAGCTGATCTTACTGTTGTTGGAGAAGTAGCCTGGGAGAGAAAAGAGTCTGGCCCTGGTATAGATGACCAAGAGAAGCTAGGACCAGAGAAAGGAACAAACAAGACAAATAATGAAGATAAGAGCCGGAAGACCTCGACTGACTCTGTAGAAAGAGATTTTACAGGAGTTGAAGTTGCTGGAGTTCTACAGGAAACCTCTCTTCCAAGACAGTTTGCTTTTGAGAGAGATACGTCCATCAGATCGGCACAGGCTTTTGTTGATTCAGTTGCGTCTTTGGAGGTGGCTATGTTGACTGCTGCTGCTGATGGTAACATTTCTGAAATTACTCTGCCTCAAGATAGAGATTTAGTGAAACACAGTGGAAGAAAAGATGTTGAGGGAGAGAATATGAAAGACGATGCAAAGGAGAAGGATCGCAAAATTTCCACAGCTTCGGTAGGAAGGGACTTTACTGGGAGCGAAGTTGCCGGAGTGCTTGAGGAAATGGGTGGCGATGCAAAGGAGAAGGATCGTAAAATCTCTACGGCCTCTGTGGGAAGGGACTTTACAGGAAGTGAAGTTGCAGGTATTCTAGAGGAAACTTCTCTCCCAAGACAATTTGCTTTTGAGAGGGAAACTTCTATTAGATCTGGAAAAGCGTTCATTGACTCGGTTGTGAAGTCAGAAGTTGTGTTGTTAACTGCTGCAGGTGATGAAATTACTTCTCAAGATACTTTTACACAAGTTAGAGAGTCAGTAGAAGGCAGAATAAAAGAAGATGGTAGTAGTGAGAAAGAGAGTACTGATGCAAAGGAGAAAGACCACAACAAAGAACTCAAGAGTGAAGAGGTAGAAGATAAAAGTCGTAAAGTCTCGATTGCCTCTGTGGACCGAGACTTCGCAGGAGAGGAAGTGGCTCAGGTACTGGAGGAACCAAGTTGTCCCACGCACTTCTTTGCCGTCGAAAGTGAAACGCCTGCCATATCCACCCCGGGTTTCGTAGAGGCTGTTGCGGCTTGGGAGGTTGTTCTTGTGCAACCTGGAGATGATGACTGGGGTTCAAATCCACCTCTTACATTCTCTGAAAGTAAAAACCTGTGTTCAAATCCACATCTTCCTGAAAATGGTAATCATGAGAATAATGGTCAAAGGATCAATGGTCAAATGACGGAGGATATGAGAGAGAAAGCAAGTCGGAAAATCTCGACAGCCTCGATAGAAGTTTACGTTCCCTATAGTGAAATATTGGTAGAAGAAGAGAAATATTGGCATCCTGAGAGGTTTGCTTGTGTCAGCGAGGTGTCGGAAACCCCCAACGAAACAGGCGAGGAAGATGCCGTGGTGATGACTGTTAACACCATTATTGCTGGAACAGAGTTTAAGGTACCAGAAGTAACCAGCATCAAAAGTGAAACTGGGTTAACAGAAATGACGGAAGCAAAGAAGAGTGAATTAATATCTTCTTTGAAGACTGTCACAGTTGAAAATGTATGCACAAACCAAGAAAAACATACGAAAGGTGATGTACGATCAATTAATATCACACTTGACGCCGAAAAGATACATGGAGTCCATGATCCAGAAGAAGCATCGGAGATCTCTGACGAAGGGATACCACTTGGATGCGAAGCTGCTAATATTGACCCAACAACTATGTCTACCTATGACTTCAAGAGTGTCTCAAGTGAGGGAAGCTACTTAGGCGGAGAGCTAATGTCAGATGATATTACCTTTATCCAGGGGTTCAAGTCTGCCATTCCGAGCGGATATACGTTCACCACAAACATAGAAGAGGATGACCGTGGCTCCGAGGCTCTTTCATACTTTGACATAGAGACTTCAGTGGACGTGCAAGATAGATACGGAGTTGCTGTCACCATAACGGGAACCAGACAGAATAATTCTGCATCGACTGTAAATCCGAACTTGACTAACGACGAGATGACGGAAGAAAAGCAACAACTTCTGCCGCATGAGGAAGGGGGGCTTGCCGAGTTGAAGATTGTAGGTCCCATTGATACCTTGCTGAGGAGATCCCTACATGCTTCCAGAGAGAGAAGCCTGGAGATAGTTGTGGAAGATAACACACAAGAAAAAGGTACCTCTGATCAAAGCCAAAGAAATGGTCATGCTAATCAAGATGAAGTTGTCAACCAAGAAACACTAGATACTAAAAAGCTTGACACTGAACAGCAAATCATTGCAGAAAAGGTTGTAGATGAAGAAAGTATTCTTAGCCAAAAGGAAATGGAAGCAAGTAACTATAAAGCTATAATAAGCAAGTTACAAACTGAATTTGACCTACCAAGCCAGGAATCTACCTCCATTATAACCCTGGAAAAGTCACATATATGTGTTGTTCAGGAAGTTGAAGATATAACAAACATAAGTTCATCTGAGCTGATGGAGAGGTACAAAGAAGAATTGCAGGAAATTGAAAAACCTGTTGAGCCTGTAAAGCAAGTACGAAAGTTGGACATAAACCTCGACAAGCTCCAAAGCCCTCCAGATATCAAAACAAGAAAGATTGAACAGAGAGACGTGAAAATCGTAAAATCACGGACCATTTCCAGTGAGAAGCAGACAGATCCCTCCAACAAGCTACTGTACACACCTTACTCACCTCCAGGTATTAAATATGGCAAGATTATAACTGGAGATCAGGACGCAGGAGACAAATCAAAATTAAATCTAGCGCAAGAGATTCACACTCGAGATCAGATTAGCCGGGTAGAATACTTGCCGCAGGCCCCAGGATCAAAGTTAGAAGAGAAGATTTTGACTCTAGGATCAGACACACTACTTAAATCTGAACGTATCAGTAAAGTAAAAGTGGACAAACTTGATGAGGAAATATCGACTTTAGCTCCAGGTATTTTACCTGAAATGGAAGTAATTGAAAAAGATGAATATAAACCGGAGGGGGTTCTAAAAAAAGATATAAATAAAGCAGAGGAAGTTATAGAAAAAGATGTTTGTAAACCAGGCGTTTCCTCAACCGAACAAGTTCAGAAGTTTCAACTGGTTGAAGAAGCTAAAATAGAAGTGGTAAGTAAAGACATTGCACCACCTGAAACTGAAATGCCAACAACCAAGGATGTGCAGAAGGAAATCACAGTGGAGTCTCCCAGATCCGAAGTTACCGTCAGATTTAGAGAAACACCAGAGAAAATTCCACCAATGAAGGTAGTAGAGAAACCAGCATCCAAGCCAACAAGTATTAAGATCCAATACATCCCTCATATTCCCGTAGATACTCCCGAGGAATCACCACCGCAGCAAGCGATGAATGGTGCAGGTGCTGCTGGTCGAGGAAATTTCCATTATGTACCCCATGTCGCTCCTAGCACGAGTTTCACCCCAGAGGAGAGAACGGAACCTCCCCAGGATCATAGGAGTGATGGTAAAGGTATGAAGGCTGTCTCAACACTGCAAGAACTGGCCACTTCAGTAAAATCCGAAGCAATTGTAAGTCGGTCAAAATCAGGAGATATACAATTGGCCCCCCAGCCAGGTACTTCAGCTGTCGTCCCTCCAAAGAAAGCGACAAAGATCAACTATGTCCCTCATGTCCAGTCTGATTTAGAGAACTGGATTCCTGAAGAGACAGAAGTGCAGATTAGATTGGAGATGCCACCTGAAAACTTAACAAAGGAAAGGGAGGCCTCATACTCTCATCTTCTGGAAAAAGAACCCAAACAATCCACCACAGAAGTTGATAAACAGGATTCCGATTCTAAATATATTTTGGCTGCCAGAGAAACTGGAAAAAGAGATAGTCTACCGAAGCGGGGTTTCATCGCTTCTGAATCACTGTTGACAGATTATAAGGATATTGAGGGCTTAGAAAGAGTTGGAAAGCGGTATAGCCTGCAGGAGGGTGGTTCCATAGCCTCAGAGTCACTCTTAATGGATGATGCACCAAGTATAGAGAAACTGGTGAAGGAGATTGTAAGTGCCAAACACAAGGATGCCCTAGAGAAGAGGGCAAGGATGCAAAGCAAGGCCAGTGCCCAGGTTTCCAGTGAGAGCGGGAGAAGTCGTAGATTCGAAGCTGAAATTATCAATCTCGTGCAAATTCCTGAAAAATGTCCTGTGCCCCACTCTGAAACTCCACCTAAGCTGCCTCCCAGAATGCCTGTTGTGATTCCCTTTAAGGATCAGGATTTCAGTTCTGCCCAAGAAACTGCAATCATATCTGACAACGAGGAGAAACTCACTACCGAGATTGGTAAATATGAGGAAGTGATAACAAGGGAAATAAAGTATATTTCTCAGACTCCTTCAGAACCACAGATAGAAGATTATTCACAGCCTGATTCAAATGCTGATGAGAAGGTGCAAAAATCCTCGTTACCTGAAAAGACAGTACCTCCAGTTACCTCAAAAGATGGAATATATGAGCAAACATCCATAATAGAAGAAGGTAAGGCAGTCAAAACCTCTGATATAGTTAAAGTAAAGACAAAAATAGTCAAGGATATAAAGATTAAAGATGTTCCTCACTTGCAGTCCGGTCCCCTGGCAGTTAATGATGGCGGCTCACAGTCCATACCTGAGATAGAGGCTCTAAAATTACCTGAGTCACGTGAAGTAACCTCCCAGACAGCACTGAAAATCATTAGTGAGCAACCAAGAGTAGTTGACAAAATTGAGACCAAGAAGGTTAAAGATGTTAAAGTTCAATATGTCCCCCACTCGCCTTTGGATCCTCAAGAAATCGATGCTGATGTTTCTAAACCTAGTTCCACAACAGAGAAAGAAATAGGAAAGACAAAAGTTTCCTCTCCAAAAGAATGGGTGGATAATCCTGCTTCCAAAGTTATTGAGGATGAAACTAAGCAAGGTATTGAGGAAATGGCAGGAAAGAAAGCAAGATATAGTAAAGTCCAGTATGTTCCTCATTCACCATCTGATCCTCAGAAAATTGCGGATGATAGCTCTCTGCCTGCTTCCAAAATTGAAAAGATAAAACTAGTGTCTCAAAGATCGATGTTACAAGAAGAATCTGTCACGTCTTTGCCAAAAGTTGTTGAAGAGAAGTCCAAGCCAGTGACTGAGATTAAGAAAGAAAAGGATGTAAAACTCCAATATGTTCCTCATTCACCATCAGATCCCCAAGAAATTGAGCGTGATAATTCGGCGCCAGCTCCCAGAACTGACAAGAATAATAAAATAGTGGAACACAAATTGATTTCACAGGAGGAAGTGGCCACACCAATGCCAAAAATGACCGAAGTACCCATAAAAGCAAAGGATATTAAGATTCAGTATGTTCCCCACTCGCCTTCTGACCCCCGAGAAATTGAAGGGGATAGCTCTAAGCATGTTGCCAAAACTGAAAAGAAGAAAATGGGCCCACAAAGATCTATGTCTCAAGAAGAAATTTCACCGTCAATTCCAAAAGTGATAGACAAAGTGCCCAAGAAAGCAAAGGATATCAAGCTTCAGTATGTTCCCCACTCGCCATCGGACCCCAAAGAAGTTGAAGGAGATAGCTCTAAGCCTGCTATCAAAACTGAAAAGAAAAAATTAGTGTCGCGAAGATCAATGTCGCAAGAAGATATGTCCATATCTACAACAAAAGTGACAGAAGAGATACCCAAAAGTGTAGCCAAGGAAGTAAAGGATGTCAAGATTCAGTACGTTCCCCACTCACCCTTAGACCCACAGGTGATTGAGATTGATAGATCTCAGCCTGCATCCAAAACGGAAAAGAAAAAATTAGTAGCACAAAAATCTATGTCACAAGAAGAAATTGTCATACCTATTACACAAACAGCAGCAGCCGTTACCGTGGCCTCTGAACCGGAAGAAAAACACAAGCCATTAACAGAGAAAATTAAGGATGCACCAACTAAAAAGGCCAAAGACACGAAAGTTCAATATGTTCCTCACTCTCCCTCTGACCCTCAAGAAACGGATGATGCAAGTCCTCGTGATTCTAAAAATGCTGTCGGTTCGTCGGTGGGTCAGGCACCAAAACCAGAGGTAGTTCAGATATCAGTAAGACCAAAGCGAACTGATAGAAAAATCAAGATGCAAGCAAGTATAGACACACAAGAAAGCGGCCAAGCATTGAGTAGCGTAGAATCTATATTAGCCACAAAATCTGAGGTCAAAAGTCAGTCTAGAGAGATAGAACCGAAAATTGCTACCAAATCCGAGGCCAGAGAGCTAGAACCAAAAATTATAATAAAGTCTGAATTTGATAGCCAGGAGAAAGGTAAGCTAGGCAAGATAAACTATGTGCCATGTGCGCCGGGTAAGACTCCCAAACCAAACTCAGAGGCCAAGAAGGCAAAGATTCACTATGTTCCACACTCGCCAGGGGATCTTGAGCGGTTCATACCCCGGGACGACGATTCCACTCGGTCACTTCCTCCCCGTCTCATCATCCCTTCCCTTCTAGTCACCTCCCCTCCTCCCACCCCTCCTGTTCCTATGTCCGAGGAGGAAGGTCCACTAGTGCCCTCGTCTGTGGAACTAGCTTCGCAACAGGGCAAATTTATCCCTTCTGTGAATGATGATGATGAAGATGTCTCGGAAACGTTTGTCGTAAGTCGTAATGAGGAGAGTGGTGTGCATGACTTTTTGTTAACGTTTTACCTCACAACCATCAGAGAGATGAACTGTATCTTGTGACGATACGAGTGCAGTGGTTTGTGTTTTAACTTGTTAATGTGTGTCCTAATACCGAAGATGAACATTTAATACACGGTTAAGAATTACTAAACCAATTTGTCTTTACTTCTGACAATGTCAAGTGTTCGTTATAATTGCCTTGAGTCCTTGGTGATTCTTTGTTTGATTTTTTAGGTAAAAGAGAGCCAACACTAAAACCAATTTAACCATTATAGAATTTTCAGCTTGAACTATATCAAGACGTTATAGTATCGCATTTGGTTTCAATTTATTAAAACTACTGGCTGTGATTCCTCCCCCCACCCCTTTTATTTTTTCTACTGTGATATTAAGTTCAATTCAACCATGATGTATGTTGATCCTCAGCAACCCTACTGAAAGAAATTAGATGGCAGTACAGTATATACAATAATGAGCCATAATAAATATACAACCATGTGAATCGTTGAGCCTTTAAAGCCTAGTTCTGAAGTATCTGGGTTATGATAAAGCACTATATTATCTCATTTGGGTTTGATGCAGATTCAAAGGGGTGTGCAGTTATTTTGGTTTACGACTGTACATGTATCATCAATAATGCTACATATTGTCTCTTGTTATAATGTCGCCTTCCTAGCGAACATCCTAAGCAATGCTATAGTACCATCCAAATCTAAATTGAACATTTTAGTTACTGTACATGAATAGTGTCTGATGAAGACATACTGACAAGTTCAAGGAAAACGGACGTCGTTTCTGCAATTGTAACTTTAGTCTTTATTGATATTTTCTTCAACATACTTTGCAGTTGTAAAATTAAACACTTTTATCGTACATGTAACTTAGGCCACTAACAGGAAAGCAATTTATGTATCAGAACTGTCAAATGTTACCTTTTTACACTCGTAAAAGCACATTTTATTTATCGAAACTGTCAAATTTTAGCATGATTCAGTTCATGATCAGGAATAGCTACACAGGTGATTTTCGGGTGTGTGACGGTGTACCATATACTTTTCCATAGATAAATTCATGGTGAAAAATCATGCCGCCCCTTCACAACTTTCAGTTTTGTTTTCCTTTTACAGTTGAAGTAGTTTGAAAACAGATTAACTTGCTCATGTAGTAATGTACACCCTATGTGGTGGATTGTGTTCTTTTATTTCATAAATTTTAGTTTGGCAAGCGTTGTTTCCACATAGCGAGTTTGATTAGTTGTTTTGTCTTTATATTGTCTTTGTCTGGGTTTTGGTTTGTTTGGTTTGCAAGTTTTACATTTTAACCCTTTGGCGCACGATGACTCTATGTGCGTCATTAGGGTATTTTTCCCTAAGTGCAAGATGACTCTATGTGCGTCATTAAACTTAAAAATATTCGCCAAAAATTAAGTTTTCGTCTGACGCGCGTCATATTTGGCACATATACTCAGTATCAAGTCTAGTTCAATGGGTACAATTGGCAACCCCCTCAGTTTAATGGTTGACTCACGGCTGGCATGGGGAGAGAGCAGAGTACAGCTCAGTCTGTTTTCGATACTTTCACTTTTATTCGTGTATCTCAGTAACTATTTGGTTTATAGTAATTCTGAAGTTACCAGTGGAATCTTCATAAAATTCCGCTTCCATATATGTATGCAAATCAAAAATGTTGTGGGCAAAAGTTTGAGCTAGCGCGAGTTGGAGATAAGGTATTTCGATTTTTTTTTTACAATTCTTATTTCTGAGTGCCCCAATATGGTTGTTTTGTATTTATTCTACGTTTTTACTTGCTTATCTTCAAGTTCAATCAATACCGAAGCCGATGGTACCTCATTTATCCAAATACAAGGATTTTTTGGTGGATTAAAACGTCACAGAAACAAATTATCGCCAGGCACAAAACTGTCTCTGAGTGAACTGAGGTATACTTTGGGAGTGGGAAAAAAATTGTTTGGAAACTATAGGTGCGCCTAAGGGTTAATTGGATGACCTGGACCATGCTTGAATTCATAATCTTTCTTCAGTTGTGCTAAGGATAATATTTTGTTATATAATACGAAAGAGGGAAATATAAATGAAGTCGGGAAGCATGATAGGATTATTAATCGTGACTTTACCAATTGTATAAAATCATTTACTTAGGTTCAAATTCCATGGAGGTATCTCCATGAATTTGAACCTCAGATTCTGGTAACTCTTCGGTGATTTTCTACCCACTTGGCCTTGAGTTTTCGATGATTTGTTTGAATCCCAGAGAAGTACCAAGTATTTTATACTACAGGTCTCCCTCGATTAACGATTGGGTTACGTTCCTTAAAACCCGATCTTGAATAGAAAAATCATATAGCGAACCCTAAAATTAGTGGGGTAAATGGGGATGCGTTCTAGGACCAGCCAAAACCCAAACCCCTAAAAACCTATAATAATATCGTAAGTTGGGGCATCGGATAGTGAGGAAGACCTGTATAGCCAATATAGCCAATTCATACGCTGTGTTCCGTTTAGTGCACAAAATTGATAAAATACTACCACATACACATAACATTGTTGTAGAGTTGGATTAATGAATTTAATTGAGAAAAATACAATAATTAACCCGTACAGTTCCAGTGACATCTTCTTCATCATATTCTGGCAACTATAAGATGATTTTATTCAGTTTAGTTAGGACCTCTAGCAATAATAAGGCTTCCAACTATCTCGAGCAACCTTTTGAACTACCACAGATCCTTCCTAAGCTACACAATATTGTCTAAATATGAGCTAGAATACAATGTAACACACGTCGCTGTTACTCAATGGGTTAAGGTACATTTTGAAAATACCATAAATATATTACTCAACTAAACTTTTTCCATTTTGTATTGGTAAGTTGGGATGCCCATCGTCTACATATCCGTGGTCAATGTGTTGGTCAGAGAATGCCATCTTTGCTGGAAAGTGTAATGGGTCATTGGCCTGTTACACTGGTGCATGTTAACCCTCCAGCCCCGGCTACGCATTACATAAATATTGGCCGAAAAACGTCTAGGCTAGGCTACCGTATCATTGTTATGCTGACTGCTTCCCGCATTCCCGCGCATCCCCAAGCGTAGCTGTGTTATTTACCTGTAGAATGGCGTTAAGTAGAGCTCTCTAAGTCAACTGGTTGAGTTGTGATGATGATTTCAGTGGAGATAACTTACGGCAACAACAGCCACTTTACAATTCTTTTCGATACTTAACAACAACATACAGGCACACACGAACAAGCGACGCTCTCCTTCTTGTGGCCGGAGATGCGGGGCGTCGGTCCAGCCGGCTGTTGTTTACATGCGTCGGACCGACGCCTCGCACACCAAGCTCACAGGCTTTCAACCACTGGTACAATGTTGTACCACCCGGGTTCCTGGGGGCAAAACATAATGGTACACACGTGTACCATCCGAGTTTGAAGGGTTAAGGGGGGTCACTGTTTTTTTTTATCTCTCCTTTTTTCTTTTTCCCTGGCTTGTATCCATTCGGCCCCATTCAGCCAACTGTTTTAATACGTTTATCCCCATCCAGGTGTCAATTTCTTCCTGGCGAGCGATAGCGAGTCAGCATTGCATGGAGAAATCCGGCTTTGCCGGAGAAATTTTTCTATAGAAAAATTTACAAATTTAGCTTGCTGTCAAAACAAAAATATATATATGCTGGCTCGCTACCACTCGCCAGGAAAATATTGACACCTGGATGGGGGTAAACGTCTTAAAACAGTAGGCTGAACGGGGCCGAATGGATACAAGCCAAAGAGAGAGGGAGAGAAAGAGAAAAAAAAAGCGAGGTGGGCTTCCTTAACCCTTCCTACCCGGTCTGCCTTAGGTAAGGACAGCTCGAAAGAAGGGCCGCTACCCGGTATGCCTTACCTAAGGCAGCAGCTTAATAGCCTAATTAAGCTTGGTCTGAATGCCGTGCGTACGATGTATGTCAACAAACCCAAGCGTTGCGTCACCGCACCTCCGAAAACAAGAAGGAGAATAGAAGACTTCAATGTTATTGTTCTGACATCAGACAATAAGTGTCTGAAAAGCCCCCATATTGGCAACATCTCTGCAATATTGGCTCCACTGAAATCGTCATCACAACTGAACCAGTTGACTTACAGAACTCTACTCAACGCCAAAATACAGATTGAAAACCGCACTACGATTATAGATGAGTGGGAAAGTTCTAGCAGTGAAAATACACATAAATACGGTAGCCTAGGCCCAGACGTTTTTCAGCCATTTCGCCCGGGTAGGGGCGACCGTCATTGGGTAAGACAGCCCGGGTAGGAAGGGTTAATGCAGTGTATTTTTTTATTTTAATAAACGGTATGTAAGCATGTACAATCGGCCTAATAAGTCATGTCTCGGCACCAAGTATGTTTTGATCAATAATTGGTATTAGCAATATTTAGTTTATTTACACATGATTTCTTCTTTTCGAGTGAGATATACAAACATTTTCCTACACTTACCCACCCTATTCAACATCTGGCAGATATTAATACAGCGCAGAGCGAGCCAAAGGTAATGACAGCCGAGACATGACTTATTAGCGCGACCGTAAAGTATGTATATTGTGTACTATTTGGACCACTGCGTTCAAATTGGCTAGTTGACCCTATATATTATGATACTATCACACAGGTTACTATTATTTGGTTAACAAAATATTTATTAATACTGTGTTGGATCTGACTACCCACAATTCTTTGTTATCTGTGACTTTCTTCTTTATCTCTCATATTTCTAAGGCAAGATTATACTACAGCATGATCCATTGGCTATTTTATACTTCAATTCTTTCAAACTACAGTAGATTATATTATCAACTTTTAAGCTTTAATAAGTTCAATTTCTGTAAGGTATTACCGAGTTCCTTCTAAGGTAAGTGACCTTTAGGATTATACTACCAGTTTTTGTGTAATTGGATGTACAGTACAGTACTGTACTTATTACATACAGTATTTAAAGATAAAATTATTAGATACTGTTTACAGTACTGTACTACATTCATTTAACACGTTTTACTAATATACTGTATACAGTACTTAGGTCCATTTACCTTAGCAAGCTTCCAATAGCTCTATTTTGTATAATTGTTCGTTATAGTCCAAGTTGCCTAATGGCGGCACACTGGCACAGAAAAGTTGTATTATGGTCCAATTTATGTACTATTTGTGGTTTGAAATTGATATAAAGGAATATAGATGCCATTGGATCTGACTGTATGATGTTTATAAACTGCACCATTACTATACCATACACATAAATAAGCTTACACAGTTTAACCTACACTGCACCTGGCTTACAGTAACCCCCCACCCACACACTGTAGGAAGATAAAGCTGTATTCTGTAGTTGTACATAAAGGCTGCGCTGGTGGTAACACTATTCTGTATTTCTGTCCGTGTATTCTGAAGCCACTTTGTAAAGAAACTGGTCAAGAGTTCAAGTGACAAGATCAATTTTATTCTTCTACAAGTATGTACAGTATACTATTTACAGGGAATGCAATGGAGTGCAAGAAATTGTGGTCTGATCTTGACTATGCAGATTTAATGTATAATACCTATTTTGTCAGCTATTAGCTATATGGCTGAAAATCTTGTTCACTTGATTATTAATGAAGAACACCTTCACGGGATTAAGATATATTTAATCCCAACAATTTTGGTGACAACTGTCACCCTCTTTAGTGGAAGACAAACCAGTACCATCATTCCACTGAAGAAGCAATGTTTTGTTACCAAAATTGTTTTGAATATTTTGCTACTGTGAGGATTCCTCTCCTTCCATCAGTGTAATGTCAGATGTGGCAGATTTCATTGCAGAAGTTAACTTGAATTGGTGCAACCTGTGCGAGAAAGTCTAAGTAGGTGTCTATTTGTTGTTGCACACATTTTCAGGACAATTGTGATGAGGTAGACGCTAACTTGAGCAGTGAGGAGTCTCTTAGTGAGGATGAGGGAGACTTCCATAGTGTTGAGATAGCACCTGCGCTCTCCGAGATCAGCGGGCTTGAGAGCATTGAGGATTTCTGTAGGCTGGAGAAAGAGGAAGTGTCCATTGGGGCTGAGAGAGTTGAGGTCACCGAGGAAACGTTGAAGAAAGTTGAGCAAGGAATGGAACAGCTGGATGAAGTAAGTGATGGGGCTGAGAGGACTAAGCGCTACGCCAAGTTGTACAGTGAGAGTGAGGGAGATCTTCTCAGCAAGATTCCTGTTACAGAAGATAAATCAAGCCAATCACAAGAAATTAGGTCAGAACATAAGAAATTAGAAATTGATACAAGTAAAGATAATCCTGAAGAAAATATCCAATTACCCAGCAAATTGACTAAACCAGTTACAGAGAAGGTAACCTCGAAGGAGCAGTCGGATAATGCTACTGGAGTTGGAGATGAATTAGGTTTGAATAAGGAAGATACTAAGAAGAGCCAACCGAAGCTGGATGTAAGCCAAGATGCTAAAGAAGAAGAGGAAGATGACTGGGAATTATCCAGCAGTGCATCAAGTCGGCCTAGAAGTCGTAAGGGCTCGTCATCCGAAGGCTCGATTGACTTTGGTTCTGAGACACGCGGGGCTGTGTCTGGTGACTGGGACGATGCACCTGTCCCCGTTACCTTAAGCCCCACTTTGCTTTCTCCAACTGAAAAAGGATTGAAGGACCGCACAAGTAGACTACGAGAGGAAGACTTCATTCGCTTCAGTTTCATGAGCTGCAGTAGCATTGAAACGGACAAGGATGAGGTCTTGATTAGAGAGGTTGAAGCAGGGAAGTGCATCACAGAACTGAGGGATGCAAACGCTGATTCGTCTTCGTCTGATGAAAGCGATGATGCCCAAGAGCCGTCCCAGGGAAGAATATCGGCGGCAACACTGTACGAACATGCAGTGATTCAGGCTCTTGAGGGAGCAGATGGTAAAACAATGAAGACAACACCCCAAGAGGACTCTATTCTTAGCAAACCCCAGGAATCCACCGAGGTCCTGCATAGTAAGAGAAAGTTAATGGTAACCCAAGATCCTCAGTTAGCAAGCCAACCATCAGAAGGTGAGAGTAAGAAGGCTAGAACAGAGGAGACTGATTTGAAAGTGGCAGGTGAAAAGCCCATAGAAATCACCGATAAAAAAGGAAAAGCACTGCATTTGGATTCTCCAATTACTCCTGCAGAGGAGAAAATTATCACAGTGAAAGATATACCAGAAATAAGCCACACCAAACCAACATCACTCTCGGAAGTCCATCATGGCATTCGGGATGAAGTTGAACAATCAGAGACAACTCATCAGAAACCTACAGCCCCTGTGATCGTTTTCAACCTCACTACTATTGAGGTGGAGGACGAGGTGGTGCAATCGGCGAAGGTAACGGAAGTAGAAACGAATGAAAGTAGACCGTACCAAGCTAGATTACCTGATGTTGATGTAAAAGTTAGCAAGCTGGCGGATTCGAGCATTGTGATTGGCAACACAAGAGAGCTTAGAAAATCATTTGAAGCTCAAGGAAGAGGTGCGGATGCTGATATAATGCCTGTTCAGAAGAGTAAATATGAGAAAGATAAGCCAAAAGTTCTTAAGGATACTGATACAGCTTTGACTAAATTAGATCGAGAGCGAAATCTGTCTGACTCAAGCAGCATCAGTGACAGCAGCAGCAGCAGCAGCACCACCACCAGTAGTGATAGTAGTAGTAGTAGTAGTGCAGCAGACAGCAGTTTTGAAATGGTTGAACATGAACTTGATGTAGACCTGGAAGAGAAATTATTGCTACACGAGAGCTACGAAGAGACTGAGGGTGATAGGAAGGAAAGAGTAGAGCCAGGTGAAGCAGATGAAAGCATGGATAAGATAGGCAAGTACCTGAGGACAGAGGGTGGCATGATTGAGAGCACGTCGGACATCTCCTTAGAGTTGAAACTGGAGCGCCATGTAAGCATCGACAGCTCTGTTTCAACTATATCCGAGGCGGAGACAGTGATTCATGTACCCATAGGAAGCCTCCCCAAGAAACTTCCAGCAAACAGCGCTACGGCAAGAGACGACAGCCTGATTGGAGTCAAAGCATCCCAAGAACCCCTTGTGCGTTCCGTTTCGGAAGAATTGATCGTTCGAACAGCCAGAAGCGCTTCTCTAGCTAAAGAATCGGCCTATAGGACCCTCCCTCTCTCTCCGTCAAAGGAAGAGGGTGAAGAGGAGGGAGATCTGTGGCCCCAGGGTGATGAATACAAGGCTCCAAAAGATGACAAAAAAGAAACTGAACCCAAAAATTACCCCGAAGAAGAGGCAAGCATTGTAACTGCAGATTATGCTGAGAGAGTGATAATACCCTCTGACTCAGATGATGAAGTAGACACTGGTAAAGTTGCCTCACCTAAGACTGAACAAAAACAAGCTGATCAAGACATGCCTAAAGAAATGGTTACAAGTTCTCAAAGGGAAACAATGAAACCATCTGAATGTAGAGCAGATTCCTCAGTCTGTGATGAAAACAAAGCTAAAAAGACTATTTTGGAAACCACTAGTGAAGACGTTACAAGAGCAAACAGAGATGTAGTTGAGATGTATATGAAAGATGAAGACGGATGGACTGAAATAAAGGTAGTGAAGTGTCTAGATACCAAGGAGAGAGTCTATATCAACTTAACCCCTGAAGGAACGGAGGAGCAGGAAGTGTCCATATCGATCCGAGAGTCCAGTAGAGAGGAGCTATCCACAGCTTCTGAGGAGGAGTTGGATCGCGTCACACCTAAAAAGCTGACGGTTACTGCTGTTCCTCTTGATCATGGTAAGGGAAAGAAAGACCAAGCTAATACCTCACAGTTCCCTCGAGAAATATCAAGTGTCAGCCAGTATGAGTTAAAAGACACTGGGTTTGTCATTATTAGCGAAAGTAAGGAAGGAAGCGAGAAATCAGAGACGGCAGAGAAAGAGAGCTCGAGTTCGCCAAGCGCTACAAATTCCAACAGCTCCAGCCCTTATTATGATGCCTCTGGGGAAATGGTTGAGAGTTTGGGGTCGGATGAGGTGTCTACTTCTCTGGAGGTGCTACACTCATCAACGGAGATACTGGATACCCCCTCACATACCTGGTTTGCAACTCAAAGTGACCGTTTTGCCAAATCAGTTGAGAATGTTGAATATGAGAGAGAAATGAAAGCAAGGTATAAGAAAGAAGACAGAAGGGCTCCCCTGAGAAAAGACAAAAGAACCTCTGATTCCTACACCGATAGTTCCTCATCCGCAGAAGTCACCGATCTGTCACTAGCCCCAAGAAAAATCAAAGCCTCTGAAATCAGCCAATCAGTTTCTCCAAGAGAAGAGAATATATCATCTGCAAGTGATCGTTGGTCCTCGCGATACAGTGCCATTAGCGTCCTGACAGATGCCAGCGAGGGGGATGTTTTGTTCAGTGAGACGGAGGGTGAGGAAGCTCCCTACGACGACACAACTGACGAGGACCTCACTCTCGAGGAGGAGGCCATCAAAGCTCTAATGGAGGTAAGCCAGGGTCATATACAGGGAGAGTTCAGAGACCTTGGCTTATATGGATGACATGTTGTATATCTCGATTGTTGTTCTGACCTGCCAGTGTTGTATTTATGATTCCTACAGTTGTCACGCTAAAAAAGTAGTGCCCTATCTTCATAATTTCAACTTTAGTTATATCCTGTCAAAGATTTTTTTTTTTTTACTAGATCTACAGTAAACTGTATAATTATATACTATATACTGTATATATATATATATATATATATATATATATATATATATATATATATATATATACACGGTATACTGTATATATATATACAGTAGGGTCCCGCATAAAACGTGTTCGCATAAAACGAGTCTCGATTAAAACGAGCGACCTAATATATTAATATTTAATTTTCGATCAGAACGAATGTGATCACATAAAACGAGTCCGCCGCCAAAGTGGGGCAAATCCGAGGAGTTTTCATATAGAGCGCCGAAACATCGTACAAAACTTACAAAATATCGTACGCTTTCATATAGAACGCCGAAATATCGTACAAAACTTACGAAATATCGTACGCTCCTGACAGAAATTTACGCTTCCAGTGAACATTGACGATATTGGGCCACCAAAATGCTGTGTTCACATAAAACGAAATCGCATAAAACGCCCTCGTTTATCGACCATATACTCGTTTTATGCGAGACCCTACTGTGTATATATATATATATATATATATATATATATATATATATATATATATATATATATATATATATACATACATACATACATACATACAGTACTGTATATACTGTACATGTATAAAATCCCTTAAAACACATAAACAAAGCTTTTATACTCAAGCTATGTTCAGTTTTGTTAAGAACTTTGTTTACTGTATACTGTATCAAGAGAGGAAAATATAGCAGAGGTTGTGAAGATGAACTTTTAAACATAGCTATACTTCATCAATGCTCTATTGAATTACATCTATGGCTAATTGCATCATCTTTGTTACAGTAACTGCCATATTGCAGTCAAAAGACAAAGGTCTCTCCCATTTTGGCTACGAGTGAAGTCAACACCAAATCAATTGAAGTCTTGAACACTTGACACTGTCTATCTATCTATCTATTGCTTCACACACTGCATCTAGCCTTATACGGGTCCCGGCCCAGTATGCTGTAGAAAACTTGTTCTTTCATTCATTCATTGACACACTGCATCAAAATTGTAAGGATGGGAAGTAGGGCCCGTGAGTTTAATTTGTTTAGGTATTTCAGCTTTCATTACCGGATAGTTATGGCTATAGTCTCACTCAAAGCAAAGGTGAAGAGGAACATGACTTTTGGCTGTATCATGTGTTGTAACTCATTTTACAGCCAAAATTAATAGTTTAACATAAAAACTTAATTATAAAGTGTGTAAATTTGTTACCTTTACATTTTCTTGACTCATCATGTATGTCTAATAGCCTGTGAATAGTACTTTTTGTTTCATGTCATAGAAGTGTCAAATTAGTATCCCTTGGCATATAGGGAATATAGTTTCTTTCACGGTCAGATAATTCAAGAGTACAGGTATTTGATATTTTGTTTATTTATTTATTTTTTATTTATTTTGTTTTGCCTATTACTGTCATTCTTGCACCACTACCATGTTTAAGCAGGAGACTAGGAAGTGGATAAATTCTTCTAGTGAATTGTACTGAAGATGTTCAAGCCATAAGATATCTAAATTCTCTACTGCATGTGGACAACTGTTTTTCATAAATGTTAAAAAGTAACGTGGCAGTACCATTAGAATCCGTAGTTTGCCTAAAACCTTTGATGATAATTATTGTAAAATTGAGAGAGAGGGGTTTTTAATTTGACATTTCTATGATAAATAATTACTACTAAAGTCGATTTTATTTCAGTTGATGGTAAATTGAATCCTCTAGCAACTGATTTCTTGATACTAATGGACAAATATTAATCTACTATGACTCTGCGCTGTATTAATGCCAATGGAGCTGTGGTGGTCGAGTGGTGAGCACGCTCGCGTGTGAATTTGCAAGACCCGGGATCGAATCCCCGCCACGGCGGACATTTAGTGGGTGTGGTAGTACGTCCTAGCATGTTTCACATGCTTGCACCCAGTCAGGGGACATCCTGACGACGTATACAGACTAAACACACATAACAAAGCCACTCCAACACCTGCCTCTCTCTCCAACACCCCTTCTCCCCTCTCAACACTCTTTTCTGAACTAGTGCCTGTATAGAATCGTAAGATTCAGAGTCGTAAAGATTCCAGGACGAGCTCAATAACAGCGGATCCCCAGATTGGCCGTGGTGATTGCACCTAAACACATACAAAAGTTTTATATTTTGCCACAAAATCTACATCATAGCTGAGTAACCAGGATAGTAACATACCAATTTACCATCATCTGAAAAAATATAGACTGTAGTCAAAGGCGATTAGAAATATGAGGACTGTATATGAGCAAGGTTGTTGACAAAATATTGATTTTGGCTGGACCATAGGACACATAAATACAATACTCGCAAGCAAACAGAACACAGGGTGGGGTATGCAGTATGATATCTATAAAGACAAAAGGTGGCAATACTCTCCCTGCCTCTGACAATGAGGTAAGCCACAATGTTCAAACGTGGCTTAATTTTTTTTTTCGAAGATTATAAAACCTACACAGCTTGGGATATGGTCAAGGCACATGTGCAAGTTGAAGCCTTCACAAATTCTGTATCCTAAACCCTGCCTGTTGGGAGTATATCAATGCAAGATAAACACTGCTGTGATGACTTCTTTCCTTTTCTCTGCTTTGGTTGTGGTAGAGGCTCGCTGGCCAGACGACAACTCTACACTGCCGCACGCTGTCTTCTCCTCTCGCTTGGGACCAGTCAGATCCACACTGTAGAAAAACACTCTTAGTTTTAATGGTTTCTCTGCCATTATCCATATAATTTGGTGTAACTAGTTTTCTATAAAGTTCAACTGTGGTAAATGTGGACTTACATTTTTTTATCAATATACTGTACAGTATAGTAGTTAGTAAACTTGATTTACAGCTGTAAAACTGTTTCAGTTCCAGAGCCGGGTTTAGGTAGATGGGCTGAAAGTGGGTAACTGATGTATAATTGCCTGCACAAGTAGCTGGTAGTTAAATGATAAACTTGAGACTGAACATTAATTGAGGGAAAGCACTGACTCGGTTTATTTGCTTCAAGGGAGTGTTTCAAAATAATACTGTACATCAGTGTTTCAGAATTGTTCAATTAAATGTTTACCATCTATTAATGCAGACCATTGATTTTGCAGGACATTTGTGACATTTTGCATAGCTCAGTGAGGATTGGGATAATATGTTCAAATTATTAATAACTTGAGATCCTGTCGCTCTCAGCTAGATTAAAAATGAGTTACACTTAGTTATATGGATCTAACATGCTCTGTGGCACCATCGGGTAGGAATGTTTTTTGGGGAATTACTAACAATAAAACAATTTTGTTGTATCTTTTGATAAAGTTAATGAAAAATAGGAATACTATTAATTATATGATTAAATAAAATACTTATTTTGACTACTTAAAACTAATACTAACCTTGAAAACTTAAATACATTACAAGTAGTTACTTAACAAGCTAATTCTGTTCGGGGATAAACAAGATAATACAATAAGCATTATGTATGAAGAAAGCTATTATTTTTCTAAAGCAAAATTATATTTTCTAATATGACTACAGTATATCTATTGGAGTATAGTGTCAGCTATTGGAGTAGCCTATAGTGTCATATCAGTAATTAATCTTTCCTTAACGCCTTACGAGCGGGCCCGTCAGTTTTTTTCCACTACGTGCCCAGCGTTTTTTTTTTACCCTAAATGACCTCGTTTCCGTGCTCTTTTTCATGCATAAACAAGAGCCAGAGTGTAATACAATTATGTATCCCTGAAAGGGCGTAAATTGAGCTTTCCAATGACACCAGAACCATCCTTCTACGACCACGCATTCTCTTGCAACGATCGTTCAACACGAGTGCAAAAACCCTAAAATATGGTAATTTCCTTATATAATTACCTGTGTGGCGAGGTAGGGAGCGTGGATGTGTGTGGAGTAGATGTCAGTAGGCGCGCGGGATCCGTGCCGAGCGGTCATGAGGTAACCTACGCTCCTCCCGTCGCTCGTCTCTCTCTCAGAGCCATTCTTGCTCAAAAATTGCACACGGACTAAAGTCGGGCCCCGCCACATAGTCCAGGTTTTTAGATACGGACTTAAGTCGGGCCCCGCTAAAGATGGGTTAAGCATGATTTTTTTTTTTTTTGTCTCAACCGTGAGACTGTAAGCTGTTCAGCAGCCTGTAACTCTTGCAAGACCCCAAAATTTTCAAATGAGGCTTTGAGGTGTTGGTTGCTTCATTTGTTGCCCTAGATGGCGACAGTGGAGCTTCAAAGTGTTGTTGCTTCCTTTGTGCTGCACTTCCATAACAAGCCTAAGCGTACTATAAGTCTGTGCGGCCGTTTTAACTCCGAGGTGCGTGGCGGGCGTGGTGCACAGGACGAAATTTTGAAAAAGGGCTCTTGTTATGGCCTAGAGGACAGATATGAGTATTGTATATGTATGTGAAAGATCATTAAATTGGCTTCAGTAATAACCGAGAAATTGCAATTTTTGATAAGCGTCATTCTAACAACAAGAAGAAGAACAACAACAATAACGACAACGACATCGACATGAATAAGTCCTATAGGTCTTCGCTATGCACGGACCTAACAACGCCTTATAAAGATAAGGGAATCTAGTACTATAATTCATTCAATGATTAAGAAGAAAAAAAATTACGACTAGGAGAAAAAGCTTGTAAACCAGTCCACACTTCGTACAGTCATCATTCATCCCCTCAAACCTTTGGCTTCTGTTCACATATTTCTTAAATCTAACCCTTCATTTTTTTTTTTTTTTTTTTTTTTTTTTCTATATTCCAACTACTCCCTCTCGGGCATAGGCTGAGAGCCTGTACATTCCACCGCTCAACACGGTGAAGCCCGTGAGGTCTTGTTCCAGCCTGGGGAGTGAGACATGTGAAGCATACGGTGATGTGCGCAACCTGATGTCTCAATTGATTACATACAAATACTAGTAGTCTCAATTGATTACATACAAATACTAGTACACAACTAAATACAGTACTGTATTAATATACAGTACTGTATTAATATACAGTACTAGCAGTAATGTGTATTAATATACAGTACTGTACCTCTTGGTCCGCATGGGGGCATTTTGTGTATGGCCACCATCTGGCAATAGATATATAGACCTCTACATGATGCTGCTACTGCCTCTTTTAATGCCTGATTGTTAATTCTAGTAGCGCAGGTAGAGTAACATAATGTTAAATCACCTGAGTTATACATACAACCATTTCCAAATGACGAACTGTGTAAATGTTGACTGTATACCATAACATATTCTTTAATTTTATTATGGCAATTATTAAACAATTTGATAAGTTAGAGAGGTTCTGTGGAAGCCAAAGGGATGATTGAAGCAAGTTTTACCCATTTGATTGCTAAATGACCTTCCAAAACTGTATACAATACAGTACAGTTGTTGTTGTTGTTGTTGTTCCCTAAGCTGCCTGGCCGAACAGCCCCGAGTCCCTGAGGAAGGCCATGGCCACGATCGGGCTTTCCCACAGAGCTCTCATTGAGTGTAGATTGTGTTGTTGGCGTAAGTGGTTGTGTGAAATGCAGTCTTCTATGATGTGTTTAATGGTATGGGGTGCTGTGTTACATCCCGGGCAGGCGTCGACAACGGAGTCATCCAGTCTCTTCTGATAGCTCAGGAGAGCTGGATGGTGTCCGCATCTCAGCCTGGCCAGGTGGACTCTTTCCTCGCGAGGAAGGGAGGATTCGGAAGGATGGATTTCGGGAGGTCGTGCATGCAGCTGCGTGTTGTCTGTGAGTGAGTGGATGGATCGGTGAGAGATATGAGTATGGATGTGCTTCTGGAAGTTGGTTCGGGGTGGGCAGGGAGGGAGAGAGGACAATAATTGTGTGATACCGTGTGCTGGGTGTTGTTTTGATATTTCTTGGTGTCTGTGGGTGTGTTGCCATGTAGTTTAGTGGGTGGTCTTGGTTCATGGAGGCTGCTGCCAGGAATTGAGTGCCTCTCATGTCCAGATGGTCTTTGACTTTGAGGATTTTGGTTTCTTGATGTAGGTGATCTGTGGGTGCAGTAGCTGTGCAGCCTGTAATGATCTTCAGGGCTTTGTTTTGAATAGTCTGTAAGGTCTTATGATGCGTTTTAGCTAGGTTAGAAGCCCAGGCTGGGCTTGCGTATTCCATCACTGATCTTATGTATTGTTTATATACTGTGGTGGTAGTTTCTTTGTTGTGTCCAAATTTTGTGTGAGCAAGTGACCTGAGGGCGTTAAGTCTGGGTGTCAGTTTCTTTTTAATGTTTGTGGTGTGCTGTTTGAATGTCATATGAGTATCATATGTTACTCCTAGGATTTTGGGTGTGTGTGTATGTGTTAGGGGTGTGTTGTTTATGGTGAGTTGAGGGATGTATTCGTGTTCTCCTGTCCAACTTGTGAGCAGGGTTGCGGTGGATTTGGCTGGGGCTAGATTAAGTCTGTTTGTAGTGCACCAGCCATGTAGTGTGTTGAGATAGGGTTGAAGGAGATCTGTTGCTCTTTTTGGGTCATGGGTGTGTGCATGTGAGTGTTATGTCATCTGCATAGGAGGCTAAGTTTATTTGGGGCGTATTGGGTGTAGTTATATCGTGCATGTACAGATTGAAGAGTGCGAGCGATAGGACGGATCCTTGTGGGACTCCGTTTGGAAAGTTTCTGATTTTAGATGACTAACCGGCAAAAGATACGTGTGCACATCTGCCTGCTAGGAAGTTGGCCAGCCACCTTTTTGTGTTGTTGTGCATGTTTGTGTTGTAGATTTTGTTTGTTAGGTTGTGGCGGGGGATGGCATCGAAGGCTTTACTAATGTCGAGTGTGGCTAATAGTGATCTGTGTGGTGGTCTAGCTGAGTTGATGCCGTCGAAAGCTCTTTGTGTAAGGTCTGTGAGAAGAGTGTTTGTGGAGTGCAGTGGCCTAAAGCAGTACAGTACAGTAATATTGTCTAGTGTTAGCAAGAATGTATTAAAGAAAGAACCCCATTCTACTGAAAGGTTCAAGTTTTGCTTTGGCATACTATTACCCTACACTACAGTAAATCCATATTGTCAACCATTCTTAGTGTAATAATATATATTATTAGTTTAACCCTCTCGCTATCCTGTGGACGCAGGTGTTGCCGATTAGCAATCAGAAATAGAGTTCTCTCAATCTTATAATTACCTCTCCAAAATTAGTTTTCTGCCCACAGCTAACTCAAAGACAACTGCAGAGGTTGAAGTAACTAAACTAAAGGTTTCTAAACACCCCTGATGGTCTCAAAGGCTTTAAAGTATCCCAGAATAGGCTCAAATCGCGTTCTGTGCGTGAATTTCGTGAAAGGGTTAACAATATGTATTTTGTTATCTTTATTGATCATCAGAAGGGTTACAATATTTGTTTGGCTGAATTTGCTTAGTGAACACATATGACCAAGGTACAGTTATGGCCAGAAGTTTGTAGTTCAATTAAACCCTAAAAACTACAGAAAGGACTTAGTTAATTTGAGTAACTGCAGAAAGGACTCTGTCATGCACATAACTTACTTATTTAACTCCTGAGAAAATGTTACTGGTAGAGTGTAGTTAAACTGTGTAAGTTTTTAGGATAGGGCTTGGTTATTTTTTGATAGAAGTAAACTTAAAGATGCCCTTAAATTCCTCCTTTTCAATACTTATGTTAGATTCGGGCCTTACATTTTCAAACAAATATTAGGAATTCCTATGGGTGGAAATGCTAGCCCTTAATTGCAGACTTATTCTTCCTTGCTTTAGAATTTAAATATATAAAAGACTTAGTTGACAGTAGCAAGAAAAATAAAATTATAATGTAAAACTTGCAAACTAAACAAACCAAAATTGGGACAAGGACAATATAAAGTCAAATTAAATTATCAAAATCGCTATGTGGAAACAACGCTTACTAAAATGAAAACTATTAAATAAAAGAACACAATCCACCACATAGGGTGTACATTACTACATGAGCAAGTTAATCTGTTTCCCAAGCAAACTAATCGCACATATAACAACGCACTATCGTCACGTTAAAGGAAGTAGTCAAGTTTGGGAAGTCCGGGACGTTCTGGCAAATTTTACTAAACTCTGCATGAATAAAGAAACTAAATGTTAAATGTCAAAATATTATTTAAAATCAAATTTGCAACATGACAAGACATTAACAATAGTACAAAATACAAATATTGATAAGATATCTATACTATTACAAAATAATATATAAAATACAGTACAGAATAATATATAAAATCCCAGAAAAATTAGCACTTGCTAAATTGTTAAGTAATAATAGTAGATATATTGATGATATTCTCGTTTGCAATTTGTTAAATTTTAATCAAGTTGCTAAACTTATTTACCCTAATTCTATTCCCCTCACACAATGTAACGTAAATTATAAAGTTGAAAATTGTCTTGATATAAATATAGAGATTGTTAATGAACAGTGCATACTTAAAGTATATCACAAAGTTGATGATTTTAATTTTAACATAATAAACTTTCCTTTCCCTAGTAGTAATATCGATAGTAAAATAACTTATAATTATTTTTATTCCCAGTTAATAAGATTTTGTAAAATCTGCACTAAAGTAGATGACTTTTGGGCTAGAGCTAGGTTACTACAGTATACAGACTCTTAGTAGACAGAGGTTTTGAGGCAAGTAAATTGTTCCATAAATCTTTTTAGGGTCAATTATTGTGAATGTATTCTAAAATTTGACCTCAATAATTTTAATCAAGCATTTTTAACTTGAAGTTTCTTGTATAACCTCTGCTTACTTTTTGTCTGTATTTATTGTTTATCTTTTTCTTTTTCTATTATTAATATTAATATTGATGATTTTTTAAATTGATTGTTCTTGTTAAAAGAGTACTCTTTGTTTAAATCTGTTGTTACTTCATATTTTGCAATTATTTGTCTTTATATTATATGTATTCATTGTCGATAGTATCAATTGCTTGCTTTTGCGATTTCCTTAGTTTATTTGTGCGATAAATGTAGGTTATTTGTAGGGTAGTTATTGATAGGGGTCACTTGAGGCATGCTATGCTTACAGGTACCTACCCGATAGCACTATCGTTAGTGAGTGCTGTACTGTATTTTATATTATTTTGTAATAGTATAGATATCTTATCAATATTTGTATTTTGTACTATTGTTAATGTCTTGTCATGTTGCAAATTTGATTTTAAATAATATTTTGACCTTTAACATGTAGTTTCTTTATTCATGCAGAGTTTAGTCAAATTTACCAGAACGTCCCGGACTTCCCAAACTTGACTAATTCCTTTAACGTGACGATAGTGCGTTGTTATATGTGCGATTAGTTTGCTTGGGAAACAGATTAACTTGCTCATGTAGTAATGTACACCCTATGTGGTGGATTGTGTTCTTTTATTTAATAATTTTCAGTTTAGTAAGCGTTGTTTCCACATAGCGATTTTGATAATTTAATTTGACTTTATATTGTCCTTGTCCCAATTTTGGTTTGTTTAGTTTGCAAGTTTTACATTTTAATTAGCAAGTTTGTGTTACTGAGTGCAATTTGTCTTGACCATACCGATGGAAAGATTGAGTTCATACAGCTTTAAGGGTAATTTCAGGTTGGAAAGTCTGACACAAAGATGTCAAGTTTTGAAATTATTACTTTTGCCGCAAAGATTGAATCTGTGCGTTTCATTAGTCAGTGCTATTTGTCATATGTATAATTGGAAAGTGTACCTGTACAATTTATCATGAGGTAACTAGGTGAACCACACGTAAATTCTGCCATCTGTACACTACCCAAATTATGTATGGACAGTGTTACCATCATTACACTATATAAAACGTTTGTGAAACATTTTAAACGTTTGTTAAACATTATTATATAATCTTCTGTGCATTATCTTATGTTGGCACGCAAACCCACGACTCGCATTGATTACCTAACAGACTACTGTATACGTGTTTTCATATATTTGCAACTGTATAAATCCATGAAGTTCTGAGAAGATTTTGTTAAGTGCAATGAAATTTTTTTTTTAATTTTTAAAGTACAGTAAATGTAAATGTCTCAGGATTGAAAGGGTTAAGCAGGCCTCTATGATGTATACAGTCAGTAGCTAAACATTCTTCCCACATTTTCTCAGTGAAGTCAACACCAAAGCTATTGCATACTTGAATGCCTAAGCAATTGCATTAAATATTCGGGGCAAGAAGGAGGCAAGAGACAGGAGGGTTACACAACTATTCGCTGTACTGTATGTCTTTTCATTGAAGGTTACCATAATAAGGATCAGACACCGGTAAAATTTTTCCTTCATCCCTGGTGAATACAAACTGCTTGGTCCTGCCAATCGCTCTGGTTTGGCCAGCACAAGCATAGTTTACCTTGTTCAAGCAATGGTGCAGCTACCTACTTCCCCTTTCGATCCAAAGCTGCTTCTTGAACTAGATTGGAAACCTCAGGACCTCGTTGGTTGCCTTCTTGACAACCAGGTGGCCAAATAATTTAGTGCTACAATAGCTGCTGGCTTCTAAGTACTGTAGCCATGTCTCTTTAGTGGTAACACCCTGAGCTCTGTCTCATCTGAAAGTCGGGTTCAATTCCCATTGGTATGACTTGGATATTGTTTATGTTAGGTTGCGTTCTTGAGTCAGACTGTTCTATACTGTTCACATTCTTGCAACACATTTATCCCTCTCTATACAATGATGACTTAATTATATTCTGGTTATCATTAAACAAATTCAGTTTATGAAGGACGAGTGTGAGTCACAGGGTTACTTGAGATAAGTTTGCAACTTTGTATCCCTTTAATCCCTAGATGTCCTTCCTAATCTCAATGAAGTTGCCAAATGTTAGCCTTAATATAAACAAAATGGCATCACTGTATTGAAGAGGTTATTACTGAACAAACCGCATGATGGAACTTTATCAAGTGTTTGAGCTTGAAGCATTTCAGAGCTACTTCTTGCACTTTAGTTCTTGGGCCTGCATTTCCTTGATTTTGACGTTGTATGCGCTTGCTAACTACTGTATATACAGTATATTAATTACCGTAAAGTTTTTTTTTCTTCAGGTGTATCAAATCTTTATAAGGTGGGATTGACTAACTTTAGTAACAATTCTCTGGATTTTGCTTGTCTTTAAAATTGGAAAAATGTGCATGGTGCTAGCTTAAATATTTCAGGTTTTGCCTTGGATTGAGCAAATTTATGAGGTTGAGCTCGACTAACAATTTGGATGTTGCTTGTTTTTAAATTTGAGGGTTGTGCTTGGTCTAACAAACCTTTTGAATAGGGTTTAGCTATAGGTTAGGAATGTAGATGTAAGGATTTTTTAAGATTACTGATAGTTTGCCTTCTGCTGTTGATGGTATTTTGAGTTATGCAATTAAAAAAAAATATATTGCTACATGAATAATACATTGCTTTATTTAATGACAAATAATTAGAAACTGCATTTGATTTATGCCTAGAGATTACACTATATTTTACTTTAAATGTAAATAAGTTTGAGTGTGTCATTTATGATTGATTTAACATAGAAAATGCTAAACTTGAGTAAGCACTGTTATGATTGACTAAGCTTGAACAGAGCCAGTGACACATATTTGTAATCACTGTACAGTATTCATCATGCTGTTTTGGGATTTGGCTAAAACCTTCTCAACAAAGTTTATATACGATTCATTAATTTACGGGTGTCTTTGCTGAACTAGTACTTATCTTAGTTTGTTTGGTATTCTGGCTAATGTATCTGCAACACTAAAAACAAAAACAAATTGCTTTTGACTCTGCTAAGAGAATATTTTACCAATGAAGCTTAAATATGTTTAGCATACTTAATTTTTTTTCTGCTAAGCTTGGAATTGGCTAAGACAGTGATAACAAAGCCTATAGGTATGTTTAGTGTTTCTATCTCACACATCCATCTAATATGTGACCACCCGCTACCCCGCCCCACACAGAAGCAAGAAGCCGAAGAAGAAGAAGCCATGACCGTGTCCAGAACCTATGTTAGAGAGAGCTCTCAGAAGAATGTTTATGTCACATCCTCTGTCGTCACCAGAACCACCGAAGAGACGACCAGGATGATTCGTGAGAAGGAGGTGAGTGAGGTGTATTTTAAATGTCCAAGAGCAATGTAGCTTAGTTCGTGTTGATCATTTTAATATCAACCGTAGTTGTAATGGTAATAATATTTAAGAAAAGACTGGAGGAAGAAGGAAAGATAAGGTTGATAATGTGATCCGAGACCATTTATGAGAGAGAGTGAGTGAGTGAGTGAGAGTAAAGGTGAAGAGACAAGTAACTTAAAAGGGTCAATTTGTGAAGAGAAAGAGCAAGCAAGAGAGTAAGGGTAAAAGGAGAGTAATTTTGTGTTTACTTTTTACACAGCTTGGTGCAGATGAAGTGGAGGGGTACCTACGAGAGGTGGCGTCCCTGGCCGACCAGATCACAGCCATCAAGAATGACGTTTTGGTGGTGCCGTCATACCTCGAGGTCAAGGAGAAAGTAGAGGTTGGTTGTTACTTTCATTTATATTCCTTTAAGATAATTTTCTTTATTATTGTAGTCTACTGTATCATACACTTGATTCAATTCAGTATTGCCTTTTTTACCTGGTGCAGCTCTGTAAGAAGTCTATCTATCTATCTTTTGCCTGACGCCGTGATTCCCGAAGGGGTGGCAAGAAGTGACAACCCTAAATATTTCATCTTTCCTAAATATTGCTTTCAAGAAAATGGTGTGCCCCAATACCATCAAGCACTTACCATAGCTACTGCAATCTGTTTGTGCATGTCAGGTTATATATAGTTTCATTGGATTACAGGGCAGCTGCCCTAAATTATGTGAGTAAACTAATTCCAAGCACATATAATAATAATAATTATGTACACCCCATCCAACAGAGAGTTGAGCACGAGGTGTCGCAGCTGGAGCCCGACGTAGCAACAGTGATCTCCCGCGGTGACACCTTGACCCTGACAACACACATGGTGGACGTACCTCGAGCCAACAATATCAGGGTGGCCGTCAGAGACCTCAGGCAACAGTGGGCACACCTCAAGACTCTCACTGAGGTATTGTACTAAAATCTTCATTATCCTCACAGTGAGAACCCTCGCAGCCTCAACTTTCTATATATGAATAACATAGCAATCTCTGTAACAGCCAACTTAACAACCTAGCCATGCCCTTTCAACAAGCATCCATAGCCTAACTTGGGGGATCTCGACGTCTACTGGGAAGTGGTTGAAAGGACATGGTGTAGCTGTCAATTTGGGCGACGCAAAATTTAACAAAGGATAACTCATCATAATTACTGACATAAACCTAGTGGTGCCTATGTCATTCCTTATTTAGTATTTCCATATTCATATAGAACTTTTATCTCCCTGAGCAAGGTTGCCTTCAGCAAGGTAAAATATTTGGCAGCTGAGAGCTTGGAGAACTTGCAACTCACTCGTTCAGAGCTTTTTGATGAACAATTATATAGTGTACTGTGTAATATTATACTGTATATATTTATTGTTTCCCCAGAACTTGAAGCAAGACAGTGATAAGGTAGAAGAGGAGAGTGGGATCATCTCAGAACGCGTTGGTCAGCTGGTCAGTTGGACCAATGATGTCACCAAGAGAGTACAACATGTCAACAACGATGAGAGTCAACTTCAGGTCAGTGGGATCAGTTTTATGATAATACTGAATGAAAAAAAGATTCCTGTAAGCAACCATAGATAATATTAATTTGGGTCATTGCTTAATAAATATTATCAACGCATTGCTTCCTCCTGAGAAACCCCTAGGATGGCTACGGCAGATACGCTTCCAGCCTACTTTGTCTAGACACTCTTCCTTAGTCCATGCCACAATGCTCCTTTTACTACTTGGTACTCTTCTCTATTATACAGTATATGTATATTAAAATATGTATAGTTTTTGTACTTTGTTTTCTATGTGTATGAAGGAGACAAATAGCCTGTAACAAGTGTCTCCCCCAAAGCCAAAAGAGTGACAGAGCCAAATTCAAGGGACGTTGGGATCAAAACGTCTAAGTCATAGGATGAAGGAAAGATTGAGAGAGGGAGAGAGCAATACAGATTTTTTTTTTTTTCAATAAATTAAATTATCAATATCTGTCCATGCTATACTGAACTTCACTTCACTTTTACGTTAGTTTAAATGTACTTTTTCTTTAACCCAGGAGCTGCGGGAAGACTCTTAAGAGTTTCCCCGGGCGACTGCGGGAAGACTCTTAACCCTTCCTACCCGGGCTACCTTAGGTAAGGACAGCTCGGCAGAAGGGCCGCTACCCGGCCGTCCTTACCTAAGACGGCAGCTTAATAGCCTAATTAAGCTTGGTCTGAACGCCGTGCGTACGACGTATGTCAACAAACCCAAGCGTTGCGTCACCGCACCTCCGAAAACAAGAAGGAGAAGACTCTTCAATGTTATTGTTCTGACGTCAGACGAAATTAGTGTCTGAAAAGCCCCCATATTGGCAACATCTCTGCAATATTTGCTCCACTGAAATTGTCATCACAACTGAACCAGTTGACTTACAGAGCTCTACTCAACGCCAAAATACAGATTGAAAACCGCACTACGATTATAGATGAGTGGGAAAGTTCTAGCAGTGAAAATAAACATAAATACGGTAGCCTAGGCCTAGACGTTTTTCAGCCATTTCGCCCGGGTACGGGCGACCGTCCTTAGGTAAGACAGGCCGGGTAGGAAGGGTTAAGAGTCTGGGGGAAAAAAAATCCATTTAAAACACCCCAAATGTTTTTTTTTTTTTTTTTTTTTTTTTTTTTTTTTTTTTTTTTTTTTTTTTTTTTTTTTTTTAATCTTATTTATTTTTTTTTTTGCCCCTGGGCCATGCCAAATATCAATCCTCCACCTCCCCTCCTTCCCCACTTTCCTCACCTCCTTCAGTTATCACCTATTTTCCCTGTTATTCCCTTATTCGTGGTCTATTTTCGTGCTAACATTAGCGAGTTGCAAGCAGGGCATTGTCATCACTGTTACCAAGCGAGTGCAAGAGAGAGAGAGAGAGTATCGATCGACAGTCTCTCTCCAGACGTGGGGAAAAGTGGAGGGGAGGGAGGTTGCCTCAGCCATACATTATGTAACTCCTGGCCTGTATCGCCGATTTTGACCATCCAAACGCTGTTTCCAATTGTTTTATTGTTGTAACAGGTTAATACCTTTATAATCAACCTATAATAGGCACATATGGATAAGTATTAATGCAATTTATGGTAAAATAACGATGTTAGTGATGGGAACAGCTCAAATACGTGCGCACAGGAGTGTGGTGTCTCATACCCCCCATGCGCACGTCTTAGGTTAAAGGCTGAGAGTTGTCCTTTGGGTAATGTTACTCTACAATACATACAGGACTGTACAATAGATAGTTATATTCATATTTTTTTTTACCAACCAACTTTACTTCTAAACTTAATTAATGAAATCAACAAATATATGTGGCACTCCAAGGACTCGAACCTAGGATACTCATACCGAAATTCCGCTATCAAGACAGTATACTAAAGGGACTACTGTACTATATAACCATGATAACATAGCTCAGGGTGTTTGTATCCATTGGCACTTCTACAGTATTATAAGCTATTATCATCTACAGGCACTAGAAACTGAGGTAGCCAGTAAGCGGCCGGACTTTGAACGCCTAAATGAGAGTGGAGCCTTGCTCCGACGCTACGGCTTCACTCGAGCTCAGCCATCTCTATCTTTACTCAATACACGATGGACCGAGATCAATGCACAGCTCAGACAGTTCCGCAAGGGCTCCCTGGAGAAGAAGACGCTTGTTGGGAAGATGGAAGAGGTGAGTTGTGATTTTGGTATATACTGTAGATGACAGGTTTATTTTTATTTTTTTTTGGTCTCCTGACTTTAAAATATTTGATAACTTGAATGTGAATGGAATGTATGTGTGTAATTCAGTCTATATTTCCACCTAATATTAAGCCTCCGTGTTCGGTGGATTTGAACATTCCTGCCTCCTTGGATCCAGCTGAATTTTCTAATTTTTGTGGTTTTCTCATACATATAACTTTGCAATTATATGGCCTAACACAGGTTATTTGTAAAGCAAACGGCAGAACTCAGAATTATATTACAAATGGGGTAGACTGAGGGTAAACAAACACATCTTCCCGCATAACCAAGATGTAAGCATTGCACAGAAAACATAGGATGCTTCCTACTTCATTGTATTGCTTTTACACAACATAGACAATTAGCATACACACTATTTTTCTTCTTGAAATATTGAAATACATAATCTGTCTTTGTAGCAAGAGAGCAAATATGTGAATGAAAGAAAGTGTGAACACTTCTAATTTTGTTTCAAAATGTTCTATTGTTTTTTTTTTTTTTTATTATTTCTTTTTGTGGCATTTTGTACTTCTGTTAGCCACCTCACCCAAGCAGGAAGAAACTTTTGGTATTAAACAAAAGGAATACAGATACCTGTATGTTGAATTTAACTCCCTTCTCACTATCAGAATCCCGAGGGTGTTCCTGCGCTGGCGGACTTCCTGAGTCGAGTGAACCGTGTGCGTGAGGGTGTGTCAGCAGTGTCACGCCAGGTGTCGACTCTCCCGCCACACGGACGACACTATGTTGACCTCACCACACAAGAGCAACAACTCAAGGTCAGGGTCAGAGCTTATGTCTTTCATTCTTTCATAACCTTTGCTTTCTTAATTGATTGGTATTTTAGTTTAATCTTATTTGCAGGTACTTGTTTTAATCTAACTCTAATCCCCATAATTCTCAAAGTGGGGATTTATTCAGACACGACAGTTTCTTAGTATTGTACCTCATTAGCAGAAGGTAAATGATAATTAAAAAAAAAAAAAAATAATCCAATGTACTTCTATACTAAACTAAGGCTTCCAATAATCTTGTGACAGACCATCAAGGAAGGACTGGATGGCCTTAAACCTGGAGTGGATGAGATAGAAGGTGAAAGAGATATGGTTGTGGCCAGTCTAACCCCTGCCCAGACCGACACAGTCCGCCGAGCCATCGACAACCTCAGGCAGGAGTGGGCACAGGTGGGTGGAATGGATTTTATACGTTCATAGTCCCCTGCCAACTTTGTACAATAGTTCCCATGTACTGTATGTACATCTATGTAAGGTTTTCAGTATTTTGTTATTCACATTAAAACTAAATTTATCTTGAGGTTTAGTTGACGCCTCCGCCATCATCATTATTATCATTATCATTATTATTATTATTATTTCCACTCCCTTGGTTCCAACTGGTAAGCCCCCGGTATATGATGTAAATGGCAAAAGTACTTCAGATAGCTCTGTCTAATCATGCTCCTTTTTATTCTTTCTTCAATATGCTAATTTCTATCTATTTTGCTTCCCCATAGGTGAACCGTGGGTACAGTGATCACCAGGCGCGGTGGGCTGGATGTAGTGAGAACTGGGGTACACTACAGGTAACCCTAGGACAGTTCACCACCTGGCTAGACACCATGGAAGACCGGATCAAGGTGGCCTCCGCACAGACAGTACCTCAGGCATCTACTACACAGAAGGAGCTTGAGAAGCAGGTCACGCTTAAGCACAGGTATGTTGAAGAGTTATACAGGTTAGGCTTATGCAGTATACAGGTTAGTATATCAGACTTAAACACAGGTCGCACTTAAACATAGGTCCTTGGATCACATAAACACTACCTAAGGACATCAACATACAGGATGAGCTGGAGAAATAGGTCCCACTAAAACTTAGGATAAGTTGAACAGACAACCACTACAGTTGACCCTGGGACAGTTCACCATCTGGCTAGACACCATTTAGGACTGGATCAAGGTGGCTGCCGTACAGACGGTACCACACAGAAGGTGTTGGAGAAATAAGTCTCATTCAAACACAGGTATGGTGGAGAGTCAGGTTATACTGCAGAAATAGATCAACTTTACACATATCGCACTTTTAAATACATACAGTTTACCTAAAGCCACCAACATATAGGAGGAGTTGGAGAAAAAGGTCATACTCAAAGACGGGTACATTGGAAAGCTTCACAGATTATACTTATAGTATACAGTACACAGATTAGCTGGAGAAATAGGTCACCCAGGTCACACTGGATGACATAGATGTGTGTGAATTTGTATTTTGTTTTTGTGTGTTCATTGTTTTCTGTTGTGTTGTCCCTATTCTGTCTTGAGTCGGCCACTCCCCCCCCCCCCAAAAAAAAAAAAATTAGGGAAAAGTGGGGATTGGGCCTGAGTATATAGATAGATAGATAGATAGGTCACACTCAAATATAGATACAGTATACAGGTAGCACTAAAAAATATAGGTCATCTGAATACATGGATATTATCCAATGCCACCACCACACAAAAGAAGTTAGAGAGACAGGTGATACTTAACCCCTATCAGTTGGCCCTTGTCTTATGAAGGGCTGGGCGATTCGATGTTGCACGACTGTCCCCGTCATATGACAAACTGTATTTCTTTATATTTCCGTGGTTTAGAAATGCTCCGGTGGTACCAAAATCTGTCAGGATTGCCAGATGTCACTGGCCAGCCTATCCTTGGCTGCTCACCTAGTCACTGAGCTCTCGATATATCAGTATATTGAACTCCAGTAGGGGAGAAAATCTTACAGCTCAGCTATACTACCTGTATTACTTATTAAAATGTAAAACTTGCAAACTAAACAAACCAAAATTGGGACAAGGACAATATAAAGTCAAATTAAATTATCAAAATCGCTATGTGGAAACAACGCTTACTAAAATGAAAATTATTAAATAAAAGAAGTTACAGGATCTTATAGCTAGCCAAGAATAAAAACAATTCTGCATGATCCCCACCAGACTGAGCCCAACCCTACACTGTACAGTTGACATGTTGGGCGGAGCGGGAAGGTCTGGGTGCTGGGGTAGCTAAGAAACTGCAGGAGAGGGTTGGCCTGGTCCTTCCTAAACTGAATAAATTAGTCGTGTGTTAGCCACAATCAAATGACCTAAATTAAAGGGTTATGGTAATAATGTTATGTACCAAACTGAGCCAGGCCCTACGGCCTCATTAGTCTATTTTATTTTTCCCTGGTGGGCAAAAGAGAGCTACGGTAACAGATAACATTTGCCGATATTTTAAGTGTCTAATATTAACTCCCAACCCACCTCAAGATTCTGTGCATCTCATCAGATATATAAAATTGTCAACTCTACTATTTCAATCCAATGACATCTCTCTCCATCAGACCGAGCCAGACCCTCCAGTCCACATGCCGGGAGGTGTGTGAGGGTCTGGGAAATGAGGAAGCCAAGAAGCTGCAGGAGAGAGTTGACCTGGTCCTCCGACGCTGGCGAGGGCTGCTGCTGGAACTAGCCGCACGCAGAGAGAGGTACTGAAGGAGTTTTGGAGTTAGTTTTCTCATTTGTTCAGTCACAATAAAAAGTTATCTTACCTCCATAATATACTCTGGTTATATCTCTAGTAATTAATTAATATTTGTTAATTATGACGGAAGTTGTTCATATTCCTCCTTGTATTTACATTACAGGATTGCTAGTGAGGAGGGTACAGTGACAGGTGGTGACGTAGGACAGTATGATCCACTGGTAACCTGGGTGGACCAAGCCCGAGCCTTGGAGGAAGCTGCAGTTAATGTTACAGATGAGGCGGCTCTAGCAGCTCACTCCACCATGGTTCAGGTTTGTTGTGTACTGGGGGAGCTGCGCATAGGTGTAGACCTAGAAAGATGTGGGACCAAGTACTCCGGTCCGATCTCAAAATAAAGAACTTGTCAACAGAGGCGACCCTTGACAGGGTCGCCTGGAAAGCCGTCATTTAGGACGTGAGACTGTAACCACACTCTCTGTGGACAAACTGTATTTATACTTGTATACATGTATGTATGTATGTATGTACTGTATTGATTAGTAGTATGTGCATTCACAATTGCGTAAAATGTCGAACTGGGTAAAAAATTTCGTAAGGCTTAAATGAAGATATGAAGAAAAAAATTAATATTAATATGAAAAAAGAGGTTGGGTCGGTGGGCTTGCGACCCCCACTTGGAAAAAATATCTAAGCAAAGAAAAACGAACGAACAGCCTCGGATGCGGACGGAACCAACGTTGACGAACCACGACCGACTAATGACATGCCTTCGGACATTCTGAGAATGGCTACGTGGAATGTTAGTGGCATGAATGATGGCACAAAAGAGAGAGAGGTTCTGGAAGTGTTAGTAAATGCCAGGCTGGATGTATGTGGAATGACCAAATGGAAAGGTTCAGATGTTAGAGAGTGGGAGTGTGGAATGGGTGTGTGTGCTGGAGTGAGTGAAGGAACAGCGAGAGAAGGTGCATGTTTGTTTGTAAGTAGCAAATGGAAGGAATGTGTAAGAGAGTATGGGTCTGTGGGTTCAAGGATTGTGTGGGTGAGAATGAAAGTAGGAATACAAACGTGGGTGATTGTATGCGTGTATGCCCCGACAGAGGATATACTTGAAAGAAAGAAAGAGGAGTTCTGGATGAATGTGGAGGCGTGCCTGGAGAAGTTTGACAAGAACTATGTGAACTATTTTTCTATGTGATTGAGGGAGGCAAAAGGCATAACTGCCTATAGCGAGTGCCTCCCCCATAGTTGAAAGAGTGACAGGGCCAAAATCAAGGGATGTTCGAGCCAAAATGCCTGGACACACGGAGTTTGAAGCAATTTAAGTCATAGGAAGAGGGAAAGACTGATTCTGGGAGAGAGTTCCAGAGCTCAGATGTTGAGTAGAAGAAAGTTTGAGAGTAACGTTTCACTCTTGGGTTGGAGAGTTGCACAGAGTAGGGGTGGGATTGAGTTGCAAGACGGGTACCACGTGCCCTACGTAAAGGAGGTGGCATGCACTGGGATAGCTCTGAGGAACACTGATTATTATAGTAGCGACAGAACAGCGAGAGAGATGCAACACTGCGGCGGAGAGAGAGAGATTGCAGAGAGTTGGTGAGTGGACGGGAGTTAATGATACGAAAGGCCTTCCTTTCAACTTTGTCTAGGAGAGCGGTGTGAGAGGAACCTCCCCACACATGTGAACAATACTCAATACAAGGGCGCACTATGCCCCTGTACAGAGCAAGAAGCTGTGCAGGGGAAAAGAACCCCCCAAGGCGGTTGAGCACACCCAGCTTCTGGGAGGCTGCCTTAGCAAGACTGGTAATATGGTCCCTCCAAATGAGAGCAGAAGAAAAAGAGACACCAAGAATATTGAGAGAAGATGAAGGGTTGATTTTTGTATTGTTGAAGAATAAGGGACAGTCCGCTGGGAGATCCTGACGGGTAGATAGATGGAGAAATTGGGTTTTGGAAGCATTAAAGTTAACAAGGTTTTCTCTGCCCCAACCGGAAATAGCATTCAGATCAGAATTTAAGAGTTCTATGGCTTCATTACGTTTGTCGTCGAGGGATTGCTGGCTGGGGCGCTCCGAAAAACTAATGGAGTAGTGCAAGGTTGAGTCGTCTGCGTATGAATGGATGGGAATTAAGGTACAGTTAAGGAGATCATTTATAAAAATTAGAAAGAGAATAGGAGATAGGACAGAGCCCTGAGGAACACCAGAGTTTATAGGGTGAGGAAGTGAACAATGGCCGTCCACAACCGCAGCTATGGAACGGCCGGAAAGGAAATCAGAGACAAAGGCACAGATGGAGGGATAGAAACCGAAGGAGGGTAGTTTAGAAATCAAAGATTTATGCCAGACTCCATCGAAGGCTTTCGATGTATTTTGATTATGTATGTGTGGATGAACGAATGAAGAAATCTGTGATGGATGCTAGGGTGTATAGGGGTATTGGAGGGGGTCTGTCTGATCATTATGTAGTGGTAGCTAAGGTTAGGATACAAAAGAAGTGGGTGAGGAGAGCTGGAGGGAGGCGAGAGGAGGGTGGAATGGTGAGGAGGGTGGAGAGGTTGCAGGAGGAGGAAGTCAGGGAGGAGTACAGGAGAGCAGTGGAAAGACGACTAGGTGGGTTCGACCTGGAAGTTATGGAGGAAGTGGAGGAGATGAGCAAGGTGTTTAAGGATGAAATCTGTGCAGCATGTGAGGAGGTGTGTGGAGTGAGGAGAAGAGGGAGGGGAGTGAAAGTACAGCATGGTGGACAGAAGAGGTAAGAATAGCTGTGGAAGAAAAGAAGAAAGCATATAGAGAGTGGTTGGGTAGTAGAGGGAATGAAGATTCCGAGAGACAGAAATGAGCGAGGTACGTGGAGAGTAAGAGGGTGGTGAAGAGAGTAGTGAAGGAAAGTAAGAGAAGAGTAGATGAGGAATTTGGAAGGAATCTGAGTGTAAAATGGAGGGAGAGTAAGAAACTGTTCTGGAAAGAAGTCAAGAAAGTTAGGGAAGGTAGCAAGGGAAACAGTAAGGGTGTGAAAGATAAGAATGGGAGAATGCTAGCCGAGAAGCAAGAGAGAGTCGAAAGATGGAGGGAGTACTTCAGTGAGTTGCTAAATGTAAGGAATGAAGAGCCAGAAAATATAGCTGGATATGGTATGGGAGGGAGAAGAGAAGTAGTGGAGGAGGAGGTGGGGATCAGGAGGTCAGAAGTGTGGGAAGCCATGAAAAGAGTTAAGTTGGGGAAAGCACCAGGAACAGATGGAGTGTGTGGGGAAATGTTGAGGTATGGTGGTGAGATAGTGATAGAATGGGTATGGAAAATGTGCAAACTAGCATGGGAGAAGGGGAGTGCACCCGATGACTGGAAGACTGACATAATAGTCCCCCTATATAAGGGCAAAGGGGAAAGAGGAGTGTGTGGTAACCACCGAGGAATATGTCTTCTAAGCGTAGTAGGGAAGGTATACAGTAGGGTAGTGATTGAGAGTGAGAGTGAGAGTGAGAGTGAGAGTGAGAACGGAGAAATGGATAGGCGATGAGCAGGGAGGTTTTGGGAAGGGAAGAGGATGTGTAGATCAGATTTTTACCCTGAATTGTGTTGTGGAGAAGTATCTGGAGAAGAAACAAAAGGTGTATGTTGCCTTTATGGACTTGGAGAAGGCCTATGACAGAGTGGATAGAGAAGGTTTGTGGAAAGTACTAAGAATATACGGAGTAGAGGGCAATTTGCTGAAAGCAGTGAAGAGCATATATGAGGGTGCAAAGGCGGCAGTACGTGTGGAGAGTGAGCAGAGCGAGTTCTTTGACCTGAATGTTGGTTTGAACAGGGGTGTGTGATGTCCCCGTGGTTGTTTACTGTATATATGGATGGAGTCATGAAAGAAATACTATCAAGAGCAGTGGATGTTGGTGTATCGCTGAAAAGGGAGGGAATTGAGTGGAAGCTACCTATACTGCTGTTTACGGATGATACAGTTCTGATGAGTGATAATGAATGGGAGTTGCAGGGTCTGGTAAATGAGTTTGGAACAGTGTGCGAAAAAACGGAATTTGAAGGTAAATACGGGGAAGAGCAAGGTTATGGTCTTCGAAAGGGGTGAAGTCACAGAGTGTGAGGTGAAGCTGAACGGTCAGGCTATGGAGATCGTCAACTCTTTTAAGTATCTGGGCAGTGTGTTGAGTAAAGATGGGACTATGGATGAAGAAGTGCGGGAGAGGGTACAACAGGGGAAGAGGGTTGTAGGAACGCTAAAAGCAGTAACAAGAAATAGGGTGGTCAGTATGGAAGTGAAGAAGTCCTTGCATGACAGTGTGGTAATCCCGACACTGACTTACGGAAGCGAAGCATGGACGTTGGTTAAGAGACTCAGACCAAGAGTGAGAGCAGTGGAAATGAATTACTTAAGCGATAAGGAGTGCGTGCGGAGTTACATGGAGGGATAGACAGACTAATGAGGAAGTAAGAAGGAGGTGTGGTGTGGAGGTAGATGTGCTGGAAAGTGTGAAAAGGAACAACTTGAGATGGTTCGGCCATATGTAACGTATGGAAAGCGAGAGAATGACTAAGAGGGTGTACGAGAGCGAGGTGGAGGGACAGAGAGGGAGAGGTAGACCGAATATGAGGTGGAAGGATGGAGTGAGGAAGTACATGAACGAGGGCGGTGCTGGTTGGGGGGAGGGGCGTCGACTGACTGGGGACAGAGGTGCATGGGGGCGGTTCGTTTGTGGCCACCCCTTCGGGGATCACGGCGTCAGGCAATAGATAGATAGATAGATAGAATATGAAATTGCATTGCTTTGCTAAGTTTATCAATTCTAAAGACACAATAAGAACCATAAACTATAATTATAAAGTTCATACTATACAAGCCTGTACTACTGTATCTGTCTTGAGTCGGCCACCCCCACCTATGGGGTATGTGCCTGAGTATATACATACTATATACAATAATAAAGATTAAAAAGAAGGGACTTGTTTTTCGTTTGATGCCCTGCACTTGTGTTCTATAAGAGGTATAGTTTCAGTCTTAGTATGTGCGTGTAAATGTATATGTTTGTATGTGTTTGTGATAAGAAATTATACTTAGCTTCACATAGATCTACTGTATTTGCAGTTTTTAATGTCAGATTTTTTTTTTTATCACTTAGTTTAACCAGAACACTGAGTTATGAAACAAAACTCTCAAAGGGCTAATGTTAGTGAAGATGCCCTATTACAGCATGAACATTGTTGCACAGATTTTTTGCATCTGTTTATTTCATAGATTTCCTTTTGTTTTTTCTAGAACCACCTGCATGAGATTCCTGCCAAGCAAGAACTACTCAAGAAACTGAAGGACTCGCCTCCCAAATCTGTGACTTCCTCTCAGATCACTGAACTGGAGATCAACATGGAACAGGTCAGTTCTTCCAACATTTTCTATAATTAGTGCTATGTTGCATATCTGACATTTTATTATCTTATTCCAGTGTTGTGCTGGATTTAATGTGATGTAATTCAGTCAATATAAGAGATCACATGCTCAAGGAAGGATTAACGGATTTCCTGCGCTTAACCCTTTCACGCACAGGACGCCATTTGAGCCTATTCTGTGATACTTTAAAGCCTTTGTGACCATCAGGAGTGTTTAGAAACCTTTAGTTTAGTTACTTCAACCTCTGCAGTTGTCTTTGAGTTAGCTGTGGGCAGAAAACTAATTTTGGAGAGATAATTATTAGATTGAGAGAACTCTATGATTGCAAATCGGCAACCCTGGCGTCCATACGTGCATGACAGGGTTAAAGAAGAGTATGGTAGTTAACTTATCAAGGCAAGTAAGATATACAGCATAGCAAGTGAGATAGGTTAAAAACTTCATAAACTTTAACATTTATATTTTTCTTCCCCAGGTTGCTCAGTCGCTCCCAGAATACCGCAACAAGGTGGAAACCAAGCTGGGTGTGATTCAGACCTTAGTGAGAGAGGTTGAGGATCTCTATCGTTGGACGGAGGAGGTACGCATCCGACATGCCCTTCGCGGACAACCCTCAGAGGACAAGCAGAGGTATGGAGTGTGAGTTTAGTTCTATTTGCTTCAGGGTTGCTCATGTACACTCGACCAAAAAACAATCTTTACACTGGTGAGCTGTAAATAATCTAGTGTGAACGGAATGAATCGGGTGAGGTATTATCATAAGATTTCGACCCACTTCCAGAATGTTTAGAGCGTTAGTGTAAAGATAGTTTTTTGGTCGAGTGTACAGCATGATCAGTGACTTTTGTGAGAAAAAGGTTAGGGTAAGCTTGGGAGAATTAACACTCAAGCCGCGGGGCCCGTCATATGTCGGGCGAGAGAACCATGGCCACCACTGCGGGGCCCGACATATGTCGGAAGGGATGTTGAGCACATTATCGGCTCTGAGAGAGAGTCCACGCGTTGGGAGGATGATAGGCGGGCTCTGACCGCTCGGCACGGTCCTCGCACCGCAACTGACACCACCTCTGCAACATTCCACACCCTCGGCCTCGCGAGACAAGGAAAAAACTCTGGAAATTACCGTATTTTAGGGTTTTTGCCCTCGTGTTGCGCGATCGTTGCAAGATAACCCGTGGTCGTACAAGGATGATTCAGGTGTCATTGGAAAGCTCTATTATCGCCCTTTCACGGATACATAATTGTATTACGCTCTGGCTCTAGTTTATGCATGAAAAAGAGCATGGAATGAAGCTCGTTTAACGTTTAGGGTAAATATGCCCGCCTGCCAGGTAGTAGAAGTTACAAACATCCCCGTTTGACAGGGGTTAAAGAGGTATCACGTGAGAACTTTTGTCATAAATTTTCAGCGGTCAACACTTTCCTAGCATCAATTCCGGGGTCTGTTCCACTGGTAATAGGAACTAGACTGACAGTAAATGAATCTAGGTGGAAGAATTGACAGTAAATGAATCTAGGTGGAAGAATTTGTTGATAAGTTTATCTTGTAAGTTGTCTGACTAATGTTGATGATAGATCTTGAGGCACAAAGTGTTCTTGTGATACTGGCTTTAGATAATAGCCTTTTCCCTGTCCAAAATATTTATTGGCCAGAGGGTGTGAACTTTGGCAATTTTCATTACAATGGCGGACATTAGAGGTGCGGTAGACCAATATAGCAAGTACACAAGTACGGTATGAATGCTAGCCCCTGATCAATATGGGGTGAGCTCATTACACTGGTTACAGACTACATTCACATCCACATCCATTCCAAGAGTACGGTAATATAGCACATGCACCTCACACAGTATACAAAACAATGGATGATTAGACTAGTAATTCTCCATTCGTGGCAACACCTTTGGGGATCAAGGTGTCTGGCAATAGATAGATAGACGAGTTCGTTCATTGTACAGTATTGTACTTTACTTTATATTATAATAATAATAATAGTTCTTAAAGCTAGCGCATGCTAAGCCAGCTAAGGATAACCCAATAAGGCCGATTAGGTGTATTTCCATTGGGGTCTTGTACTACTACCCCATCCCCTTGCTCATGAGGGATGGTAATGCCTTAGTGCTTGTGAAAAATCTTTAATGCGCCGAGCGTGGGCGCGACCTGGGCCTTCTGGGTGGAAGTCCAAGACGCTAGTCACTACACCAGCGAGCCACTTTACAACAATCTTATAGCTATCTCAGAATATTTGATTATATATCTTTCATGTTATTTCTTATCACAAATTAATAATTATATAATTCTTGATATAATTTTTAGCTTAGAAATTTGCCTATAAAATCAGCAACCATTTCTTCCCTGATCTTCTATCAACCCTAGGACCTCAGAGGAGTGTGGAGATGCCTTGGAAGACTGGAGAAAACCATGGAGGACATTATTATTATTATTATTATTATTTTATTTTATAATTTACTCATCTCAAAATACAGATATAATAGTTGTATGGTCCATGAATGTTAACTTCGGCTACATGGGCATGTGGTTGGCCGCTCTTAAGCTGACCCTGCTCACCAGGTGGTCTCTATAGAGGACAACCCTGAGTGGAGGAGGCCTAGGGGAACACCACAGAACAGAAACAGAACAGGCGGCCCTTGACAGGACCGCCTGGAAAGCTGCCATTTAGGACGTGAGACTGTAACCACAGCTTCTGTGGACAAACGGTCTGTAAACTTGTATGTATGTTGTTGTTGTTGTTCCCCAAGCTGCCTGGCCGAACAGCCCCAAGGCCCCGAGCAAGGCCAAGGCCATAACCGAGCGCCCCCACAGAACCCTCTCTGCCGACCACAATAAAGCCTGGGTGACCGAAGCCACTCCATGGCGGGGAGCTGAGGAGGGTGCGGAAACGCCCGGGAAACCAAAGCCCCATCCAGGACCCTGTGCCCCTCAGCAATTAAGAAGAGAAAGTTGAGGGGCAAAGGAAAAATGTGACGCTTTGGCTTCCAATCTTGGTAAATTGGGAGGTCAATCCACGGAAAAGATGCCGTCACTTGAGATCTAGAAAACATATAAGTAAAAGGAACAGTCAGAGTAAGCTATGGGTATGGCAGAGATCGCTCAGTTCTCACTCTGATAGACCATTCCATCACCATATGACTAGAACCCAATCCTCTTAGCATCAGCTAGGAAAGGCCCTAGAAAGCCACCTTTGGCGGGGGGATAGCTCCCCTATTTCAACCCTTTCGGGGTTGGGCACCCGCAAGTCGACCAATCTTGCGATAGGATACTTGATATGGGCCAGACAGATACCTGGAGTTTTGCTTGAGGGGATCCCCCATAGTGGAGTCGGAGGGTGAGTGTGGCTACGCACTGTCATGGCGTATGCCCTCATTAATTGATTGATAGCTATCCTAAACTAATGCCTACCAGGAGCTACATTTTAAATTACATTATCTGTTTTAGATCACAGAAAAAGAAAACAAACATAGGAAAAGTGGGGATTGTTCCTGAGTAAATACTGTAGATAGATAGACATATCTTCTATTTTGTCATCCTATAACCATGGAGCAATGCGGAGATACCTCGGACGACTAGGGGGAAGCCTTGGATAACTTTATGTATTTTTCTTGACTTTATACTCTAGTCATTGCAGACCATAGAATTGTCCATGTTAGTAATTATATCTCCCCCGATCTTATATTTTCCCTAGAACCTCTGAGGGAAGCGTAGATGCGGGGAAGCCTTGGAATACTGTGCTGCGGGAGAAAGAAGCAACCTACGAGCAATTGGATTCTACGTTCTGGGTGCTGGCTCAAGATGCAGAGAACAAGGAGCTCACTGTCTCTCTTTTTCTTAAGGTAAATGACAACTTTAGTGTTCGATATATATTTATTGTTGTACTGTACTGTATTTTCTATTATTTAACCCTTTCTTCTTTTTCCTTTCCTTTTTCATGTCCAATACTGTACTCTCTTTTGAACAATTTTTTGTGTTTCCTTGCTTCTTCCACTACAGGCGGATGAGTGTTTGAGGTAGTTGATGATGTGCTTCGTGTGACTGTTAACCCTATCATTGCGGGACCCGATCTGGAACGCCATGGAATTTTTCTGCAATTTAAAACCCATTAAAGCACTGAGACTCACCCCATCTCTCGTGAGACATATGAAGCATTGCCAAAGGCAAATATAGCGCAACATTGCTTATTATTAGCGAATATTGCCGATGTCTGTGGTAGCGTTGCGGGTGAACCCCACGCGCTACGAAGCTCATTCTGGTGTCATTTTGAAGATATTTTCTTCTAGTATTTTTGCTGTAAAAATGTAATTTAGTTTAGGCACTTGCTTAAGCAATTAGGAGTGCCTGAATGAGCCCTATTATAGCAGAAATAAGCTTGCAGCATAAGGGTTAATGAAAGGTGCATAGTCCGGGTCTGTGGGGAATTGTCGCTTTTGTCAGATGACTCGTCGATTGTCATGGTGGGGGTTTAGGTGGCTGACATGCGAGAAGTGATTAATGAGAATGTTTGATTGTTGTTTGTTTGAAGGTATGGTGTCTGTTATTGTGATGGCTGCGTGTGATTGTGTCGTGTTCCTGTTGGAGAGTGGTTTCCCGTTTAGTGTTTTGTAGAGTTTGATAGATTTTGTTTTGTGATCAGTTGTTTGGAGGTCACAATACCAATTTTGCATTTGTTGTTCTAGTATTTTGTTGATAATTTGAGTGTTTAGTGCTTGTATTTTTTGTGCAGTGTCCTGTGTGTCGCGTTATCTGATGAGGCCTTTAATTTTTGGTGTAGAGTTTGGTTGTGTTGTTTGCTGTTACCTCTAGGGATGTGTTTTTGTCTGCGTTTTGAATAATTGTGTTGAAGGTGTGTACGGAATCATTGATGTTTGTGATAGGTGTACTGTTTAGAGTTTCTTGATGCTGTTCTGTCTCAGTTTTGAAAGCTTCCTAGTTGGCTCTTTTATAATTATTGTATATGTGTCTGTGGCCAACTGGGGTGATTCTAGGTTTGGTGGTGATGATGATCGGCAGGTGGTCAGAATTTGACCCTTTAAATACGGGTGATGTCCTTTTCATTTGCTTTGGCTACTATTGGACAATTTATTTTTAGTAAGCTTAGGGAAGACTTCTAGCCATCTAAAAACTACAAACTATCTTAATTACCCATATGAATGACCATAGATCCTTGCTGGAACTGTATAAAATCTTCTAAATATTATACATGTATAGCAAGAATAAGATGAAAAAAGTAACCCGTACGGGAAGCGTTAAGGTTTTGTCCACTCTCCAGGATGTTGTGTGGGCAAGGTTGAGGGAGTAAAAGGTGATGTTATATGATGAAGGAAGATAGAGGGCATGGTGGGGAATATGGGTATGCTGATGAATGTTATTTAGGATGAAAAGGTTACCTGTTTGGTTATTTATCACCAGCCCTCTGTTTGCGTTGAGATTGTTGAAATGCCAGGCCGACGACTTGGCGTTGAAGTCACCACCCAGGATAATGTTGGGGATTTTGTGATGTGTTGTATTTGTGGGGTGTAGTGGCATAGTCAGTAGAGCGTCGGCGGATCAAGCCCTCACTGTCAAAATGTTATTGGCAGATGTCAAGCCTGGACAACTTGACCTAGCAATTTGTGACAAACGCCTAAAGTTCAGGGCCACTCCTCGGGAATTACGGCGTCTGGGGAAAACAAAAATGGGTTTGGTACTGTGGGGGACGTTTGGGGTGGGATGTATGTATTTTCAATTGTTATGTGTGATTGATTGCCTGTGTATTGGTTAGCACACTTGGTTCACAGCCAAGGGGATTGTGCATTGATTCCTCCTCGGGAAGACCCGGAAGAGACATTTGAGCAAGTCTCCTTATGTCCTGTGCCTCTATTTCACCTAGCATTATAAATAGTTTAAGCTGACTGCCGTGAAGTCCCCTCTGAGGTTGGCAGTCTGGTATTAGCTGGAAGGGTATTTTCAGGTCACCTCAGCCTTTGAATGCAGGTGTCGCCAATCTAAACAAGGGGGTGGCGTGAGGTCAGTGACAAAGCTCCTAAACAAGCTCTCTCCCGTTGGTGTTCCATCTCACTCAGATGTTAATGAGGACCTACAATATAAATCTCTGTGGCTCAGCAGTACTTCAGGGGAAATTTGATCGCTCGACTCACTTAACCCCATATTCCTGTTACATAGTGTTTGTCCTGTCCAGCCTACTCTGCTAAAAGACTCCCCAAAAGATACAACTCACGCCCTTATCACCTCCTCCAGCTCCCTTCCTCACCGCCCTACTATATATTTGTCCCCTTTCTTGATTCGAGCAGTTGGAGACATCAAAGTTATTAATTAGATTTATTGCTTGGCTCACCTTTCCTAGGTTTATGCCATGTCACCAAACAAGCCTTAAATATAAATGTGCTGATTATGTCTGTTAAGGATACTGTTTAACTTCTAACTAGATAGAAAGCCCGAGTTGAATGAATGGAGGAAGGGAAACGACTTTTGACCGTCACTACAACATTTTAAGGGAGGATGGATGGTTTTTATGGCCCCCCTTCTCCATCATGTCTAGACACATTAGTTTTAAGATTTTAAGACGCGCTCCTCATTAGTTTGGCGATATTTAGACGTTTTGCCCCATTTCTTTGTCAATATTAAGACCTTTCATGCACTTTAGATGTCAATTTTTTTTTTGCTGTCGATCAATAGCGAGGTGGTAATATAGTAGTAACCGGGGACATTTTCCCATAGAAAAATGTACAAATTTATCTTGGGGGTATTTATTTAAGCTTAATGGAGGTCTAGGGAGAAAACTAAAAATATAACATTAAATTTATAATCACATAAATGCGCCCATCCCCCCTTTAAACCGCTCGACCACAAGTAGTCTCCCTCCCTCCCTCCCTTTCTCTCCCTGGCCATAAACTAAAATTCTCTCCCTCTCATAACTTAGCGCCATCGAAGGTAGATCAGGTTTTGGATGGCAGTTTGGCAGTGTGGTGAGGAATGGGGAGAGGGGAGTAAAAAAGGGGAAGAGAGTTGGGGAGAGTTAATGAGGTGGATGAAGGAGGAGAGGGAGAGAGTGAGTGAGAGCGAGTGAAGTGAATAATGGTAGTGAAAAATTAAATATCACTTGCACTATAGGCTATAGCCTACATATACTGTATATATATATATATATATATATATATATAATCAAACAAATTAAAGAAGGAGAATAGTTGGGAAAGGAGACAAGAGAAGCAAGACGATTAATGCAAAAAGGATGACTGGTAGGCTATAGACAAGAGCAAGTTCGAACGAAGGATGCAAACCGGATTAGAGAACAGTTATACGAATACAGTATTTAGAGGAAAGGTAGAGTACAAAAAATAACTAGAGGAAGAAAAGAGAAAAGCGTAATGAAGGAATAGAGAAGAGGTATACAAGAAAGTATATAATAAAACAAAGAAGGAATGGACAAAATATAAGTAATGCAGGAGAAAAATTAGAAGGT
>CM064568.1:48330041-48367541 GCA_032716605.1 Paralithodes platypus | reverse complement strand
CAGTGTAGGTGTGGACATAATATAGTAATTGTCAGTGTAGGTGTGGACATAATATAGTAATTGTCAGTGTAGGTGTGGACATAATATAGTCCCGTAATTGTCAGTGTAGGTGTGGACATAATATAGTAATTATCAATGTAGGTGTGGATATAATATAGTAATTGTCAGTGTAGGTGTGGATATAATATAGCAATTGTAAGTGTAGGTGTGGACATAATATAGTAATTGTCAGTGTAGGTGTGGACATAATATAGTAATTGTCAGTGTAGGTGTGGACATAATATAGTAATTGTCAGTGTAGGTGTGGACATAATATAGTAATTGTGTGTTGGTGTGGACATAATATAGTAATTGTCAGTGTAGGTGTGGACATAATATAGTAATTGTGAGTGTAGGTGTGGACATAATATAGTAATTGTAAGTGTGGGTGTGGACATAATATAGTAATTGTCAGTGTAGGTGTGGACATAATATAGTAATTGTCAGTGTAGGTGTGGACTTAACCCTTTCCCTGCGGGTGACGTTCTGGAACGTCCTGGCAATTTGCAGCAATTTCCAGGCTTTAACACCTTACGAGCGGCCTATGCGGTTTATTTATATGTACCGCCCAGCGGGGTGTTTTTAGCCAAAATAGGGCTGTTTACGTGATCATTTTCATGCCTAAATAAGACCCAGAACGTAAAACAAGTATCTATCCCTGAAAGGGCATAAACAGAGCTTTCGAATGACACCATAACGATCCTTTTATGATGGCTAGTTTTCTTGCAATAACCGTGCAAAGCGAGTGCAAAAAGCATGTAATTAGGCACTTTCCCCATACAATTCCGTATATAGCGAGTGAGAGAGGGAGGGAGGAGGTGGGATTCGTGTCAGTAGGTTCGCCGCGGTGGTCTGGAGCAGTCATACGCTCGCTACTCTCCTGCCACCACTTGTCTCTCTCTCTCAGCAACATTACGTGCTGAAATTGCCACACGACCTATGTCGAGCGCCGCCACATAGTCCAGCTTTATTTAACTCGACTTATGTTGCTCGCCGCTAATTAAGGGTTAAAAGCCTGTAAAAACCGTAAAAATCGAGTGTCAGTGGACGGGAGCGTGAGGGGCCCACCTCCGACCCTCAGAGCAGCCAGCGACCCACTGAGGTAGACTGTGTCTCGCGCGGGTCTCTCACTGCCTCTCACATTACAGTGTTGCCAAGCGAGCGAGTGCTAACAAATAGCGGGTTTCCCGCGTTTCTATGGCACCGCTGCGGGTGAACCAGGCCACGTACGAGGCCCGTTCTGGTGTCATTTTGAAGCTATTTTCGCCCAGTTTTCAGCAGAATACAGTTCATTTAATGCAGATGCTTGAATAATCATTCAGGAGTGCCTGAATATGCTCTAAATAGCCCAAAACACCCCGCAGAGAAAGTGTTAAGGAAGCTCAGACGGTATTGTGCAGCATAATTTACTGGTTCGGCTCAATGGTTTAAGGAAGGGGTTTAGTTTGGTCTTTAGACCTCTATCAAGCTTAAACAAAACACCCACAAGACCCCCCTTTGATATAAATTTGTAAATTTTTCGGTAGAAATATGTCCCGGCCGAAGGCCGATTCCTCTTCATATACAGGCTCGCTATCGCTCGCCAGGAAAAAAATTGACACGTAAATGGCACGAAAGGTCTTAATGGCAAAGAAATGGGGCAAAAGGTCTGAAAATCGCCAAACTAATGGGCCGAATGTTTTGTAATCTCATAACTAATAGGGCTAAACTTGAGGGAGGAGGAGGACTCGAAAAACCAACGGCCTCCCCATGTGTAAGGGTTTTGTTGTGGTCGCCGTAATGCCCGTGTTTACTGAGGGTCTCGCTGTTGACATAACTCACGCACGTTCCCGTTTTTGTTTTTTTTATTATGGATCTTTTTCAGTATTTAATCTTTTCCTCTGTCCCCTATTTTCTTTTTTTAATATTCGATCTTTTCCTTTGCCTCCTACTGCAAGTAAGGAGAAAAAAAAGGAAAACAATAAAAAAATAAAACCCAGCAGCCTCCTATACGTCTTAAGATCAATTTGTACAGTTTTCGGTAGATTTTTTTCCCGACCGAAGGCCGATTTATCTCAAATAGCAGGCTCGCTGTCGATCGCCAAGAAAGTAATCGAGACTTGAATGGAGTGAAGCGTCTTATATTAGTTAGAATACCGGGGCTAAATGTATTGAAATTAATAAGGTAATAGGTATATATTTTGGTAGATAACACGGTGTTGATATTTACCAAGGGTCCCCGCTGTTTACATACCTCAGGCTCAGGGTACAATACGCCAACATTAAGGGGGAAGGGAATATTTTTGGGTCTATTATTTCACTTATTTATTATCTTTTTAGTTTCCTCCCTAGACCTAGATAAAAAAAAAAAAAAAAAAATACCCCTTCTAGATATATTTGTATATTTTTCGGTTGAAAAATGTCGCGGCCGAAGGCTGGTCACTCCCTAATTATAGGCTCGCTATCGCTCGCCAGAATGAAATCAACATCTAAATCATACGAAAAGTCTTGCATTGACAAAGAAATGGGGCGAAAGGTGTTAAAATCGCCAAACTAATGGGCCTAACGTCTTAGAATCTGAAAACTATTGGGGCTAAACACGAGAGAGAAGGGCTTCCAGAATAACCAACTCTTCCCCCTTAAAGCTAGGTTTATGTCGTTAATCTTTGACTGTATGACAAGTTTCTTCCTTTTGTTATATGGCTACAATTAGACTATATAATATAATCTTTAATTTTAGGGGTCATAGACGTAGATTAAAAGCTCAAGGAAATTGTCTAATGGTATCCAGGATATGGTGACAATTAAGTCATCGTGCTGAAAGGGTTAAACATAATATTAATCTTGTATGTCTTATCTGTGTGTTTAGTTTGTTTGTCTTTGTCTTGTCTGGCTATATTTTGCTCTTGTTTACAAACTGTTTTTCTTTTACTCTTCCTGGCATACCTTCCTCGTCTGACATACCCTCCTGTCTTTGGCATCTCTCTCTCTCTCTCTCTCTCTCTCTCTCTCTCTCTCTCTCTCTCTCTCTCTCTCTCTCTCTCAATGTGGTGTTCACAAATATCACCGTTATCTTCGTGTCATTTAAGAACCCATATTATACTAAATATTGTGCCCTTTCCTGCTTTATCGCAGCCAAACTATGATTGTGTGTAATTGTGTATGTTATTTGTTAACCCTTTCACGATACAAGGACGTATTTCGTCATGCTATTACCAAATACTATTATTCAGTTTAGGAAGGAATTGTTGGAGTCAGAAGGTTAATTGAAGTAGATTTTAACAATGTGATTCCTAGAGGCTCTTCCAACCTCGAGTAAACCAAAATTAAGTGAAAAGGCATCCTGAAAGAAGATGTGAGGTAGGAGGAAGACCACTGCTAGTATTCAAGGTGTTTATATATATATATATATATATATATATATATATATATATATATATATATATATATATATATATATATATATTAAGCCACAGGGTATAGGCATGGAGAGACGGGATAATGTATGGAGGGGATAAGGATATCAAATTAAGTAGAGGTATGCAGAGAGAGAGAGAGAGAGAGATGGGGGGGGGGGGCTAATGTGTATATGCGTGTGGTGGAGGGGTGTAGGTAGGTAGAAGCCACCACCAGACACCACCCCTCACAACCAGTGCCTTACCTACCCTCGTGCCACACCGTACACACACGTGCCCACAGTCCCACACTCTACCACTACCCACTCGGCAGTACTCTAGGCGCCCTATAACAACATTGCCCTTAGTGCTCGGTGTATATCCAAGTTGTTGTGATTTAGTGAGTGTAGGCTATTGCTGTCAATAAGTGTCTGATAAGAAATATTTACACGCCCATATATAATTATACTGTATATATATCATCGAGAGATAATTATCGTTGTTTAAAAGTTATGAACAGTGTTAATGTGTGATCATAAGTTCGTTTTTGTAATTGTTTACTTGGGCACAAACCAGAAGTGTTATGTAATTGAATCATACTCAGGGCCAACGAGGTGCTGAAGAATAGTGTTCTCAAATTGTGCTTGAATGTGTTCATGAACTGTAATATCGAGGAGTGTTTAGGTATCGTAGTGTTAAGGGGGGTCACCGGCATTTGTCATCTTTCTCTCCTTTTCTCTCTTTTTCTGGCTTGTATCCGTTCGGCCCCATTCAGCCAACTGTTTTAAGACGTTTATCCCCATCCAGGTGTCGATTTTTTTCTGGCGAGCGATAGCGAGCCAGCATTGTATGGAGAAATCCGGCTTCACCAGAGAAATTTTTATATCGAAAAATTACAAATTTAGCTTGCTGTCAAAACAAAAATATATACATGCTGGCTCGCTACCGCTCGCCAGGAAAATATTGACACCTGGATGGGGGTAAACGTCTTAAAACAGTAGGACTGAATGGGGCCGAATGGATAAAAGCCAAAGTGAGAGGGAGAGAAAGAGAACACAAAGCGAGGTGGGCTCCCTTAAAGAAGAAGGCTATGCGTATTGCAATTGGTGATCAACAGGGATGCTCCAAACTATAGTCTGTATTTCTTTTCTTCAGTTGACGGTAAATTGTCATGTCCCCATCTAGATTGCTCTTCTAGTACATATATTTGTTTTTCCAAATATGTTGCTAATAATGGAAACTTGGCATTAATAGGACACAACATAGAAGTAATAGTTTCATATTTATTCATGTTTTGAAAAAAAAAAAAAATGCTAAGAGATTCAGATTACCGTCCGCTGAAATAAAAAGGACTATGCGTTGTGGAATGAACTAGGTTTAAGGGGAGTCACCTGCATTGTTTATCTTTCTCTCCTTTTCTCTCTTCTCTGGCTTGTATCCATTCGGCCCCATTCAGCCAACTGTTTTAAGACTTATCAACATCCAGGTGTCGATTTTATCCTGGCGAGCGATAGCCAGCCAGCATTATATGGAGAAATCCGGCTTCGCCGGTGACCTTTTTCTATCGAAAAATGTACAAATTTAGCATGCTGTCAAAATAAAAATATATAGATGCTGGCTCGCTACCGCTCGCCAGGAAAATATTAAAACCTGGAAGGGGGTAAACGTCTTAAAACAGTACCGGTAGGTTGAATAGGGCCGAATGGATACAGGCCAAAGAGAGAGGGAGAGAAAGAGAAAAAAAAAGCGAGGTGGGCCCCCTTAAATATACCGAAGTGATTTACTGACATTGCTTGGTGCGTAATTTATGTGTTCTTGTATAATGCAGGAAATATTGTGCTGTTAAAAACTTATTTTAAAATACAGAACATGATAAGTTAGTTTGCGATTTAAGCGTTTCATGAAAATATTACAAAAGTTTAATAATCGTGTGCCCTCAGCTGGAATAATTTTAATGGTTACTTTATTGAAAATTGTACGGTATGCAATTACACTTTGAGAAGACATTTTAAGCTGGATATCATAATTTAGTATTCAATTACATACTAAGTCGTATTTGTAGTGAACCTGATCAATTTGCAGCCTAATAGTTACGCTTTTTAAGCAACTTGTGGGTTTCTGTAAACGGCTTTTAATTTGTTCTGCGAAAAGTTCATGTGCAAAGTTATATTGGTGGCTGTTGTGTAGTTGCATGTGATTTCGTAATTTAAAAATAAATTTATATTGCGTTCAGTTTTCGGTTATTCTTCCCTTTAAAATTCTAGTAATTAATTTCCGTTACTGAAGACTTAAATGTATTATTTGTGTTATTGATAACTAGTGATGACTATTCTACGAATCCAGTGAGCATCGAAATAATAAGACCCAATTAATGTTGAAAAATTAGGTTCTGCGTAAACAGCGTTTTCGTTTCTCGAATCATCAAAGGCGTAAAAGCAAATAAAGTAGTCGATATCAAAAGGTTGGCCAGTTTTACTGCGAGAAAAAAGAAAACAAATAAATAAAGAAAGGGTTTATCAGAGTATAAACAAGTGGTGTACTTGTGTTCCAGTGGTTTAGACGAATGCTGAAGAAATACACCAACATGTTTGCTAATGTAAGTAAGGAGAAAAGTGGGACATACGATAAATACGACACACACACACACACACACACACACACACACACACACACACACACACACACACACACACACACACACACACTTTGATGTATGTTTTGGTTTGAGTAGTTGTGTTAAATTAATATCCATGCATATGTAGGCTATTCTTCGTGTTTGACATGTCTTGTCTTACTCTGAAATTTACAACACATGCATTTTGGGTCAAGCCCCAACGCATTAATCTCCTCCTCCAACTCCCTTCCTCACTCCCTACTTAATCCTGTTGTTCCTTTCCTTGCTTGAGGTATTAATATGATCAAAATTATGGCTTGTCTCACCTTCCTTATGTTTGTCATGTTAATTATAAGTAGCCTATGGTGTACACTCATTATAATTGTATCATTAATCTAGAGTTCATCCCCATTATACCCAGATGCTGTTTTTTTTTTATGTTTTTTTTTGTATAACTTTAACCCCCTCAATATGATGGTGTCATTTTAATCTAATTCTGGCTAACAGTATGCGATTTGTTCAGCTTTGGAAGGAGCTTTAGGATTTCAAGGGTTTCAAACTCGTACACTGTTAACCCTTTGACTTCCACATATCGTTCCTTAACTGCATACAATCGTGTAAAGGTAGCCACAATAAAAATAGTAATTAATGTCATCGTATTGAAAGGGTCAGAGGTTCATAGATCCAAATGTGTTCGTAGTTGGAAGACTTGTGAGTACTAACATATATATATATATATATATATATATATATATATATATATATATATTATTATTATTATTATGTTCTATCCAACAACCAACTCTACTCCTAAAATCGATTAATGAAATATTACAAACACATGTGGCAGTCCGTGGATTCGAACCCAGGACGCTCACACCGAATATCAACACCTTATGCATTACACCACGAAGGCAGTTAAAGAATGGTGGACACTGCCTACGATTTATTATGCAACTTCGAATCCTGCATATCAATCTAAAAATGTACACACATCCCAACTGCAACTCACGTAGGCTATGCATATGTGAATGGAAAGAGCAATTAATGGGGCCTTAACCACTAGGGAAGGCCTCTCGATAAATTACTCCTGAACCAATATCAATTATTATGTTCTATCCAACAACCAACTCTACTCCTAAAATCGATTAATGAAATATTACAAACACATGTGGCAGTCCGTGGATTCGAACCCAGGATGCTCACACCGAATATCAACACCTTATGCATTACACCACGAAGGCAGTTAAAGAATGGTGGACACTGCCTACGATTTATTATACAACTTCGAATCCTGCATATCAATCTAAGCATGTACACACATCCCAACTGCAACTCACGTAGGCTATGCATATAAAAGAAGGTAGGTAGACAAACAAATGGACATAGACGGACAGGTATACAGTACATACACAGACAGGCAGCGAGTCATTCACAGACAAACAGACACATTGAGGAATACACAGATAGATAAATGGATAACTAAATAGTTATAAATATTTATAAATATTATTGATGGATAAATAAACGTCAAGTAGTTGAAATACGTAGCATAAAGTGGTGGAAATACATATGATAGGCAGACAAGCATAATAACATCTATCTATATGCTCAGGCCCGATCCCCATTTTTCCTATTTTTATTTTTTATTTTCTATTTAATTCTATTTTAGTATTTTTTCTTTTTCTTGGGGGTGTCCGCCTCAAAACACAAGACACAACATAAAACAACGAACAAACACAGACAAAACACAAATTCACACATACTAACATACAGAGACAAATACACCGTTATGTAAATCTGCAATAGTATTGATGGATAGAAGGCATTCGGTGATGGGCCTTATGGGAGCTCACCTCGCTTTTTGTTTTATCTTTCTCACCCTCTCTCTTTGGTTTGTATCCATTCGGCCCCATTCAGCCTACTGTTTTAAGACGTTTACCCCCATCCAGGTGTCAATAATGTCCTTGCGAGCGGTAGCGAGCCAGCATATATATACAGTATATATATATTTTTGTTTTGACAGCAAGATAAATTTGTAAATTTTTCGATTGAAAAATGTCTCCGGCAAAGCCGTATTTCTCCATACAATGCTGGCTCGTTATCGCTCGCCAAAAAGAAATCGACACCTGGATGGGGATAAACGTCTTAAACCAGTTGGCTGAATGGGGCCGAATGTATACAAACCAGGGAAAGAGAAAAGGAGAGAAAGATAAAAAAAGCCGGTGACCCCCCTTAAGTGTGATAGACATGCAGACATACTGCATATACAGAGATGCATCACCAGTTATATAGATCTAAATATCATTGATGGATAAGAGGGCTTTAAGGGGAAGTAGTGTTTTTATTTTACTAAAACTCCTTCGTGTTTAGCGCCATTAATTTTCAAATTGTATGAGTTTCGCCCATTTCTTCGTCAATATTAAGACCTTTCGTGCCATTTAGGTGTCGATTATTCCTGTCGAGCTATAGCGAGTCTATACCTTAGGAGGAACCGGCCTTTGGCTGGGACATTTTTCTACCGAAAAATGTACAGATCTATCTCGAAGGGGGGTCTTTGGGATGCTTGATGGAGGTTTCGGGAGCAAACTAAATGCAATATATATACCGGTAATAATAGAACATATATAAATCAATAAAATAACGTTCCCTTAAGGGGAGGTTGGCCGTTTGTTTGGTCTATTAATTAATGTATTCATATATTTTTTTAGTTTCCTCCCTAGACCTCCATCAAGCGTAGGAAAACACCCCCTAGACCCCCCTTCAAGATAAATTTATAAATTTTTCGGTAGAAAAATGTCCCGGCCGAAGGCCTGTTCCTCTTAAAATTGCAGGCTCGCTGTCGCTCGCCAGGAAATAATCGACACCTAAATAGCACGAAAGTTCTTAAAATTGACAACGAAATGGTGCGAAAGGTGTGAAAATCGCCAAACTAATGGGCCGAACGTCTTATAATCTCAAAACTAGTGGGTCTAAACTTTAGGGAGAAGGGGGTCCAGAAAAACGGTCTATCTTCCCTGAAGTGATAGATATAGATGATGTGATATCTGCCAAATGTCATATTAATAACATTTGACGTAGATGCTCCTTCGTCCGTCCTCTTCGTGACGAAGAGGAAATAGAAGAAGTCCGGCTCGTGGGAGACTCGATGATACGTGGTCAGCTCACAGAGTTTTGCGCCAGGGCACCTAAGACCAGGAAGCGTTTTTGTATCCCTGGTGGTGGTGTGGATGACGTAGTTGCAGCAGTTGACGAAGTATCAAAGCTGGCCCCAGCTAATACAATGTACGTCATCCACGTTGGATCCAACGATGTACAGCGAACCCGGTCGGAAGATTTGCTTTTAAAGTACCAGCAGCTGATCAAGTCGTTTAAGGAGAAGTCATCAAGGATCATCGTCTCAGGAATCGTCCCCCGGCTCGGTGTAGAGAGCCGATTTTACAACATAGCCACCAGCACAAATCGTTGTCTAGCAAACCTCTGCAGGAAGGAGAACGTGGGATTCGTCGACACCTGGGACAATTTCTACTACGATGACTATTTGTTTTCGGACGATGGAGTTCATCTGAACCAGGTGGGAGCAGCGCGTTTTGGGCGTCTTCTCAACGATGCGGTGAAGGATTTTCGGAGAAGAAATCGACTCAGCACAGGACAACCAGGAAGGAGGACCGAAGACAGCGAGGACGGCAATCTACAAAGGAATTAAATACTAATCCGTCAAGAACCGCGAATTTGGATAAAGCTCCACCAACACGACCCAAATTCAAAACCGTCAGGGATAACGACCGAGGACCGAGGACAGCCATGAATGTAAATGTAGATCCGACCAGAACCAATAATTTGAATAAAGACCGTTCCTTGAATCCCAAATCCAAAACTTTGAATGTTTTCTATGCAAACGCTCGTAGCATACGCAATAAATTTTCAGATTTAGAGGAACTAGTGTTTACAGAAAATTATGATGTGATTGGCATAACAGAATCTTGGCTCAATACACAAGATAGAGACTTTTTAGCAGAGTATTCACTTCCCGGTTATGTAATGTTTGAGAACAGCCGAATAAATAAAAATGGAGGTGGCGTTTTATTTTATATCAAAGAAAGTCTTAACCCGACCCTCGTGTCAAAACCTCAAATTGTGAACGTCGACACATCTTTTGTGCTAATAAAGAATAATAAAGGTACAAAAATAATACTTGCGTTAATATACAGACCTCCAGCTCAATCAGTGCAAACTGACCGAGAAATTTACGAACAAATTGCAGATGTAAGTATCTCACAAGATACCGTAATTTTTGGCGACTTTAATTTACCTGTGACCAAGTGGGGCGATACTCTTACTTCACACTCCGGACATGACTTGTATACGAACTTGCAAGAGAGTTCGCTTTATCAATTTGTTTGAATGCCGACCCGTGGTAATAACGTTCTTGACATTGTACTTGCAACAAAAGAAGAATTGATAGAGAATTTGAATGTTGGTGATGAATTCAGTAACAGCGACCATCGTACGATAACTTTCACTTTAAAGTTTACTAGTAACGAACCAAATAGTAGCATCGAAAAAGTTCCTAATTTCAAGAAAGCAAACTTCCATAAACTTAGAGCTATGTTTAAAGAAACTGACTGGAGCTTTTTAATTAACAATAACGACATAAATACATCTTGGAAGTTATTCGAAACCACTTACCTAAAAGCAGTGCAAGACTGCATACCATCGAAAATACGGCGTCCAGGCCATAAATAATAAGCCCAAATGGTGGAATAAAGATATTTCAAACTGCCTGCTTGCTAAAAAATTTGCTAATGATAGATTAAAATCCTCACAAAATGACGAAGAACGGGTGAAATTTGTAGAGCTACGACGCAAAGCCAAAAAGTTAATTAAGCAAAGTAAAAAGACCTTAGAGTTACATATTGCGAATCAAAGTAAAACAAACCCGAAAGAATTCTATAGTTATATCAGAAAGAAAAAAGTAGTTACTTCAACTGTTGGACCGTTAGTCGATGAAAAAGGAGAATACACCAAAGACGAAGTACAAATGAGTAATGCCCTCAATACCTTCTTTGCATCAGTTTTTACAACAGAAGACCTCAGTGATATCCCTACACCATCGCCGATTCAGATTGATAATTCAGATGTTCTAAGCAATATCACCGTTACAGAGAGAGAAGTATTGAATTGTTTAGATAAACTCAAGGTAAATAAAACGCCAGGACCTGATACAATCTCGCCTAGAGTTCTAAAGGAAGCTAAGAATGAGCTCTCCAAACCACTGACATTACTATTCAATAAATCCTTGCAGTCTGGAACTATGCCTGATCAGTGGAAGCTAGCCAACGTAACACCGATATTCAAAAAAGGCAGCAAATCCCTACCCAGTAACTATCGTCCAATTAGCTTAACCTCAGTTGTATGTAAAATGCTAGAAACGGTCATACGAGACAGACTCGTAAATCACTTAGAGGAAAATAACATACTTAAAGATACTCAACACGGCTTTCGTAAAAAACGTTCCTGTTTAACAAACCTCTTAGACTTCTTCCACGATATCCTCAACCTCTACGATGAGAGTAAAGCTGTAGATATTATATACCTTGATTTTCAAAAGGCCTTTGACAAAGTTCCCCACAAACGTTTACTGCTAAAACTAAAAGCGCATGGAATACAAGACGGTGTGTTGAAATGGATAGAAAATTGGCTCAGCAACAGAAAGCAAAGGGTAGTCATAAACGGTAAGGCATCTAAATGGACCAATGTAAGTAGCGGGGTACCCCAGGGATCGGTACTAGGACCAATTCTCTTTCTAATTTACATCAACGACATAGATGAGGGTCTCACCTGCACAATCTCAAAATTTGCTGACGATACAAAAATTGCAAATAGCGTACTCTCAAAAGAACAAGTTGACGATATGCAACACAATCTAGATAAATTGTAATGTAGGGCCCAAATTTGGCAAATGAGTTTCAATGCGGATAAATGTAAAGTACTACATGTCGGATACCTAAATGAGAAAGCAAACTATTCGATGAATGGCACTCAGCTTAAGAATGTAAACAGAGAAACTGATCTGGGAGTAACAATATCGAGTAACCTAAAACCGAGTCAACAATGTTCAGAAGTTGTTAAGAAGGCAAACAAAATAATTGGCTTTATAGGCAGGTCATTTGAGCATAAATCCAAAGATGTTATCCTAACCCTTTACAATTCCTTAGTCCGCCCTCTTCTGGAATACTGCGTTCAATCCTGGTGCCCTTATTACCAAAAAGATATAAACAAGCTAGAACGAGTTCAACGTAGAGTTACCAAAATGATACCTAGCCTAAAGAACAAACCATACGAAGAGCGTCTTAGAGAATTAAATCTATTTCCTTTAACCCAGCGCAGATTAAGAGGCGACTTAATTCAAGTGTTCAAAATCATCAAAGGCATCGACAATATGAACTGTAGTAAGTACTTCACTATCGACCAATCTAATTACACGCGGGGAAACGGTTGCAAAATTATTGGTAAATCTTTTAACTCGCACGAATCTAAGAATTTCTTCTTCAATCGAGTTGTCAACTTGTGGAATGGGCTTCCCCGAGACGTTATAGACTGCAGCACCGTTGATTCATTTAAATTCCGCCTAGACAAATATCTCGCATCAAACCCGCGACTGACTGCGTTTGTAAATGAATAACTTTATCCTCCCCTCAGTTACTAACCCATATGTCCCCTACTAACTTCCTAGTCCTGCCACGTTAGTGGCAGGGCAGTAGTTCCCTTTCCAATGTTCCCTTACCCACTCTAAACCACTGTTTGGTCACTTGATCCTCAGTGTTTTGGAGGACAAGCAACCTAGAAGGGTCACTAGACCTGTTGTTGCTTGATTTCCTTTGTACTCCTTTGTACTAACTGATTGGCTAGTCTCTTTCTTTCTTTCTCTCTCTCTCTCTCTCTCTCTCTCTCTCTCTCTCTCTCTCTCTCTCTCTCTCTCTCTCTCTCTCTCTCTCTCTCTCAGCTGTTTATACTCATTGTATATTCTAATATATACAGTATACTGTACTAGTTAAAGCATGTAAGTGCTGTAGGTTATGTGGTGCCCTGGGTTCGAATCCCCGGAGGATCGTAATGCTTTCTATAATTTCATTGGGAGTTAATGGTGATAACGATATTAGTTAATTAATATCTATATCTGCATGTTTACTCTATGTATCTTGCCATGTCAGTGTATTTTAATTCACATCATGATTAAAGATATACACTACGTTATGTATAAATTATGTGGAGAGAGAGAGAGAGAGAGAGAGAGAGAGAGAGAGAGAGAGAGAGAGAATATTCGTTTTGCTCTTAATCCAGCTGTTATGTGTTCCCATTTCTGATAATAGGTGAACTATTGGATAGATCATATTTCTCTTTTATTTAATTCCTTTTCACCCTTCTTCCCATCATGCGTTTCTCCTATCATGTATTTCTTGCATTTTTCCTTGAATTCTTTAGTTTGTGATATTAAGCATTTCGGTTTCACCATTATCGTTTTTTTCCTGCGTGCGTCACTTCTTTCATTATTATTATTATTATTATTATTGCTCTTCCACTTTGTTCTTAATGTTCTCATAGATTTATTCTTTTATCTTGATAATTTATAATTTATTTTAGTTTTGATTATTACAATTACATTAAACACTAATGCCAAATCAGACATGGTCTTGCTCGGGGTACGATGGTTATATAAAAGGGCAAGTACAACTTTGACCAATCCAACTTGGTTGAGCCCGAGAACTTTCAGTCTTCTACTGTACTTCTCACTTCTCCGCTTGTTCTTCCTCTGTCCAATTGCTCTTCTTTCCTACTTTACTCCAGCCATCTGGTCTGGTCTGGACCAATCCAGCGGTCTGGTATATTTATTTAACTGTCTTAAATACCGTAATGCATAAGTGCGCGGAATTTCGATGCGAGTATCATAGGTTCGAGTCCTTGGAGTGCCACATGTATTTATTGATTTCATTAATTGAGTTTAGAGGTGAAGTTAGTTGGTGGAAAAAAACATAATAAATCGTCCAGGTCACCCAAACTTTCACAAGAAGTGGGGTGAGGCGGGCTGGTTGTGTTTGTAATTGTATACATATTGATTTTTCACCCTTCCCTTCTTTCTATATTCTTCAATTTTAGTTTATCGCTTTCTTTAGTTGCTCAATTATATTCCATAACTTTTTCGTAATTTGTTTCTTTGTTGTTCTGCCACTTTTGTCTTCCCTTATTCTTCCTTTCCTACCCTATCGACCTATTCCTTCCATTATGTCTTCAACAGTATATTTTTTTCCTACAATTTCCTTCATCTATTATGTTCTTCTATTACTGATTTCCTTTCATAATTTCTCCCCCCCCCCTCTTTTCGTTCCATAATTCCTCTCCTTCCTTCATTTATATTTTTAGATTCCTTCATTTCATTAAAATAGGTTAGGCTATAGTATCTTTTATCCTTTCGTTTTTTTTCAATTTTTTCCTTCCTTAATTTTATCTTTACGTTTTAGTTTTAGTACATGCTTCATCGCTTTTGTTTTCTATTTCTTTCCCACCTTCCCTCCCTGGCCCAATCCATTACCTCCCTAATGCAGTGTAATGTATGGCTAACTTCCATTATATGCAGTTACCACACACACACACACACACACACACCCACCCACCCACCCACCCACCGTGGGTGCTAAACCGTATATTCAAGTTATTTACAGATTTTTCGGTCAATATTTTGTAGATGTATAATATAGCGTACCTTTCTCTATGCCTTTCTAGTGAGTAAAGGTCGAGTTCACGTAACCTTGCCCAGTAGTCTAAATGTCGGACGTCAGATATTCTATCGATGAAAGATCGTTGTACTGTTTCAAGTGACTGCTTCTCTCCTGCTCGCCACGGACTCCACAGCTGACAACAATACTCTAGCAATGGTATCACGAGTGACTTGTATAACGTCAGCATAGGAAGCCTTTCACGTGTCCGGAAAGTGCGAAGGATCCAGCCAGGGCTTCGTGCCTTCTTTACCACATTTTGTATATGTTGGGTAAAGTTTCCGTCACAACTGAGGGTAATTCCTAGGTCTCTTATATACTCCTTGGTGTCTATATGTGAACCGTCCGGTGCTGCAAACGTGTGTGCATTGTAGTTGATTCCCCCTGAACTGTAATGTATATGCTCAAAATTGTTGTCGTTGAAGGACATGTTATTATGCTCTGCCCACGAGTAAAGTGATGCCAGATCAGTTTGTAATTTTTCGGCATCCGATACTGAAGAAACTTCCTTCAGTACCCTGGTGTCATCGGCAAAAGAAGCTACAGACGAGTGTAAGACGTGTCTGTTAATGTCGGAGATGTGGATCAGAAATAGCAGAGGTTCAAGGACCGATCCCTGTGGCACCCCACTGTTGACCACCGACGGCCGAGACACTGCACCGCTAGCCGCTACACACTGTCAGTAAGAAACGAGTGAAGCCACATCCCGAGCTTTCCAGTAATGCCCATTTGTCTTATCTTGTGTAACAAAATGCCGTGGTCTACCTTGTCAAAGGCTTTTGCGAAATCAAGATAGACCACATCAACATTTTTGTTATATTCCATCTTTTCTAAAATTGTTTCATAGTGGGCGAGCAGTTGGGAGAGGCATGAACACCCAGTGCGAAAACCATGTTGGTCTTGGTTCATTTTGTTGTTTTGTTCGAGATATTGAGCCATGTTCTTAACCATTATTCTCTCCAAGACTTTAATAATGTGGGAGGTTAAGGCAACTGGTCGATAATTTTTTGCCTCTGTCTTCGACCCTTCCTTGTGGATTGGTGTGATGCTGGCACTTTTTAATTTCTTTGGTATTATACCAGATTCTAATGAAATTCTATAAAGAAAGAGCAAAGGAACGCTCAGCTCTTTAGCACAACGTTTAAGGAGCACAGCAGGGAAGTGGTCGGGACCAGCTGCCGAGTTAGTAGCCATCTCTAATTGCTCCTTCTATGATGTCTCTGCTTAAAGTTATGTCCGTCAGTTTTGATGTGCAGTCAGTACCGTGACGAAAAAAGTCCATAGGTGAGTTGATTATTTTGTCTTTCACAGGGTTGCTGGAGACACTTTTGTACTGGAGCAGTAGTTCTTCAACAATCTCTTGAGGTTCGTTTATGGTTCGGCCGTCTGAGTCAGTCAGTGGGCCAACACTCGCTCTCACTACTGACTTGTTTGCGGCATACTTGTAAAAGTATTTAGGATTGGTTTTAATGCATGCCACGGCTTGTATTTCTTTCCGGTCATCTTCTAATTTAACTGACCTTTTAAGTTTTTCTTCTATGATGGTAATTTTGTTTTCGGTTTGCGTCCGTATTTCAATGTTGTTGGTGGTCTTGAGTTTTTTTCTCAGTTTTGTTCTCTTTCGCATCAGAACTTTTCGGTCCCTTGGTATGTTACCCTTATAAGGAGAGGTCTTATTAGACGATCTCCTCAACGGTACATATTTCTCTGATATTTCCAAGCATTTAGTCGTCAGTATGTCGTATTGGGCCTCAGGATCGCAGTCTTTCATGAGTGAATCCCAGTTTACTTCACCGAGGTCTCTCTTTAAACTTTCCCAGCAGACTGACTCGCTGTGAAAGTTCATTCGGCTGAAATTTGGTGCTTGTTGTGCTGCACTGGGAATTCTAGTTTGCATATTTGTAGGTAAGCTGGTCGTCAGGGTTATGATGTTATGATCTGAGAGATTAGTTTTGTTTACAGTAATATTATGTAAAAGGTCATCATTGTTTGTCATCACAATGTCCAGTATGTTGTCACCTCTTGTGGGAGTGTTGATGGTTTGATGTAAACAGAAATCCTCCGCAAAGTTCAGGACAGCGTCTGCCTGAGTCCGCATGTCCTCTGCTCCTCCATATACACTCTCCAACTCCCAGTCTATGAGCGGGAAGTTTAGATCACCAGTGAGCATAATGGTAGGCATGGGTGGTGGTAGTGAGTTAATTACTTCTCTAATCTTTGTTAGTTGGTCATTAAATTTATTTGTTGGGCACGCTGGTGGCCTGTATATATTTATATATACCCAATCAAGGTCTTTAATGTATAGTACCAGGGATTCTGTGTACAAGTTTGATTCTGAGTGGAGAACTTGTGTCCTAGAGCTGCAAAGTGGCCATCCACGTAGGTGATGACACCGCCTTTTTTCTTTTGTTTTGGTCTGTCCGTTCTATATGATACAAAGTTTGGTATTTTTATTTCAGCTTCTCTGATTTCCTCTGTTAGGTGTGTTTCTGTTAGGGAGATTATAAAAGCATTTTCAGTTTGTGCCACTTCTGAGAGTAATTTTATTTTGCCTCTAAATTTGTATGGTAAGAGGCCAGCAATATTTAGAGTGATTATTTTATAAAGGCTGTCGGCATTGCTGCCACCTGTTGTTGCTGGTATCCTTGTAGCGGGTGCGTGGGGCCCCACTGCCATGGCACTGCTTTCAGCACTTGCAGTATATGTTGCTGTACTTGTTGCATTTGCTGCAATAAAAAGACTGTGTAGTAGCATTTTGTTGTTTTTCAGTCTGGTGTGGGGGTCCACTTTCCCATGCATTGTGGTGGTATGGTTGACCGAGCGGGTAGTTGTTTGGCGGGGGCTGCCTGTTGCCTTGTTTGTTGTTCGGTAGTTTGATGGTCAGAGGGGGGGGGGGGGGGGGTAGCGGCGAGTGCCCTTCAAATGTAGTCGTTTACATTCCATATTCAAACACTCCCGTTTTCTTTCTGACCCATAGCATATTGGTGGATGTAGATAGACGCAGTCCTTACCTTTTTTACACCCTCTTACTGGGTCACCGCCGTTTACCATATACCTAGTGCACAGTCTGGGGTGAGCATATGGACAATCGCGGCCCCTTAGTCCATATTTACACTTGTTGTTTTTGTAATAGTAGCATACCTTCTCTTTCCGTTGGTCGCTAGTCTGGTTTCCATTTCCTGCAGTAGTTTGGGTGTTGCCTTGTTTGCCAGTAGAGTGTTTTGTATTTTTATTTTGTGAGGACGGTTCGTTTGGCCCAATACTTTCATCATTTTCCTCACTAAGTTTATTTTCGTTGTCAAGTTCGTTTATTTCATCAACGTCATTTACAGCACCTTCCTGCTCCAATCGTTGTTGTTGTCTTACCTCCCTCTCCTTCTCTAATATGGTGTACACCTGCACAAACAACCGGTCACAATCGTCGCCCAGCTGTTTTCTTGCACATTCTTCACAAGTGTACTGACACCTTGTATTAAAGAAGTTCACTATGGCGTAAGCAGGGAGGTTTGAGCAGTCAGCATGGATAGAACTTTTACATTTCTGGCACTTCAAACACTCCAGTAAACATTGTTTGTTGCATATTGCACAGTAAGTATCCGAAGGTGGTAGGTTTTCCATTATGCACTTTAATATTCAAATACCACCTTCGATAATCACGGTAAAGCAATGATTCACGAGTTCAAAGTTCACTGTAAAAGTCACGGAGCTGGACAGGGCACGTCCGTTTCCCCCCCCCCCCCACACACACACACACGAGAGGGGTCGGGGGTTCAATCCCCGGCCGGGCGGAGACAAATTGGGCTTGTCTCCTTTCATGTGTTAGCCTCAGTTCACCTAGCTGTAAATAGGTACCTGGAATAAGTGGACGACGTTGTGACGTCCCATCTGGGGTTGGCAAAAATGGTACAAGGCGGGATGGGTATCGTATGGTTCACCTAAGCTGATGGCTACCTAAGCCTTCGGGCGAGACGGTACCGTCTATAGTGAGAATGGTACCATACAGATCCACCCTAAGCCTTCGTTTCCGATGTCGCCAATTGGCTAAAATACAGACTACACACACATCCACAGCCATTCCAACAGTACATAAAACACTTAACATGCATTTCACACAATACATTCCCAGTTAAGGAGGCGCGATAATAATGAGCTTAGCTCGCATTGCGTGGATTCCCCTTGACGAACAAGTAACTGAGTAACACACACACACACACACACACGTGTGTTAAAAGGAGTCTGACATCTAAGAACATGATCATGCTAAAGTAACTCTAGTCCATATATCTTAGTTTTTAGACACACACACAAACAAATACACACACTCTCTCTCAAACACGTGAAAAGGAGTCGGACATCTAAGAAGATGATCATGCTAAAGTAACTCTAGTCCATATAAATCTTAGTTTTTTTACCCACACACATGCGCATTTATTATTAGTATACACTAATCACCCACGCACGCACTATACACACACCACTCACCCTCTCTCTCTATCTATCTCTATCTATCTCTCTCCATCTCTCTATATATAATATTATATATATATATATATATATATATATATATATATATATATATCTATATCTATCTATCTATATGCTCAGGCCCAATCCCCATTTTGGGAGTAGCCGACTCAAGACAGAGCAAGAACAGGGAAAACACAAAAACAACATAAAACAAAAAATAAACACTGATAAAAAACACAAACTCACACACATCCAGGTCACCCAGGAGAAGACCCAGAGACCAGGGTTACCAAGGTCGCTCCAGCACTCTCCCGGCCCCTGACCACCCGGAGAGGTTCCGATCTCGGCAGGCAGACATGCAGCTGAGCCAAAGCCACAAGCCCTCCCACCACACTTCCAGGCACACCCTTCATATTAATCGTCTCCCCGGGCCAGGCGCCTGATGGACTATTATCTAGTCGAACTTGCGCCCGACCCCTTACTCCAAATGACCACGTGTTCACTCAACTATTCACAAGCATTCTCCATTCACACCTGTCCACCACCACTTCCCCTGCCTGATCTACTGTATAGTCATTCCTCTATCATCCAAAGCCTTTCTTACACAGTCTCTCCATCTCAATGGGGGTCTTCCTGCCCTTCTATCTCCCCTTGTACCTGACTCACATATTATCTTTGTAAGCCTTTCATCTCCCATTCGTTCAACATGACCATACCAGCTCAGCACCCTTCTGTCCACTCTGGCTGACAAATGTTCCTGCTGCCCCACTCTCCTACGTATCTCTTCATTCCTCAATCTGTCTCTACGAGTAACTCCACACATACTCCTCAAGCAGCTCATCTCCATCACATCCAGCCCTCTTTTCTCCTTTTTCTTCAGAGCCCATGTCTCAGCCCCATACATCACTGTTGGCACAACAATTCCTTGATACAGTGCACTTTTTACTTTCACTCCGAGATTTCTCGTCTTCCACATACTTCCCATTGCTCCGAAAACCTTCCTTCCTTCACACACTCTCTGTTTTACCTCCACTCCTGCTTATCGTTCCTCCTAGATATTTAAAACACTACTTGTTCCAATATTTCCCCATCCAGCCTCACATCTAGATTCACCCTATGCTCTCCCCTATTACACACCATTACTTTACTTTTATTGACGTTCACCTTCAGTTTCCTCTTCCACAAACCACACCAAACTCTTTGACTACCCGCTGCAGTTTCTCATCAGAATCCGCCACCAATGCCGTGTCATCAGCGAACAGCAACTGATTCAACTCCCAATCTCTACCATTCTTTCCTACTAAACCCAATCCTCTTCCCATAGTTCTCCTTTTCACCTCCCTCACCACATCATCCATAAACATATTAAACAGCCATGGTGACATTACACAACCCTGTCGCAAACCTACCTTTACCTCAAACCATTCACTCAACTCACCATTTCCTACTCTCACACATGCTCGGCTCCCTTCATAAAAACTCTTAACTGCTTCTAACAAATTTCCTCCTATTTCATAAATCCTTAACACCTTCCACATTGCTTCACGGTCCACACGATCATACGCTTTTTCCAAGTCCATAAAAGCCCAAAATATCTCCTTATGCTTCTCTAAATACTTCTCGCATAACTGTCTTACTGCAAACATCTGATCCACGCACCCTCTTCCCCTCCTAAAACCGCACTGTTCTTCTCCTATTGCAACTTCCGTACACTTTATTATCCTCTCTATCAACACCCTGCCATACAGCTTTCCACCCACTGACAATAAACTAATACCTCTATAACTTGAACACTCCTGCCGATCTCCCTTCCCCTTGTACAACGGCAATACATGCACTCTTCCAGTCTATTGGTACCATTGACACAGCAAAGCACACATTGAAAAGTCTCACCAACCAATCTATTATCACATATATATATATATATATATATATATTATTAAATCAGTTCGTATGTCTGTTTGTCTGTGTTGTTAATAGGCGACCGCAGTTTTGGGCCTGGGGAGCTGAAACTTTGCATGTGGGTGTCAATTGACCTGGGTCAGGTCATAGAGGGGGCGAGGCCACGATCGGAGGTCGTTTCGAGGCCGAAATTGAAAAATAAATAAAAATTAAATACAAAAATTGTCGTTTGGGGCAGGAGGCCTCCGATCGAAAAGGTGTATGGAACGAAAGTTGTTCGCAGCTCCCCAAAATGGGGTACGGATGAGGTCAGATCCAAAATCGGAGGTCATTTAGCGGCCGAAATCGAGATCGCCGTTTAATGAGGCACAGGGAGGTCGAGGCCGGTGATTATGGTAGTAGTAGTATTGTGATGATTGTGGTAGTAGTAATTGATGATGGTGATTATGGTTGTGGAATTTAAACCCGGGCAACGCCGGGTACCCCTGCTAATATATATTACATAAGTACTCTGCACACACACACACTTTTAAGGGAATCTATAATCTGTGAATTCGATCACGCTTAGGTTACCCCATCCCTTATAAAGAAGTATTTACCCCTCTCCCGCCCTACCCTTCTCTTTCTCTGCTAATGGAAGTTTAAATATTCTTTGAATAAGATTGTGCTCCGGCAGCCCCATTCCATCTATATTTTCTAAATCTCATAGAAGGTTGAAATCGGAGAATATTATCGTTTTTGTTTAAAAAAAAAATCTTGCTCTCTTACTTCATCGTATTTTGTACCTACCTCTTTCACCAAGGTCCTCTCCCCTTTTCAGCACTTCATTACCCCCAACCTCCTTCGTCTTCCACTTTCCTTCTTCCCCCATTTCACCCTTCCCTCCTCCTACCATTAGTCTTTCTCACCAACTCGACTTTCCCCCGCGTGTTTGCTCCAGTAGTGTATGTAGTCTGTTTATTTGTATTTATTTTGTATGTATTATTATTATTATTTTTTAGCTGACGGTCAATATATTATTTTAGCAACTAATTATTTGATGCTTAATATACACAGAATCTAGTATGTCTATGCAGCATGTTAACTATAAGTTTTCATGAATAACAAAATATTGCGTTACAAAGTCTTCGAAACAAATCCCCATATGGAGGACATGGTAAATCCCCCCCCCCCCCCCTCCTCCTCCTCCTCCTCCTCCTCCTTGTCAGGAAGAAGCAGTAATATTTGGCGATTTCAATCTGCCAGTCACAACATGGGGCGAACCACTAAATGCTCACGCGGGACATGATCTATATGCTAATCTTCAGGAAAGTGCCCTTTATCAACACGTAGAACACCCAACGAGGGGAAATAACATTCTGGATATTATTCTAACGACAAATGAAAGACTGGTAAATAGCGTTAAAATCGGGCCGGAATTTAGCTCTAGTGACCATAGGATAGTGTCCTTTAACATTAAAGTAAATAATGACAAAGAAAACGTGAGCACGGAAAAAGTACCAGATTATCGAAGGGCCGACTTTAACAAACTTAGAAGGCATCTTGCCAATACTGACTGGAGTGAAATGACCGAAACTCACGATGTAAATCGATTATGGAACATATTATCTAATAACCTAAACAAAGCAATAAATACAAGCATCCCTCTACGAAACCGGCGCCCAGCAGGCAAATATAAGCCAAAATGGTGGAATAATGAAATAAAAAACATCCTCTTAGTAAAAAAGCAGGCATACCAAAAATATAAGGCAACTCAGAATAATAGCGATAAATTAGAACACGATAGACTGCGTCGAACAACCAAAAATCTCATCAAAGGAAGTAAGAAGAATCTGGAACTTCATATTGCCAGCTCCAGCAAGTCCAATCCGAAAGAATTTTACAGCTATATAAGAAACAGAAAAACGGTAACCTTCAACAGTAGGCCCACTTGTTGCGGAAAATGGAGATCATACAGATAACAAAGTACAAATGGCGAATATCCTAAATAACTATTTTGCATCAGTCTTCACGTCGGAAGATACTACCGGTAACCGACCTACCCCTACGAATCAATCAAATGGCACTGAGCTCGAAAACTTTACGATTTATGAAGACGATATCCTGTTCGCAATCAACAATTTGAAAGTTAATAAAACCCCAGGCCCTGATAAAATATCCCCACGGATCCTAAAAGAAGCAAAACACGAATTATTAAACCCACACGCAAATCTGTTCAACAAATCATTGAATGTTGGGATAGTTCCAAACGAATGTAAACTAGCTAACGTGACACCCATATACATAAAAGGAAATAAGTCCTCTCCCGGCAATTATCGACCAATTAGCTTAACATCGGTAACGGGCAAATTAATGGAAACCATTATAAGGGACAAAATAGTAAAACATTTGGAAGAAAATAATTTAATTTAAAGATTCTCAGCACAGTTTTAGAAATAAACGTTCATGCTTAACAAACTTACTCGACTTCTTCAATGATGTTTACAAATCATATGATAAGGATAGAGCAGTTGATATAATATATCTCGATTTTCAGAAAGCTTTCGATACCGTACCCCACAAGAGACTAATTGACAAAATAAAAGCTCATGGCATAACAGGAAAAACTCTGAAATGGCTCGAAAATTGGCTCTCAGACCGTAAACAACGAGTTGTAATAAATGGTGAAGAATCAGATTGGTGCAAAGTAAATAGTGGCGTTCCCCAGGGTTCGGTATTAGGTCCTATTCTTTTTATAATTTACATAAACGACTTAGACGAAGGAATAGAATGCAAAATTTCGAAATTTGCTGACGATACAAAAATTACTAATAAAGTAACCTCAACAGTACATTGGCAAAAAGTACAAGGTGACCTAGACACTTTAGAAAACTGGGCAGAAAAATGGCAAATGAAATTCAACATAGAAAAATGCAAAGTATTACACATCGGTAGTAACAACGCTAAAAAAGATTACTCAATGAACAACATTCAACTATCAAATACAAATAATGAAAAGGATCTGAGAGTTATAATATCAAGTGACCTGAAGCCGAGTAAACAGTGTACAGAGGTAATAAAAACTGCTAATAAATTGGTGGGTTTCATCGGCAGAACATTCAAATTCAAATCAGAAAAAATCATACTTACTCTATTCAACTCATTGGTGCGTCCCCATCTCGAATACTGCGTGCAATTCTGGTCACCGTACTACCGAAAGGACATAAATAAACTTGAAAGGGTGCAACGCAGAGTCTCTAAAATGATACCCAGATTGCGTAATAAACCGTACGAAGAGCGCTTAAAAGAATTAAATTTGTTTAGCTTAACAAAGCGCAGAATGAGAGGTGACCTAATAGAGGTGTTCAAAATCTTCAAGGGATTCAGCAACCTAAATGTAAGCGAATTATTTACGATCAATCAAGCAAACACGAGAAACAATGGTTATAAGATTATAGGCAAGCGTTTTCATTCTCACGAGGCGAAGCATTTCTTCTTCAACCGCGTTGTGAATAATTGGAACAGACTACCCTCGAACATTGTAAACTGTAATACTGTCGAAACATTTAAGAACCATCTGGATAAACACATGGCAAATAACCCCCGATTAACACAGTTTCTTTCAGAATAACGCGCAACGAAATGTCAACGCATACCGCAATGTATATTGATTTTCATACATCTGTTCCCTTTCAGAATTGTAGTAAATAGAGTTAGCTTAGATTACAAATCAACTTCTTTTTTCTCCCTGTCCTGTCCGAATTTCCGTGTCAGTTTTTCAATACTACATGGTATTTTTCCTATCTGTTTCCATGCCAGCATTAGCTGGAGGGAGTGGTGGGTGGGGAGGAGCCTTCTTCTTTGCTATCCTTTTCTCTACCTCGTAGTCAGTAGATTAGTAGTTTTAGATATCCAAACTGCCCCGTAAGGACCAATAGGTCTGTTGCAGTTTGTTCTCCTTTGTATTCCTTTGTATTCCTCCTCCTCTTCTCTCTCTCTCTCTCTCTCTCTCTCTCTCTCTCTCTCTACATTATTATTCACTTCCCTCTAAAATGAGTCGGGTGTTAGTGGCCACGCCCCTTTGTTTACATTGATAATGACCAATTACAGGCCTACCTTTCTCTGACGTCACCAGAGCTACTTTGCTTCCATTCATAGTATTTATTCACTTATCCCAGGTTATTTTCTCTCTCTTTTCCTAATGTCTTTACAGGTTTACTCAATCTAATTCATGTCACTAGTATTTTCTCTTCAAATACTCATATCTTGTAATGGATCACATGTTTTCATAGATTTCATTGGGAGGTGTTTGGTGTTGGGAGGGAAATAAATATATTAGATTAATCTATAAATTTTTGTCACATTCATGCATCCTATTTTCAACATTTCCCTTTCAAATTCGTCTATTATATTTTATCCTTCTATTTTTAATTATGTATTATCGCCTACCTCCAACTTTACTTCTTTCTGTATATTTTCACGTTTTTTTTTATCTTTCCTCCACCGTCTTCCTTCTCATTTTTCTCTTCCTCCTCCTCATTCTCTTCTTCCCCTCCTCTAACTAGTCCTCCTCCCCCTTTTTTGAGTGAGGAGCGGAAGTATATGAACTCAGCCTTAGAGAGAGAGAGAGAGAGAGAGAGAGAGAGCGAGAGCGAGCTGTTACATACATTCACTGACCACACAAACCTTACGATCTAAGCGATTTGGTCAGGATTTAACTAGTAAGGATAGAACACATATAAAGATAGCACACAGAGAGAGAGAGAGAGAGAGAGAGAGTACAAATGAGTACAAAGGAAATCGAGCAACAACAGTTCTAGTGACCCTTCTAGGCTGCTTGTCCTCCAAAACACTGAGGATCAAGTGTCCAAACAGTGGTTTAGAGTGGGTAAGGGAACATTGGAAAGGGAACTACTGCCCTGGAACTAATGTCCGTGGCAGGATTAGGAAGTTAGTAGGGGACAGATGGGTTAGTAACTGAGGGGGGGATAAAATAAAGTTATTCATATACAAACGCAGTCAGTCGCGGGTTTGATGCGAGATATTTGTCTAAGCGGAGTTTAAATGAATCAACGGTGCTGCAGTCTATAACGTCTCGTCTCGGGGAAGCCCATTCCACAAGTTGACAACTTGATTGAAGAATAAATTCTTAGATTCGTGTGAGTTAAAAGATTTACCAACAATTTTGCAACCGTTTCCCCGCGTGTAATTAGATTGGTCGATAGTGAAGTACTTACTACAGTTCATATTGTCGATGCCTTTGATGATTTTGAACACTTGAATTAAGTCACCTCTTAATCTGCGCTGGGTTAAAGGAAATAGATTTAATTCTCTAAGACGCTCTTCGTATGGTTTGTTCTTTAGGCTAGGTATCATTTTGGTAACTCTACGTTGAACTCGTTCTAGCTTGTTTATATCTTTTTGGTAATAAGGGCACCAGGATTGAACGCAGTATTCCAGAAGAGGGCGGACTAAGGAATTGTAAAGGGTTAGGATAACTTCTTTGGATTTATGCTCAAATGACCTGCCTATAAAGCCAATTATTTTGTTTGCCATCTTAACAACTTCTTAACATTGTCGACTCGGTTTTAGGTTACTCAATATTGTTACTCCCAGATCGGTTTCTCTGTTTACATTCTTAAGCTGAGTGCCATTCATCGAATAGTTTGCTTTCTCATTTAGGTATCCGATATGTAGTACTTTACATTTATCCGCATTGAAACTCATTTGCCAAATTTGGGCCCAACATGACAATTTATCTAGATTGTGTTGCATATCGTTTACTTGTTCTTTTGAGAGTACGCTATTTGCAATTTTTGTATCGTCAGCAAATTTTGAGATTGTACAGGTGAGACCCTCATCTATGTCGCTGATGTAAATTAGAAAGATAATTGGTCCTAGTACCGATCCCTGGGGTACCCCACTACTTACATTGGTCCATTTAGATGCCTTACCGTTTATGACTACTCTTTGCTTTCTGTCGCTGAGCCAATTTTCTATCCATTTCAATACACCGTCTTGTATTCTATGTGCTTTTAGTTTTAGCAGTAAACGTTTGTGGGGAACTTTGTCAAAGGCCTTTTGAAAATCAAGGTATATAATATCTGCAACTTTACTCTCATCGTAGAGGTTGAGGATATCGTGGAAGAAGTCTAAGAGGTTTGTTAAACAGGAACGTTTTTTACGAAAGCCGTGTTGACTATCTTTAAGTAAGTTATTTGCCTCTAAGTGATTTACGAGTCTGTCTCTTATGACCGTTTCTAGCATTTTACATACAATTGAGGTTAAGCTAATTGGACGATAGTTACTGGGTAGGGATTTGCTGCCTTTTTTGAATATCGGTGTTACGTTGGCTAGCTTCCACTGATCAGGCATAGTCTCAGACTGCAAGGATTCATTGAATAACAATGTCAGTGGCTTGGAGAGCTCATCCTTAGCTTCCTTTAGAACTCTAGGAGAGATTGTATCAGGTCCAGGCGTTTTATTTACCTTGAGTTTATCTAAACAATTCAATACTTCTCTCTCTGTAACGGTGATATTGCTTAGAACATCTGAATTATCAATCTGAATCGGCGATGGTGTAGGGATATCACTGAGGTCTTCTGTTGTAAAAACTGATGCAAAGAAGGTATTGAGGGCATTACTCATTTGTACTTCGTCTTTGGTGTATTCTCCATTTTCATCGACTAACGGTCCAACAGTTGAAGTAACTACTTTTTTCTTTCTGATATAACTATAGAATTCTTTCGGGTTGTTTTACTTTGAGACGAGAGAGAGAGAGAACAGAGAGAGAGAGAGAGGAGAGAGAGAGAGAGAGAGAGAGAGAGAGAGAGAGAGAGAGAGAGAGAGAGAGAGAGAGAGAGAGAAAGAGAGAGAGAGAGGAGAGCGAGAGAGAGAGAGAGAGAGAGAGAGAGAGAGAGAGAGAGAGGAGAGAGAGAGAGAGAGAGAAGAGAGAGAGAGAGAGAGAGAGAGAGAGAGAGAGAGAGAGAGAGAGAGAGAGAGAGAGAGAGAGAGAGAGAGAGAGAGAGAGAGAGAGATTTTAATATATGTGTATACTTACATTCATAAATAGCCATGGCTAAGTATAATTTGGTAGCACAAACTCTCGAATTAAAGAGTGAGGGTGTAAAGGGGGTGCGGGTGGGGGGATGAAGGTAGGTAGCACACGAGCGCTTTTTCCCTCAACTTTTGTCGTCAATACTGGTCTGGCAGCCTATGGTAAAGTAATCCCGCCACCTACGTTATTCTGTCCTCCGTCTAGTTTCAGTTATCAGTGCAATAGATCCCCTAAATGTTGCTGGATAAATGTTAGGCATCGAAAATTGACGATGGAAGGTCTCATCCCCCCTTAATTTTTTGGGCGATTTTTGCATGTATTCATTATTTTTCTAGGTTCCTCCCTAGACCTCCATCAAATTAAAAAAAAAAACATCCATTAGATACCCCTTCTAGATTAATTTGTACATTTTTCGGTAGAAAAATGTGCGGCCGAAGGCCGGTTCTTCCAACATTAAAGGCTCACTATCGTTCGCCAGGGAACAAATCGACACCTAAATAGCACGAAAGGTCTAAATATTGAAGAAGAAATGGGGCGAAAGGTCTTAAAATCGACTAACTAATGGGGCAAACATCTTAACATCTGAAAACTAATGGAGCTAAACATGAGGGAGAAAGTGGTCCAGAAAAACGGCCCATCCCCCCTTAAGCCGGTATCACACGAGAGCTTTTATAGTCAACATTCTATGATCAACATATTTCTGACAACATTTCTGGAATATTGTGCACTGGTATCGGAAACTAGACTGATGATAGATGAATTTAGGTGACAAATATATTGAATCTTTACCTCATAAGCTGCTAGTTGAGGATAAATGTTGGGGGGAAAAGTGCTCGTGTGATACCGGCTTAAGGGGGGATGGGCCGGTTTTCTGGGCCTCTTTCTCCCTCATGTTTAGCCCCATTAGTTTTCAGATGTTAGTGAGGATTTACGAGAAATGTCACGCCACATAGACTTTCGCTCATGAAAGAGAGTAGCAATCAAAGACGACGATAGCTAGAGTAAAGTTAGGAAGTTAAGGGGAGGTTTTTAGTTGATTCCGTAGACTTCCATCAAGCTTAAAATTACTCCCCCTTGACCTCCTTTAAACTTAAATTACAGGCTCGCTAACGCTCGCCAGGAAAAAATCGACACTTAAATGGCAAGAATGGTCTTAAAATTGACAGAAATAGGGCGAGGGTTCTTAAAATCGCCAAACTAATGGGGCAAGCGTCTTTAAATCTCACAAGCAATGGGGCTAAACATGAGGGAGAAAGGGGTTCAGAAAAAAATACTCCAGGTGGAAATCTCCCCTTAATATTGTTGTTATGTTGTGGAGGAATGGGGATGTTTGTATGGAAGATTTTTGGAGGTTAGACTGGCAGGGTATTTGGGATTGGTATACTAGCAATCAAAAGTAGTTCGATTGAGCTCGTAGATACTAACTGACTGCAAGATAGGGTGGCGCCTTTCTTAACTTTATTATGGCTGTCATTAAACGATTTGTATTCAGCTTGGGAAGGAGGTTTAGGCATGAAAGGACTACACGTTATCGAAATGATTAACCTTTCGATTCCACACATCTTTCCTGTGCGTGTGCATGTAAACAAATTGTATTCTGTCCAGTCAAGGTTTCGAATCTACTGTGCTTAACATTCTCAGTACTGGTCGCGTCTTGTTTATTTGATTTCAGCTAAACTTAGACGATTTTCTGAAGCTTTGAGAAGATAAATGTTAGCTAAAAGGATTAATTGAGCTAGTCTGTAATCTTTTAATGGGTAGAAGTCCTTCCTAAGCTGAATACAATAGTTTACTAATTGCCAGAATATAATAAAACGGATGTCACCGGTACTGAATGGGCCTATCCTTTCAGAAACAACAAATATGAATATGCTGTATCATATTATATACTGATTATGAAGAACCTCAAGTAAATTAAGGGGGTAATTTCCATCTCAATCAATCCCTTTAACCGTCTCTTTCTAATGTTCCTAAAATCGTGTAATAATAGCCAAGAGATTAAGCCCAGCGAGAAGTTGTTAGACATCCTTATTAACCCTTTGAGGATTTTGATGAATTTTGACAGTTTAATTTGGCTATTATTTGACGGTTTTATTTAGTAAAGACGGGATCGTGAGTCAAAAGGTTTATTGAGCTCGACTTTACCCCTCTGGTTGCTCGAGATCTTTCCTAAGATGTATATAATCGTCTAATAATAAGCAGAAGACACTGTTAAAGCGCGTCATGATCCTCAAAGGGTTAAGCTTAGTGATAACGATGCCTAAAATTACCAATTTAGTACGATAGCTCCTTTCTTCCTTTTATTGTGGGTATCAATTTACGACTTAATTCACCTTACGAAGTACGACTGGTCGTGAAATTGTTAAGCACAAAAATGTAATTACCGTACCCCTCTCACACCCACAGGTCCTTCTTAAACAGATAACATACTCCAATGGTAGCTATAATGAAACAGATGGTTATATTTACATTAACATGTTACGAAACCCAAAAGTATATATATATATATATATATATATATATATATATATATATATATATATATATATATATATATATATATATATATATATATATATATATATATATATATATATTACATGCCATGACACCCTCCTCCATTTTATCCTGGCAATCATTAGATATGTATGTTCATTTGATATGTGGGTGTAGAAAGGTTGATTGAGATGGTTTGTACCAGTATGAGTTCAATAGAGATTCTTTCTAGGCGGTATAGAATCTCCTAATGATAATAAGAATAGAATATGAAATAGCCTTATTGGTAATGGAAGGGTAAATACAAGATACAGTATTATCGTATGTATATGCCTATTTGTATATCCATGTATGCTGTATATATCTAACCATCGTCTCTCCTTCCAACAGAATCGCATGTCCACGATCGAATCCCGCTTGAAGGGCCTCCGTTCCACCCCACCCCTCTCCCCCCTCACCTCACCCCCTCACGACTCTACGAGAGGGGAGGAGAAGGTGGAGGAAGGGGAGGAGGTGAGGGTAGGAACCACGGTGACGTCCAGTGTGACATCAGTGATCAAGGATGTCATACGCTTTGAAGGTGAGGAAGGAGAGAGAGAGAGAGAGAGAGAGAGAGAGAGAGAGAGAGAGAGAGAGAGAGAGAGAGAGAGAGAGAGAGAGAGAGAGAGAGTACAAAGGAAATCAAGCAACAACAGGTCTAGTGACCCTTCTAGGCTGCTTGTCCTCCAAAACACTGAGGATCAAGTGTCCAAACAGTGGTTTAGAGTGGGTAAGGGAACATTGGAAAGGGAACTACTGCCCTAGAACTAATGTCCGTGGCAGGATTAGGAAGTTAGTAGGGGACAGAGGGGTTAGTAACTGAGGGGGGGATAAAATAAAGTTATTCATTTACAAACGCAGTCAGTCGCGGGTTTTATGCGAGATATTTGGCTAAGCGGAGTTTAAATGAATCAACGGTGCTGCAGTCTATAACGTCTCGGGGAAGCCCATTCCACAAGTTGACAACTTGATTGAAGAATAAATTCTTAGATTCGTGTGAGTTAAAAGATTTACCAACAATTTTGCAACCGTTTCCCCGCGTGTAATTAGATTGGTCGATAGTGAAGTACTTACTACAGTTCATATTGTCGATGCCTTTGATGATTTTGAACACTTGAAATAAGTCACCTCTTAATCTGCGCTGGGTTAAAGGAAATAGATTTAATTCTCTAAGACGCTCTTCGTATGGTTTGTTCTTTAGGCTAGGTATCATTTTGGTAACTCTACGTTGAGAGAGAGAGAGAGAGAGAGAGAGAGAGAGAGAGAGATTTATATAATCTCCAGGATGCAATCCACAGGTCATCATATTTGTATTCCATGCTTCTAGCCACTTGGCCATAATGTGTAAAAAATGTGTGTGATATTTTCTCCACCAACTCAACCTTAGGTGAAATAAATCAAGATGTCCCTGTACTTAATTTTAATTCGCCTGAAATTCCCTCACTTAAGATCCACACCAGACATGTCAAAACTATTTTGCAGAATCTCTCAGTAGATAAGGCTCCTGGTCCAGATGAAATTCCTCCAATAGTACTTAAGAATTGCTCCTTGGTGCTCGCTCCTGTATTGGCAAAATTTTCCGTCTATGTACTCATACCTCATGCTTCCCAGTACCCTGGAAAGAAGCAAACATCCATCCAGTTCCTAAAAAAGGTGCCTCTTCAGATCCATCAAACTACAGACCAATAGCTATAACTTCCACTCTTGGTAAAGTCTTTGAAATTATATTAAATAATCACATAATTAAGCATCTTGAGAATAATAAATTAATCAGTGATAGGCAATATGGTTTTAGACGATGTCGATCAACTGCAGACATTCTTTGCCTTCTTACGCATCAAATCAACCAAGCTACAGACCAACATGGTGAAACACATACAATAGCACTGGATATATCAAAGGCATTTGATAGAGTCTGGCATCAATCCTTATTGTCGAAGATGTCACACTACGGCCTTGCATCATTAGTTCCACTAATTTCTTCTTATCTTCATAACAGAAAAATACGTGTTGTTGTTGTTGTTGTTGTTTTTCCCCAAGCTGCCTGGCCGAACAGCCCCAAGGCCCCGAGCAAGGCCAAGGCCATAACCGAGCGCCCCACAGAACCCTCCCTGCCGACCACAATAAAGCCTGGGTGACCGAAGCCACTCCATGGCGGAAGAAAAATATGTGTAATGGTAGATGGCCTTTATTCTCAATTTCACTCAATAAATGCTGGTGTTCCCCAGGGATCAGTTTTGGCCCCAACTCTGTTCCTCATTCATATCAATGATCTCATATCTACCACTCATAATCCAATACATTCCTATGCAGATGACTCAACACTCCACAGTTCCTTCACATTTACCAATTCTTTCACCCAACCCGATCTTATAAATTCAAAAATAAGCACTGCAATTTCTCTGAACCAGGACCTTTCTAGAATTGAAGAATGAGGACAAAAGAATCTAGTTTCCTTTAATGCACAGAAAACCAAGTACATTCAATTTTCTAACAGACAGAATCTCACTGACTCCCATATTTTTTTTAATGATGTAAATATTCCCACTTCCCCTAGTATTGACATTCTCGGTGTAACATTAACTACTAACTTGAGCTGGACACATTATGTTAGAAGCATTGCTAAGAATGCCTCTAAAAAACTGGGACTCCTGTACAGAGTTCGAGAATTCTTCACTGACGAGCAGTTGGCCGTAATATATAAAAGTCATGTGTGTTCTCAGATGGATTACTGTTCACCTCTGTGGAGTGGAAGTGGAGTGGTTGCATTGAGGCAGTTGGACAAAATTCAAAATAAAGCTATTAGATTAATCAATAACCCTGCAATCACACAGGACCTTCCTACATTATCCATACGAAGAAACGTTGCATCCCTTGCATTATTCTACAGATATTTTCACAGCAATTGTTCCGAGGAACTTGCTTCAATTGTGCCGCCTCTCCACATCTTTCCCCGTAGAACTAGGGCAGCTGAGAGCGCCCATGAATTTACACTTTCTCCTCCACAATGCAGAACTTCTGCTTATCAAAATTAATTTATCCCTAGAACTACTACTCTTTGGAATTCACTTCCCTCGAATTGCTTTCCACAAACTTACAATCTACAAATGTTTAAATCCAGTTGTTACAAACATTTTATGAATGAAGGATGCCTTTAGGCACATGGACCTTTTTGTTTTATCTGTGTTTTTCCTTCCTCCGTTCATTGTCTCTTATAAAAAAAAAAAAAAAAAAGAAAGTCTGGCAACTATTATGTATTTCTTTGGAGAAAGGGAAATCTTTAGGTGAGGACTTGTATAATTTCATATTGCTACGAAAGACCTATATTCTCAGATTACAATTACACAAATTTTACACCTGACCCCACATTACTCAGGTCAAAATTTTAAATTTTAATCAATACCTGGCAAGCATAAATTTGTCCATACATGGGGCTACATTTATTCAATCTGTTCAGTCTCTATAGCAGTGGTATTAATCGTAAAGTACCGTATATTGAATAAGCATAAACTAGTAGAGGCATTGTAATTTTTAAGGGGGGGGGTCACCGTTTTTTATCTTTTCTCTCCTTTTCTCGCTTTCCCTGGCTTTTATCCATTCGGCCCCATTCAGCCCACTGTTTTAAGACGTTTATCTCCATCCAGATGTCAATCTCTTCCTGGCGAGCGATAGCGAGCCAGCATTGTATGGAGAAATCCGGCTTTGCCGGAGAAATTTTTCTATCAAAGAATGTACAAATTTAGCTTGCCGTCCCCCCCCCCACAAAAAAAAATAAATATATATACTGTATATACCGGTATATATATATATGCTAGCTCGCTACCAGGAAAATATTGACACCTGGATGGGGGTAAACATCTTAAAATAATAGGCTGAATGGGGCCGAATGGATACAACCCCAAGAGAGAGGGAGAGAAAGAGAAAACAAGCGAGGTGGCCCCCCTTAACCCCTATGTGTCGGCGCGCAACATAAGTCGAGTATAATAAATCTGGACTATCTGGCGGCGCGCGACATAGGTCGTGTGGCAATTTCAGCACGTAATGTTGCTGAGAGAGAGAGAGACAAGTGGTGGCAGGAGAGTAGTGAGCGTATGACTGCTCCAGACCACCGCGGCGAACCTACTGACACGAATCCCACCTCCTCCCTCCCTCTCTCACTCGCTACATACTGAATTGTATGGGGAAAGTACCGAATTACATGCTTTTTGCACTCGCGTTGCGCGGTTGTTGCAAGAAAACTAGCCGTCATAAAAGGATCGTTATGGTGTCATTGGAAAGCTCTGTTTATGCCCTTTCAGGGATAGATAATTGGTTTACGCTCTGGGTCTTATTTAAGCATGAAAATGATCACGTAAACAGCCCTATTTTGGCTAAAAACACCCCGATGGGCGGTACATATAAATAAACCGCTAGCCCGCTAATAAGGTGTTAAAGCAACTTTATTGGACGTAAAGTAGCGGAATGAGTAAGAACAAGTGTTAAACGATATATCCTTGAAAATGCTGTGCATAATTTGGCTTTAACCTGTACAGTACCGGTGACGTCCTTTTAATTATATTCTGCCAATAATTCTGGCAACGATTACACGATTTTAGTCAGCTTAAATTAAGAAGGATGTCTACCCATTAGAAGGCTACAAACTATCGCGATTAATCCTCTTAGCTACCATATTTACTTCCTATGCTTCACATAAAATCGTCCAAATGTAGCTGAAGTCGATTAAAAAAGACGTCACCAGCACCGAAATGGTGAAGCTATTATAAGGGTATATATATATTTCCTGCAACACACCTACAATACACCTTTCATTGCGTTTTTATCAGACATTGTTTTAGTCTGCCAAAACTAATGGGGCTAGACATGAGGGAGAAGGATAGGGTTAGAAAAACTACCCATCTCCCCTAATACAGTAACATGGTACTTCTCACCTTTTTATTTTCTTATTTCGTCTGGTTATAATTTGTTCTTTCATATGTTTTATTTATTATTATAGTACCTTTGTATATCATTTATTACCTTTATTATCTGGTTACCTATTTAACATTCACATCTGCTTCATTCACCATCTCTGTCCCCTCAGAGAGAGTACTGAGTGGCGAGGGAGGGGAGCTGCGCCCCCCGTCCCCCCTGGTCAGCCCCCCCACTCACCCCCCAGACTCCTCACCCGTCCTCATTCTCGCCTCGCTGGACAAGAGTATACTGCAGGTTAGTGTTGTTAGTTTGTTTTCATAATGGTTCGTGATTTATTGTGTTTTTATATATATTTTCCTTCATATTTTGTAATTATATTTACACATAGTTTGTTATTACTTTTTTTTTTTTTTTTACTCTGCTACTATTTTTTATTATTGTATTATTATTATTATTTATATTATTATTATTACTATTATTTTGGGAGAGGGGGTCGGGCGCCAGTTGGATTAGATAATAGTCCGTCAGGTGCCTGGCCCAGGGAGCCGGTATATACTGTATGCAGGGTCATCCTGGATGCGTGGTGTGCTCCGCACCATGTCTGCCTGCTGAGACCGGAACTTCTCCGGGAGGTCGGGGGCCGGGGGAGTACTGGAGTGCCCTTAGTGATCCCTGGTCACTGGGTCTTCTGGGTGACCTAGATATGTGTGATTTTTTAACCCGTGGAGCCCCGGCTAGTTTTGTAATGTTTGTTCACCAGAATCCGGCCGGTTTTCAAAAAATTGTTTTATTCCAGAAACAATAGCGAATGGGTTAGAAATGAAGGAAAAACCACGAAAAACCGCTCAAAAAGCTTTAAAAATGGTCCTACAGAGCCCCCGAAAATGTATTTTACAAGAGTAAAAAAATTGAAGGCAATTACCCCAAAAAACCAGGTTATTGCGCGCTCACGCACGTGGACTTTGAGAGTTTTCAACCATCGGCACGGTTGCGTGGGATACGTACACAGTTCCCATACAAATCTGAGCCCTCTTGAGTGGCTACACCTGAGGTTACGGTCGGCGCAATTAGGGTGACGCGTCAGGCGCGTCTCTGGGGCTGTGCGTTACATACATCGCCGACGCGTCAGACGCGTCGCTGGGGCTGTACGGGTTAAGGGGGGTGGGCCTTTGTCTCGAGTCGGCCACACCCAGCTATGGGGTATGTGTCTGAGTATATACATACATTATACCTACATACTGTACATACATCTAATATTATTTCGGTGGAGAAGAAAGGATATTGTGCAGTAAGGTTTTTATATGATTTATTTATATATGTTCTCTATTGGTATACTGTCTTTTATTACTATACAATTTCAATGTGAATCTCCGATCCCCGCTGCTCAACAGGTAAGTTTCATCAATATTATTCACCAGTGTTATGTGTCGTTGAATGATGTGTTGGTTACACGTAATTGTTGAGTCTCTTTAACCCCTTCAATGCGTTGGTGTCATTGTTGCTTAATAATTTGGGAAACGGTTAAGTTTCCTTAAAACACCGTGGTGTAGTGGATTAAAGCATGGACACTCGTCTAGACTGGTTAGAGTCCGGCTGAGAGTATAAACCATTTAGTAGCTCACGTGTATTTGTGAGATATACTTTATATTAATGACTCATATTTGGCTGGGCGAGAATTAAATGAAATCTCTATAACCCGAGTTGCGTGGGATAACTTGTAAAAAAACCTGTATGGGCATTGAAATATGGATTCAACGACTTGTGTTGAAATTGAAATACATTCTCCAAGTATGATTTCCCTTTTCCTTATTATAAATAGGAAAAGGTTAAGTTTCTTTTATCACACCG
>CM064568.1:48278027-48329941 GCA_032716605.1 Paralithodes platypus | reverse complement strand
AGAGAGATTGGAGGGAGGAGAGAGGAGGAATGAGAGAGGAGAAGAAGGGTATGGGAGTTCAGGAAGGGTAGAGATGGTTGAGAGATGGGGTGATGAGTGGATTGAAGAGTGTTGTGAGAGGAGAGAGAGAGGAGGTGAGAGAGACGAGAGAGTGGAGATTGAAGAGAGAGAGAAGAGAGAGATTGGAGAGAGGAGAGAGGGAGAGAGAGAGAAGAGAAGAAGAACAAAGGAAAGAAAGCAACACACAGGACCTCCTAGTGTGACCCTTCTAGGCTGCTTGTCCTCCAAAACACTGAGGATCAAGTGTCAGAGGGTTTACAGTGGGTGAGGGAACATTGGAAAGGAAACTACTGCCCTGGAACTAATGTTCGTGGCAGGATTAGGAAGTTAGTAGGGGACAGATGGGTTAGTAACTGAGGGAGGGATAAAATAAAGGGCTGAGCATATAGATAGATAGATAGATTTACAAACGCAGTTAGTCGCGGGTTTGATGCGAGATATTTGTCTAAGCGGAGTTTAAACGAATCAACGGTGCTGCAGTCTATAACGTCTCGGGGAAGCCCATTCCACAAGTTGACAACTCGATTGAAGAAGAAATTCTTAGATTCGTGTGAGTTAAAAGATTTACCAATAATTTTGCAACCGTTTCCCCGCGTGTAATTAGATTGGTCGATAGTGAAGTACTTACTACAGTTCATATTGTCAATGCCTTTGATGATTTTGAACACTTGAATTAAGTCACCTCTTAATCTGCTCTGGGTTAAAGGAAATAATTTACTTCTCTAAGACGCTCCTCGTATGGTTTGTTCTTTAGGCTAGGTATCATTTTGGTAACTCTACGTTGAACTCGTTCTAGCTTTTTTATATCTTTTTGGTAATAAGGGCACCAGGATTGAACGCAGTATTCCAGAAGAGGGCGGGCTAAGGAATTGTAAAGGGTTAGGATACCTTCTTTGGATTTATGCTCAAATGACCTGCCTATAAAGCCAATTATTTTGTTTGCCTTCTTAACAACTTCTGAACATTGTCGACTCGGTTTTAGGTTACTCGATATTGTTACTCCCAGATCGGTTTCTCTGTTTACATTCTTAAGCCGAGTGCCATTCATCGAATAGTTTGCTTTCTCATTTAGGTATCCGATATGTAGTACTTTACATTTATCCGCATTGAAACTCATTTGCCAAATTTGGGCCAAAAATGACAATTTATCTAGATTGTGTTGCATATCGTCAACTTGTTCTTTTGGAGTACGCTATTTGCAATTTTTGTATCGTCAGCAAATTTGAGGATTGTACAGGTGAGACCCTCATCTATGTCGTTGATGTAAATTATAAAGAGAATTGGTCCTAGTACCGATCCCTGGGGTACCCCGCTACTTACATTGGTCCATTTAGATGCCTTACCGTTTATGACTACTCTTTGCTTTCTGTCGCTGAGCCAATTTTCAATCCATTTCAACACACCGTCTTGTATTCCATGCGCTTTTAGTTTTAGCAGTAAACGTTTGTGGGGACCTTTGTCAAAGGCCTTTTGAAAATCAAGGTATATAATATCTACAGCTTTACTCTCATCGTAGAGGTTGAGGATATCGTGGAAGAAGTCTAAGAGGTTTGTTAAACAGGAACGTTTTTTACGAAAGCAGTGTTGAGTATCTTTAAGTAAGTTATTTGCCTCTAAGTGATTTACGGTCTGTCTCTTATGACCGTTTCTAGCATTTTACATACAATTGAGGTTAAGCTAATTGGACGATAGTTACTGGGTAGGGATTTGCTGCTTTTTTTTAATATCGGTGTTACGTTGGCTAGCTTCCACTGATCAGACATAGTCCCAGACTGCAAGGATTCATTGTATAGCAATGTCAGTGGTTTGGAGAGCTCATCCTTAGCTTCCTTTAGAACTCTAGGCGAGATTGTATCAGGTCCAGGCGTTTTATTTATTATTTACCTCGAGTGTATCTAAACAATTCGAGAGAGAGAGAGAGGTGAGAGACGGGAGATGAGAGAGAGAGGAGAGCGTGGAGAAGAGAGAGAGAGAGAGAGAGAGAGAGAGAGAAAGATATATAGACAGAGAGAGAGAGAGAGAAAGATATATAGACAGAGAGAGAGAGAGATATATATAGACAGAGAGAGAGAGAGAGAGAGAGACAGAGCGAGAGAGATGTGTTTACAGAGATGAGAGAGTAGAGAGAGTGGGGACCATGAGAGAGAGAGAGAGAGGTGCATAGTTACATAAATACACAGACCTTACAGCCCCTACTAGGCAGTCTGGCCTTAATTCAAACAAAATGTGCTAAGTGGAAGGTAAACAAAGCAGAAAGCTCTCTTCCCACCCACCGAAATAACTAGTTAAGGAGGGTCGCCTGCTTTTTTCTCTCTCTCCTTTTCTCTCTTTGCCTGGCGCTTGTAGGCTATCCATTCAGACCCATTCAACTAATTGTTTTAAGACGTTTATCCCCATCCAGGTGTCGATGTCTTTCTGGCGAGCGTTAGCAAGCCAGTATTGTATGGAGAAATCCGACTTTGCCGGAGAAATTTTTCTATCGAAAAATGTACAAATTTAGCTTGCCGTCAAAACAAAAATACATATATACTGGCTCGCTACCGCTCGCCAGGAAAACATTGACACCTGGATGGGGGTAAGTTTTAAAACAATAGGCTGAATGGGGCCGAATGAATGCAAGCCAAAGAGAGAGGGAGAGAAAGAGAAAAAAAGCGAGGTGGGCTCCCTTAAGATGAAGGAAAAGATAAATTGTATGTTGCTTTTCACACATTGTAAAATGGTGTACACAAGAATATGTAGACTTGTTTCTTTATTGTCAGTTCTTAGGGGGTCACCGTTTTTGTTTTATCTTTCTCTCCTTTTCTCTCCTTCTCTGGCTTGTATCCATTCGGCCCCATTCAGCCAACTGTTTTAAGACGTTTATCCCCATCCAAGTGTTTATTTCTTCCTGGCGAGCGCTAGCGAGCGAGGGGAAATCCGGCTTCGCCGGACACATTTTTCTATCGAAAAATTTACAAATGTAGCTTGCTGTCAAAACAAAAATATATACTGGCTCGCTACCGCTCGCCAGGAAAATATTGACACCTGGATGGGGGTAAACGTCTTAAAACAGTTGGCTGAATGGGGCCGAATGGATACAAGCCAAAGAGAGAGAGGGAGAGAGAGAAAAAAAAGCGTGGTGGGCTCCCTTACCCATGTTCTCAACTTAATTACTTACGATATATATTACGAAGGGCTTGTACTGTCGCGCTAATACAGTAAGTCATGTCCCATCTGTCATTACGTTTGGCTTTAGCTATGCTGTATTGATGTCTGTCGGATATTGAATAGGGTGGGTAAGTGTAGGAAAATGTTTGTATATTTCACTCGATATGAACAAATGAAGCGTAGATAATACTGATACCAATTATTGATCAAAATATACTTGGTGCAGAGACAAAACTTATTAGCACGACTGTACCATAATGTGCACACACACTTTTAGAGTACATACCGGTACATATGAAATATGGATAGGTCGCTTCATATCGCGAAATCATCTATCATCAAACGCTTTCATCTCCGCGGGGATGGCAACGAATGAATCACGCTTATATATACTGATAAGTAGAAAATAAGAATGATATGCGTCAAAATGTACAGAATCTATCTATCTATTATATATTTACTGTGCTTTTTTCAGCTTTAAACAATTTTCGCTTTTACTTGGTATTGACGAGTTGGTTATTTAAAACGTGGACAATCTATACAATTTTTTTTTAAATGCAATTCTACTTACATGTGTGGAAGAGAAAGTTGCACATACCTGTAAATAAACTTAAATTAGTTATTATATCCAATGGATTACAAACATGCTATGCAATGCAACACAAACACACATATACTGTAGCATATATATATATAGAGAGAGAGAGAGAGAGAGAGATCCCTACGATGTGAACAGCATTGTTTATAAACGACTAATTCTGTAAACCAAAGTTAATAGAATGTTTTGCAATCAATTATGCATAACATTTACTATATTTAAAGACGTAATAATTGCAATATTGTGCGCGTGTGTGTACAGTATATGTAAATAGCCTAAACAAAATAAATTAGATTTAATACTGTCGTGTTAAGTTTAATTTGAGATTCATAACCAAATGTACAAAATAGTACATAATGCGAATATTAACATCGATGAAAATGCATAATTACTGTGAATTATAACACATCGATAGGCTAAACCCCGACTCGCATACACACTAAATATATGGGTATGAAAAGGGTTTATAAAGTGTCCATTATAATATAGCCATATCATGTTGTTACGGCTGGATCGGCAATACATATTCGGGATTCTTGATCGTAGGACAGAAATGGCTTAAGTGACAACGACACGCTCGATTCCAGTCCCAAATACTATATGCTCCAGACAACAAAAGCACCAACGCCCTACAGAGTTATCGTCTACGGTAACGAGGTACCTTAACTCGGCGAAAGTGCACAACAGGGGTAGGCTATGAGGCTAAACTCCCTCAGACATTTATAGGTTACGTTATTACTAAAGAAATGCAATACTCAAGAAACTACGTTAATATTAAGCCTCTAATAATGTAGAATAGAAGCAGGCTAAAGGTATGACAGTGAAATGCTAAATGACAAATGTACACGCCTACTTGAAAGCGCGTGCACTACACTAACTGTCCCCTACTAACATGCACTAGCATGTAGCATACAAGATGTTCATGATCCAGTAGATACCTAATAATACACATGGGAGGAACATAAACAGTAGTCACTTATTATAATAATGAATCTATACTTGGAATAACTAAAAGGTTGCAGGCAACAGTACTGCGCCGGTAGCCTACTACCGCATAGGCTACTTCGCTTCTCTCACTCTGTCTCCCCTCCGAGTCCGTATGCGCCCTACGCAACAGAACTCCGGACACAGCAGCAAAACGACAGTGCAGTTAATTGATACATGAAAGTATTAATAGTGTTGTCTTGTGTGTGAGTAATGTGTATTGTAAAGTGTTATAGATATATACTTAAAGAGAGCTGCAATGCATAGTAAAATAAAGATATATCCCACTCATCATCCCCATGTGTTCTAGCTAGCAGGCCAAGTCACAGGAACAACGAGTCCCAGCACCGAAAGCGAGAACCCAGAAGACTGTAGAAAACACAAGGACAGATAAATTACGTTACTCTACTATACCGGCACTACGAGCGAGCTGTAGTCTCGGGTGCTACACTCGCTCCTGGCTCGGTATGCAAATCAAGGCTAAGTCCTCGTCCCTCTACAGACAACTCCTGGGCATGGTCGGGCTCTTACACATGGCACCAGTCTAGTCACAAATGGGATGATGAGCAGGGCATATAACTCGTGAACATGTAGAACGTTCACCAACTATCCTCATCAAGAAGATCGCTGTTCACATTAACCCCTTAAATCTAATACATGTAAATATATGCTTGTCCTAAGAGTAATACGAGAGGTGAGTGCTGAAACTCCTTTAGGACCTCAAGGGAAGGTTATGCATTTAAATAGAGAGAAGAATGAAATGAGAGTAATGTCGTCAGAGAGAAAGAGTGCAACCGTGAGAAGTTGGGAGAGAGAGCAAGGGATGTTAGAATCTCAAAGGTTCTAGGCAACCTGGTCAAGGAACACACAGCCAACCTCCAGGCAGTGTGCTGTACGACAACATGGGCCCAGCCCAGGCAGGCAACAATGGACTACCAACCCTATCGCGCCTAGCTATAAGGGCAAGGCTGCCAACCAGTCCATACGTCTGGCAACCACCCGGCCGGCAGCGCGGCGCGTTGCTACCCTCTTGCTCTGAAGCCTAACTCACTCTCTCTCTCTGAATTCCCATTGTATTATCTATCAACTTCTCTATTGATACTACATATTAAATGGAAGGTCTCGACATGGCTTAAAACAAAACCCACCACTGGCTAGCACATGACGAGACCTTTGCAGAGATACAAAGAACATAGTTATAAGTTGTCACACTCAATATACATTGCGGCTGACGGTAGCCAGATCACGGGCGGTACAGTCGAGTACCAAGGAGTACAATCAGGTTGCGTTGCACAGCACTGGAGTGCGTCACAATGTATACTGTATATGGGGATTGCATGAGGAAGAAAGGGGACCAGGAAAATGGGCATCTCCCCTTAATGTATGGATACAAAGGTATTTCGCTATGAATATAGTCAATTATTATATATATATATATATATATACTGTATATACTTTATATGTTTATCTGAAGTTTCTGATGATATTAGCATTATAACTTTCAGTAATGTGCCTTATTGGTTCTGAATCACTTTTTTTCATAAATTTTAAATTTTGGGGCGATGGCCTACTATTGCTACGTATAGTTTGTATATTATAATATTTTACCTTACTGAATCGATGTAGTTGTTAAGAATCGCATATTGTAAATATAATTCGTAGGGGTTAATATTTGTATCTGCTCTCACTGCTTGCCTTCCAATATCGACTGCAAACAAATGTGAGTATTAAAAACTATACCCCCAAATATAGGTATTTTAGTAGTAATACACCGATCTAATAAAAGCAAGGAGAGATAAATCACTCGATAAACCTAATGTCTTTATGGGGTGAAACGTCAAAATAATCGCCAAACTAATGAGATGTAACTTCTTAACCCCTTCTGTACTGGCGACGTCTTTTAAATGTTATTCTAGCTATGTTGAGACGACTGTGTGCAGTTTATAAAGGATCTGTGGCAGTAAAAAGGGTTAAGTGAGATAGTTCGATACCTGTTTATTTCCTACTTTACTCCAACCATCTGGTCTGGTCTGTTTATTGCTGGAGGCCCATTTTAAACTGAATAATACCGTCTTATAGTTGCCCGAATAAAGTAAAAGGATGGCACCGGTACTGAATGCGTTATACTCTCCAAACTAAAAGAACGAAACAGCAAGTAGTTGCCTTTTCTCCCTCATGTTTGGCTCAGAGATTTTAAGACGTTGTTCCATTAAGTTGGCGCTTTTAAGTCCCTTCGCCCCATTTCTTTGTCAATGTAAAGACCTTTCGTGACATTTAGCTGTCTATTCTTTGCTGGCGAGCGATAGCAAGCTAGAATTAAGAGTTAGAATTAAGAGTTGAAGGAGTGCCAAACTACCCAGGCGGCGAAGCAGACCAGCGAGCGAACCTGCGAGTGGGAAACCAGCTCGTCCGCATACCAGCAAACAAGCCTTCACACCTGCGTGCGTCATAGGGGACCCTGCAAACTACTTCGATGACCCGACGCTATGACGTATGATCGACGCCAGGAGACCCCATTGGACCACGCACCTGCTACGCAACTCGAGGACCTGTGATAGGGGCGCGCACCATCACTCGCCTCCTGATTCGTTCCTACACCATCATTGTTTAGTATATAAGACCCGAGTAGTGGGCATTCAAATCAGTCTCATTTGAAGTTGGGGAAGGTGAACTTGCAGCTGGAGGAAGACGGGGTGAAGTATTATAATGGGATTGTGACTGTCAGTCAGATTATATAAGTGTGTGTTAAGTGTGTTCGGTGTAAACACTTACGTTATGTTGGTTAGTGAGATATTTGATTGGGAATTAACGTTAACGCTACTATTATGTACTTAACTCTTTGATTGGGAATTAACGTTGACGCTACTATTATGTACTTAACTATTTGATTGGGAATTAACGTTAACGCTATTAAATATATATGTACTTAACTATTTTAGTTGACTGACTTGTGGACTAAAGCAACTCTTTAAGTAATTGGGTTATGATGAAAGTAATACTATTGTTTTATATTAATACTTACGAGTTCTTTCATTTTCTTTTAATTAAGCTTACATTGCTTAACGGTGCTTAGTACGGTGATACTATTGTCTCATATTAGTAATATCGCCTTAGCCTAACATGGCTGTTTTAATGTTACTTCTAGTGATTTCCTAAGCTGAAAAAAATTCTTTTAGCTTCAAAATATTATTTTTGCTTTTTCATATTATTTGAGGGAGACCTGAATCGAATCTATGAAGCGATCCTGTAACTTAATTTACTCATAATCAAACCTCCATGTTACGTGGTTAAGAAATACATTTAACTAATTATTAAATATATATCTAACTTTTTATGTGACTTTGATATTAATCCTGATGATAATAATAATATAATACTATTAACGTAAGACAAGAACCAAGAATAATTACACTAAATATAAATAAACGGACATATAAGAACACTATCTATTCATTTCAAAAAGGGGTAAGAGACAGAAATATTCTTACTTTACTATTTATCTTTCAAGACTTTTTATAGAATTAATAGTCTTTCTTTAGATATAACTTATTCGGTTCATAACCATAGCCTACTAAGCTTCGGTTAAATAATAATTCTTTATAAATACTACATGACTTTAATTAGTTTCAGTATTTTTCATAATTAAAGAGTATCAGTCAATAAAGGATACTAAGTCCTAAGATCCAAAAGGAAAGGAAGCAACAACAGGAAATAATGTTATTAGATTTTACTTTTGTTTTGCCTTCAGCTGACTGATACCTTAATATATATCTCTGTGCTATCTAGATTCATCAAGTTAACCACTTGAGGATCAAGATACATAACAGAAGAGTGGCGACCTCGCCAGGATTCGTTTCATACAGCAGTTTCACTCAGTTTCATTACCGTTTCACTACTTAAAAATCAAATATTAATCATGCCTCATCTAATTAATGACGAAGATGCTAGAGTTTTCATAGAATCAGAACCCACAGCCCCTGATATTGACTGTCTGTCAAAATCCGAACTGAAAGTGCTTGCCTCGCATCTCCAGTTAACTGTCTCAAACATGTCCAAAGTAGAGGTGGCTCAGACCATAAAAACCCACCTGTCCCCTGTAGAAGGCGGGGAGGGTGACGGAGCAGTTGGTGGCATCCCGAGTAAACCTAGCCAACTTGATGAACAATTGCCACCTGGTTTGACCGGTGATCAAATATTAGAACTAGCCAGAATAAAAGCAAATACCGACTTAGAACTAGCCAGCATAAAAGCCAGAGCAACGACAGAACAATGTGAATATCAATATCGTACGGCTCAACTAAATGTCAATACAAATGCTCCCTTAACCTAAGAAGTGCGCATGGGGGTAATTAGAAACGTCCGCCTGTGCTGACGTATTTGAGCTGTTTCCATCACTAAAATATTCATTTTACCATAAATAGCATTAATACTTATCCATACGCGCCTATTATGGGTTGATTATAAAGGTATTAACCTATAGGTATTAAACAACAATAAAACTAGTGAAAACAGCGTTTGGATGGTCAAAATCGGAGATACAGGCCGCGAGTTATATAATGTATGGGTGCGGCAACCTGCTTTCCCGCCAATTTCCCCCAAGGCCACTGAGACACAGTCGATCGATACTCTCTCTCTCTCTCTCTTGCACTCGCTTGCTAACAGTGCTGACAATGCCCTGCTTGCAACTCGCTAATGTTAGCACGAAAATATACCTCAGAATAAGGGAATAACAGGGAAAATAGGTGATAACTGAAGGAGGGGAGGAAAGTGGGGAAGGAGGGGAGGTAGAGGAGTTATATTTTGCATGGCCCATGGGCAAAAAAAATAAAAACATTTTTTTTTTTTTCGATGTTTAACCCTTTAAAAGCAGCTCACCACATAAGTCGTATTTAATAAAGCTGGACTATGTGGCAGCGCTCGACATAGGTCGAGTGGCAATTTCAGCACGTAATGTTGCTGAGAGAGAGAGACAAGTGGTGGCAGGAGACTAGCGAGCGTATGACTGCTCCAGACCACCGCGGCGAACCTACTGACACGAATCTCAGCTCCCTCCTCCCTCTCTCACTCGCTACATACTGAATTGAATGGGGAAAGTACCGAATTACATGCTTTTTGCACTCGCGTTGCACGGTTATTGCAAGAAAACTAGCCATCATAAAAGGATCGTTATGGTGTCATTCGAAAGCTCTGTTTATGCCCTTTCAGGGATAGGTACTTGTTTTACGTTCTGGGTCTTATTTAGGCATGAAAATGATCACGTAAACAGCCCTATTTTGGCTAAAAACACCCCGCTGGGCGGTACATATAAATAAACCGCATAGGCCGCTAAAGAAGGGTTAAAGTTGATTTTTTGTTTTCTCTGACTCTTAACCCTTAATTAGCGGCTCACCACATAAGTCGTATTTAATACAGCTGGACTATGTGGCGGCGCTCGACGTAGGTCGAGTGGCAATTTCAGCACGTAATGTTGCTGAGAGAGAGAGACAAGTGGTGGCAGGAGAGTAGCGAGCGTATGACTGCTCCAGACCACCGCGGCGAACATACTGACACGAATCCCAGCTCCCTCCTCCCTCTCTCACTCGCTATATAAGGAATTGTATCGGGAAAGTGGCTAATTACATGCTTTTTGCACTCGCGTTGCACGGTTATTGCAAGAAAACTAGCCATCATAAAAGGATCGTTATGGTGTCATTCGAAAGCTCTGTTTATGCCCTTTCAGGGATAGGTACTTGTTTTACGTTCTGGGTCTTATTTAGGCATGAAAATGATCACGTAAACAGCCCTATTTTGGCTAAAAACACCCCGCTGGGCGGTACATATAAATAAACCGCATAGGCCGCTCGTAAGGTGTTAAGAGTCTTCCCGCAGTCCGCCGGTGGAACTCTTAAGTCTTCCCTCAGTTCCCGGGTTAATTGCTCCCCCTCTGGGATTGACTATGACTAGTGTCATTCCACCTTTCACTGAGGATAATGTGCAGGATTTCTTTGTTTTGTTTGAGGAAGTTGCTGGAGGTATGAAGTGGACAAGAGATCAATGACCTTTTATGTTACAAACCGTTTTGACAGGGCAGTCTCGAGCCACGTATTTGTCAGAAGTAGCCGAGGTTAGGCAGGATTATGACAATCTCAAAGAAGCTATCCTAAAAACCTATCAATTGCAGCCTGAGGCTTACAGGCAATCTTTCCGTAAAAAACAGAAGAAAGTAGAAGAAACCCATAAGGTATTTGCCAGGACCATGACTAAAACTTTCAATCATTGGGTCAAGAGTAAGAGAGTCACAAGCTACAACGATCTGAAGGAGTTGGTCCTGTTAGAAAATTTCCTATGGAAAATTGATTCTTCTGTAGCCTATCATTTAAGGGGGAAAAAGGTAGATTGTCTTGCCGACGCCGCCCTATTTTATTTGCAAAAACTTTAGCTTTCCCAGTTTGTCTTGTGTTCTTAGTTTTGTTTTCTTTCATAAAGTAATTTTATTCTCTTTTATCTTTTTCCAACACCTATCAAGTATTGCTTGATCTCTTCATTTAATTGTCTTTTGGATAGTGTCTCTCCTAGGAATTTGTCAGTGTCCTGGTCTGGTCTGGTGATAGTTCGGAGAGATGACCTTTACAACGGTCCCCCCTATTTGTGTTGCAATTATGTGATAATTGCAATAATTGCAACACAAATAGGGGGGACCGTTGTAAAGGTCATCTCCCCGAACTATCACCAGACCAGACCAGGACACTGACAAATTCCTAGGAGAGACACTATCCAAAAGACAATTAAATGAAGAGATCAAGCAATACTTGATAGGTGTTGGAAAAAGAGAAAAGATAATAAAATTACTTTATGAAAGAAAACAAAACTAAGAACACAAGACAAACTGGGAAAGCTAAAGTTTTTGCAAATAAAATAGGATATAGGAAAAGATTAAGAAAGAACAGATTATATATATATATATATATATATATATATATATATATATATATATATATATATATATATATATATATATATATATATACGGCATATATATATATATATATATATATATTTTTTTTTTTTCTTCTTTTTTAACTAAGCAAATATGTAGCTGACGAAAGGACCCCAGTGAGAAGGTGAAAAAAAAAAAGTGAAGCATGGGCAAGGTGAAAGAAGACCAACGAGGGGCCGCTACTTAACCCTATCTGGTGCAACGTCTTAGGGGTTATTATGGTATTATCTTACATTATTATGGAGGGGTTTAATTGTTTTGACCATTTTCGAACAATGTGTTTTTAGTTTATCCCTAGACTTTAAAAAAAAAAAAAAAGCCTCTCCAGACTCCCTTCAAACCCCCCCCCCCAGACCCTCAAGCTAAATAGCCTATGTACATTTTTTCGGCCTTTCCACAATTAAAGGCTAACTATCGTTCGCCAGGGGAAAAATGACATCTAAATAGAACGAAAGGTCTTAATATTGACAACAAAATGGGGCGAAAGGTCTTAAAGTCGACCAACTAATGGGGCGAACATCATAAAATCTGAAAACTAATGGGGCTAAACATGAGGAAGAAGGGGGACCAGAAAAGCGACCTTCCCCCCTTGAAGCTATCCCTCCAGATCATCGCATCGCATAGCAGGAAGAGTTGTTCGAATACGGTAATTCAGTACACTGCCTTATATGAATTATTAAACATTACGTAGTAGTAAATGCTTTTGAGTTGAAACAATTTGTTATGCATTAATTACCCGATCTTTACCGACGAAGTTTTTAAATTATATTCCAGCTATATTTAGACGATTGTATGCAGTTAGAGAAGGCTCTGTGGTAGTAAAAAGGGTTAAGTGAGATAGTTCGAAGCCTATTAATTGCTGGAGGCCCTTCATAAACTGAATAAAATCGTCTAATAGTAGCCATACTAAAGTTAAAAGGTCGACAACGGTACAGAAGGGGTTAAATACTATAGAACATGCTAAACAAACAAACTAAAAGAGGAGTCACACAGTATAAAGACAAAAGAGCTTTTCAAAATCACTATGTAGAAATATCGCATTGAAGATTTACCAAACACTGAGCATAGAAAACACAAACCACCACATAGGATGTTACTATTACCAAGCAAACTATAGGCTATTCGCTGCAAGTAGGCGAGAAATCATTACCTCTAACCTCTGTAACTAAAAAAAACTACTGTAATAATTGAGCTAATATTTCTACCATGGGGAAGAGTCAGTCAAGGAATAGATGTAAACATTTACAGCCAATTTTCTCTCGCCCTTTTTGAGTTACAGAGGATAGAGGTCATGATTTCTCGCCTACATACAGCGAATAGACTATAGTTGCACGGGTGTATCTCGAAAGCCCGGATTTTGTTGCACGGGTGTATCTCGAAAGCGCGGATTCAAAATCGAGACCTTACCATCAAAAGAGCAGCGTGGTTGTTGAAGCACACTTGGATTATTATGTTTTTTCCACCAACCAACTTCACCTCTAAACTCAATTGACCACTTGCGAGTTTTGGTCTATAAGGAAGTTGGAGCTGTGGCCATCAATATTTAGCAGAATTATCAGCTAAAATACGGTCATGATACATAAATACATAAAAACAAATTATCATACTATTTATCCATTAGAAACCCACATTATTATAGCATTTCTCTTTAATATCGATGTTCACGGCTCCAACTTCCTTATAGCCTGAAACTCACAAGTGGTCAATTAATGAAATCAACAAATACACGTGGCACTCCAAGGACTGGAACCCAGGATACTCCCATCGAAATTCCGCGCACTTATGCATTACGCTATCAAGACAAGTTAACCCCTTCGGTACCGGTGATGTACTTTTCATTATGTTCTGGCAAATATTAGACGATTTTGTCAGCTTAGGAAGGACGTCTACCAATCAAAAGGCTACAAACTATCTCAATTAACTCCTTTAGCTACGGTACCATAATTATATCCTTCCTAAGCTTCATAAAATCGTCTAAATGTTGCTGAAATCAAATGAGAAGGACGTCGCCGGTATAGAAGGGGTTAAGAAATACCATGATGATGATGATGATGTTGAGGGATAGCCTTAACCTCTGAAGTGCGCATGGGGGTAATTGGAAACGTCCCCCTGTGCTGACGTATTTGAGGTGTTTCCGTCACTAAAATATTCATTGTGCCATTAATAGCATTAATATTTATCCATATGCGCCTATTATGGGTTGATTATAAAGGTATTAACCTGAAACAACAATAAAACGAGTGAAAACAGCGTTTGGATGGTCAAAATCGGAGATATAGCCCGCGAGTTGTATAATGTATGGGTGAGGCAATCTGCTTTCCCGCCAATTTCCCCCAAGGCCACTGAGACACAGTCGATCGATACTCTCTCTCTCTCTCTTGCACTCGCTTGCTATCAGTGATGACCACACCCTCCAATCGGATTTCTAATGTTAGCACGAAAATATACCTCAGAATAAGGGAATAACAGGGAAAATAGGTGATAACTGAAGGAGAGGAGGAAAGTGGGGAAGGAGGGGAGGTAGAGGACTGAGATTTTGCATGGCCCAGGGGCCAAAAAAAAATAAAAAAATAAAAAAAAAAATATAAAAAAATATGTTTTTTTCGATGTCAAAAGTTGATTTTTATTTTCTCTGACTCTTAAGAGTCTTCCCGCAGTGCGCCGGGGGAACTCTTAAGAGTCTCCCCGCAGCTCCCGGGTTAAGTATCGGCCCCTCGTTGGTCTTCTTATTCAGCCCACTCATAAGAATTCGTGGATTCCCTATATTTTTCTTTATGAAAATATAACTAGGCTATCTGAATGGATTTTTTAATAGAACTTGTTTTTCAATAAATAGTATAAATAGTTTTGTAGTTGATGTATATACAATTATATTCACCAAATGTAAAATGCAACGGCCAAAAGCAGGTTCCTCCTAAATTGCAAGCTCGCTATCGCTCGTCAGGAAAAAAATACACCTAAATGGCACGAATGGTATTAAAATGGACAACATATGGGGAGACAGGTCATAAAATCGCAAATCTAATGGGGCAAACATATTAATATCTCAAATTGAATGCGGCTAAACAACGTAGAAAAGGAAAAGCAATACACTCACTTTGAAAATTATCCCGTTTCCAAAACCTCTCAGCTAAGATTAAAACACCTTATAAACCTCTTCTGTACCGGCGACATCTTTTTAAAAAATATTCTAGCTATATCTAAAAGATTTTGTACAGCTTAAGGGGAGATGTTCACTTTTTGGGCACTTTTTGCATGTATTCATTATTTTTCTAGTTTCCTCCCTAGACCTCCATCAAATTTAAAAAAACATCCATTAGATCCCCCTTCTAGATTAATTAGTACATTTTTCGAAGAAAGATGTACCGGCCGAAGGCCGGTTCTTCCAACATTACAGGCTCACTATGTTCGCCAGGGAAAAAATCGACACCTAAATAGCACGAAAGGTCTAAATATTGACGAAGAAATGGGGCGAAAGGTCTTAAAATCGACTAACTAATGGGGCAAACATATTAACATCTGAAAACTAATGGGGCTAAACATGAGGGAGAAGGGGAACCAGAAAAGCGACCCATCTCCCCTTAAGAAGGATCTTTGATAGTAAAAAGGGTTAATTAAGAGAGTTCGAAGCCTGTTAATTGCTAGGTCCTGCTTAAACTGAATACAATCGTCTACTAGCAGCCAGTATATAATGAAAAGGACGGAGCTATAATTAGGCGATAAATCGTAACCTCTATAACTCAAAACGAGCTAGGGCAAATTTCCACATATTCCTTGGCTGACTCTTCCTAATTGAAAGAAATATTAGCTGGATTACTCAAGTCGTTTATGAGTTAGGCCTATAGAGGTTAAGGGGAGACTGGCCGTTTTGTTTGGTCTATTAATTAATATATTCATATATTTGTGTAGTTTCCTCACTAGACCTCCATCAAGCTTAGAAAAACACCCCCTCGACCCCCCTTCAAGATAAATTTGTAAATTTTTCGGTAGAAAAATGTCCCGGCCGAAGGCCGATTCCTCTTAAAATTGCAGGCTCGCTCCCTCATGTTTGGCCCCATTAGTTTTCAGATGTTAAGATGTTTGCCCCATTCGTTAGTCGATTTTAAGACCTTTCGCCCCATTTCTTCGTCAATATTTAGACCTTTCGTGCTATTTAGGTGTCGATTTTTTCCCTGGCGAACGATAGGGAGCCAGTAATATTGGAAGAACCGGCCTTCGGCAGGGACATTTTTCTACCGAAAAATGTACAAATTTATCTAGAAGGGGATCTAATGGGTATTTTTTTTTTAATTTGATGGGAGGTCTAGAGACGAAACTAGAAAAATAATGAATACCTGCAAAAATCGCCCCTAAAGTGAACCATCCCAACTTAAATTCCTGCAACAACTTCAAAACAAAGCTTTTGCCACGAAGACTACGAACCCATTTTGACACAATAGCAAAGAACATTAAATAACTAAAATCCTCCCAGTTACTTAATTTACTTGATTTACTTGATGAAGTTCAGGGGTCCTGCGCCTCACAGCCATGGTGATCCACCGCTGCTCCCATAACCTGCATCTCTTCTTAGTAGGTGCAGTTGGTCCGGTATAGAGTTTGATGCCGCTCTACATTGTGAGGTGTACCCTGGTACTGGCGGCTTGTCGGGCACACTTCTCAGAAACTTGTCCAGCTGAGTTTTGAGCTTCTCTGTGGGACAGTCTGTGATGGTCCTGATGTTTCTAGGGAGGCAGTTGAAGAGTTGAGGTCCTCTGTGTGTCAGGCTGGATGCGAGGAGTGTCCTGACTTTCCCTGGTGCTTGTGTGGGGAGTGCTCTTCTTCTACACATTCTCCCTGCCCTTGGACTTTCATACCTCTCTATTTCTGGGCCGGAGGCAGAGGGGTCTGGTACTAACTCCTCCAGGACTTTCCAGATATATATAATTCTAAATCTCTCCCTCCGCCTTTGCTGGGAGTATAGTCCTAGTTTTTCTAGTCTTTCCCAGTAATTTAGTCCCTTTGCCTCCCAGATTTGAGCTGTGAAGGACCGTTGTACTGATGGCTTGGATGTCCATGGCTTTGTGGGGAGACCAGAGCTGACTGCAATAATCTAGTATTGGTTGCACTAGGGATCTCCACAGTCACCATACAAACTCCCTCCCTTGTGTGGAATGTTCGAAGGATCCACCCAGCGATTTTTCTTGCTTTCTTGAGAGTTTCTTGAATGTGGTGCTGGAAGGTGCCGTCTTCACTCAGGTGGATGCCGAGACATTTTAAATGGGGTGATGTTTGTATTGAGTCTCCACTGCTGGTGTAAAGTGATATGTTCCTGGTGATGTCCTGCCTTTTCCCACACCTAAGCAGCTCGAACTTTTCATTGTTGAAAATCATATTATTGCTTGTGGCCCAGTTGTATACTTTGTCAAGGTCTCTTTGGAGCTGGTCTACATCATCTACTGTACTGACAGTCTTGCTGATGTTGGTATCATCAGCAAAGGATGTTATTACTGATTCTTTCACTTCCTTGTTGATGTCGCCCATCAGTACGAGAAAGAGTAGGGGACCTAGCACAGATCCCTGAGGTACTCCGCTGGTAACTTTGCTTGGACATGATAGTTTTCCGCCTGTTGCCACCATTTGGGTTCGGTTGGTGAGGAAGCTGTGAATCCATGATCCAATTTTGCCTGTGATTCCTAGGCTCCGCAGTTTGTGAAGCAGGATGCCGTGATCAACCTTATCAAAGGCTTTTGCGAAGTCCAGAAATACAGTATCTACATTCTGACCCTTGGCAAGTTTGTGTAGTAGGTTGTCGTATTGCTGGAGGAGTTGGGAAAGACACGATCTCCCCTTTCGAAAACCATGTTGGCCAGGATTCAATAAGTTTTGATTTTCTAAGTGAGAGTGTATTTTGTCTCTTACAATTTTTTCAAAGATCTTGATGACGTGTGAGGTGAGGGCCACTGGTCTGTAGTTTTTGGCTAGTCCTCTCTAGCCTCCTTTGTGTATAGGTGTTATGTTGGTTTCTTTTGCTTTGGCTGGGACAGTGCCAGTATCAATAGAGTGCCTCCATAGAAGGTAGAGGGGATGGGCAAGGCTTTCCTTACAGTTGATGAGTAGCTTTGATGGGATATTGTCTGGACCTGCTGAGGAGTTTAATCTCAATTCTTTAATTGCTGCCTTGATATCTTCCTCTGTGAAGTCTATATCCTGTAGTGCTGGTTGGTTAGGTGTGGTGTTTATGGTGAAGAAACGTTGTGGTTCTGTTATTATTTTGTCCTGGTTAGGGATGCTGAATACTGATTCATACTGATTTACTAGAATGCTACATATTTTTTCAGGGTCCTCCTCCAATTCTCCGTCTGCAGTAATAAGGGGCCCCACAGGTGTATTCGATTTGGCAAACTTCCTGGCATAACTAAAGAAGAATTTTGGGTTTGTCTTAATTGTTGACACAGCCTGTTGTTGTTGTTGTTCCCCAAGCTGCCTGGCCGAACAGCCCCAAGGCCCCGAGCAATTCCAAGGCCATAACCGAGCGCCCCCACAGAACCCTCCCTGCCGACCACAATAAAGCCTGGGTGACCGAAGCCACTCGATGACGGGGAGCTGAGGAGGGCGCAGAAACGCCCGGGAAACCAAAGCCCCACCCAGGGCCCTGTGCCCCTCAGCAATTATGAAGAGAAAGTTGAGGGGCAAGGGAAAAATGTGACGCTTTGGCTTCCAATCTTGGTAGATTGGGAGGTCAATCTACGGAAAAGAGATTTGAGATCTAGAAAATATATAAGTTAGCCGTCACTTGAGATCTAGAAAATATATAAGTTAAAGGGACAGTCAGAGTAAGCTATGGGTATGGCAGAGATCGCTCAGTTCTCACTCTGATAGACCAGCCCATCACCACATGACTAGAACCCAATCCTCTCAGCATCAGTTAGGAAAGGCCCTAGAAAGCCGCCTTTGGCGGGGGGGATAGCTCCCCTATTTCAACCCCTTTCGGGGTCGGGCACCCGCCCATCAGCCTGTTGTTCTTCTCTTTTCCGCTGAGCTTCGTAGGACTTTTTTAGGTTTTGCTCTTTTGTTTCAATAGGGATGCTAAGGCCTCTTGACGGTGTGGATGTTGTGTGGCCTCTAATTGTGTTCTTATGTTGGTTCTCTTTCTCATGACAAATTTTCTGTCCCTTGGTATGTCAGTGCTTCTGTTTGTCCTCTTCTGTGATTTTTGAAGGTATGTGAGCTGAGCATATCTCAAAGATTTTTTCTGTTAGAATTTTCAACATTTCATCTGGGTCTTTGTCTTCCATGATGTGGTCCCAGTTTACAGATACAAAATCATTGTTCAAGGTCTCCCAGTTTATGTTTTCACTGTTGAAGTTAAGCTTTCTTAAATGGGTTAGACCGTTTTCAGGAGCCGTCTTCGGTTTATTCTTCTTCTTGTTTGTTGTGACTGTGATTAAGCTGTGGTCTGAAAAGATGGTCTTCTGCACAGTGTACGCATGTATTAACTCGTGATTGTTGGTGAATAAGAGATCTAGGATATTATTTTGTCGTGTGGCATTGTTTATTTCTTGGTGGAGGAAGAACTGGTTTGCTAGTTCTAGCAGCTCCCTGGCCTGTTCCTGATCCTCTCTACTTCCTCCTTCTACTTGAGCCCTTGGCCACTTAATTATTGGTAGATTGAAGTCACCAGTGCTGATCAGCTCTGGGAGTGGTGGGGGCAGTGATATCAGGCAGGCTTTCAATTTTTCTGTGACCTCGGTAAATTTGTCTTTGCTGCAGTTTGGGGGGCGATATATATTTACAAGGACAGTTGACCATTTTATGATGTGTACTGCTAGTAACATAGTAGCTAGTAACTAGTAACATAAGATTTAACAACAGAGTAAAGAAAATCTGGGATACAAATTGAGCAATAAAACCCTGACTAATATCACCTACTAACTAACAAGGAACCATAAAAATCGAAATTTCCCAAGCAGTCTTCAAAAATATACGAACAGAACCTTCGCCAATTTATAACTCCCAACACATCGAAAAGCTACAAAATGCAAATATATACCGATATATATATATATATATATATATTAACTAAATCAAATTTAACAGCGTACTGTCCAAGCATAATTAGTAACGCCTGTTTTTTCATAAAAATATGACATAATAATAATATAGGAAAACTGAGACAAGCAATAATTGTGATCATTATGTGATCAAAATTATTTCATATCTCACCTTCCTAAATTCATGTCATGCCATGACATTAATACCAAATACCGGCGTTTTTTTGCATTATGCTTGATCAATATGCTGTTAAATTATATTTGCATTAAATAAAATTTAAATGACTAAGAACAATAATTCGGAATATTATCGATTGGCTGTTCATATTTCCATTACGAACTGGACAATGCATAGGCCTACAACTTATAACATTTAACTTAACATATTAAAAATATAGCACTAACAATCTTGTAAGTCAATCACCATACTCGAAAACAGATTATTATATATTCCTATTATTGTGTACCTAATTCACAATTATATTATTAAAATTAAATAGAAGAATAGTAAGTATACCAAACCATAAACAGTTAATACTCGTGATAGTTGATATATTGATGAACAAATCCCATCACTCACACAGACATTCATTCGTTTATTCTCTCCTCTTTCAATCTATGGTGTAGGCCCTATCTCCAACTCTTCTTCACCCTAACTCACTCACTCACTCACTCACTCACTCTCACGCGCACACTTCCTACCAGTAAAGGCCGCGTCATACAGAGGTCGACCGCGACCCGACAGTAACCCGAAGGCAATGACTTGCAAAAAAAAAAATTGCAGTTCGAGTGTATTCGGCCCGATAATCGGGCGACATCGGGTATGATTCTGGTATGTCCGAGTCGTTCTAGTCATGCTCTGGTCATCACCCGAATGTTCGGGTGAGTCGGCCAAAAGTTAGTGTATGCGTTAACTTTTGGGAAATCCTCGAGTGCGTTCGGGTCAAAAAACCGTTACAAAATCCTCGAGTCACCTTCGATTTACATTCGAGTCGTATTCGGCTTACATTCTACCATATTCTGATCGCATTCGACCTATTCGGGTCACTTTCGAGTCAAAAAATTTAACCCGATTCATACCAGAATTGATCGAACCTAAGTGGACTTAGACCCGATGATGTAGACCGTAACCCGAATTAGACTCGATGCTCAGTGGAAAATTCCTACATAAACTTGTTCGAAAGTCAACTGTTACTCGATGCTGACCTGAATTTCAGGATGATGACTGGATGGATACCCGAATACTACTAGAAAATTACTCGATGCATGTCCGACATTTCTAATTAGACTCGATGATTACTCGATCGTGATCCGAATGACTAGAATGTAAGTCGAAGGCTAGTCGAAGCCAAGTCGAATCAAACCCGAACACAAGCCGATGGGCGGAACCACGTGAAGCAGTCCTGTGTGCAGTTGGAGCGGCCCGAATTATCGTACACTGCCACCCACGCACGGGCCCTATATACATTCTGGTTTGATTCCGGTTGGGTTCCTGACTTCGGGTGGGGTTCGGTTTTCATTCGGTTTTAAGTCGGGTTACTTCGGGTGTGATTCGGTTTTAACTCAGGTTGGTATCGGCTACTCGGGTCACCATTGATTAGCTTTCGACTCATGGTCGATTCAATTCCGTTCAACTTCTGGTTAGTTTCGAGTAATATACGGGATAACATAGACTCGTATTCGAGACGCATTCGAGTCCCTCGGGTAGCATTCTAATTGCTTTCTAGTCATAGTCGGGGTACGAGTCTCATTCGGGGACTTTGGGTGAATTCGGGTGAAAAGTGCTAGTCATTGCCTTCGGGTTACTGTCGGGTCGCGGTCGACCTCTGTATGACGCGGCCTTAAGTTAACGTCCACCACTCCCTGTCTCTCTCAACTCTACCTACCTGACTACACTACTAATTATTATTCTCTCATATATATATATATATATATACGTGCGGATGATTAAATTGAAATATAAAATGGGAATAGATGCAAATGTCAGTTTATAGATTCGGCCCCCATTTTTTGTATTATTATTATTATTATTATTATTGATTGATTGATTTATTTGTATATTTTTTTTTTTGGGGGGGGGGGGGGAGAGATTTGTTTATTTTGACATCCGTTTTACTCGGAAATTACTGGTTTCAGGAAAAAAAATTACACCACTCTCAAACTACTGTCAATGTTTCCTAGCTCAACATAACTTTAACCTAACCTCCAGTGGACGAAAACTAAGCAAAAACAATTGCCCAAGATGGATACCGTCTCTCGCTGTAGTTATTATTTTTCCTATGAAGACGTATGAAAATAATGTTATACGCGAGCAATTTCACATGGTTTATGAGTAGGAAAAGGTGTATAACATGAAATAATGCTATATATATATACTTTAATTTTGTATGTGAGAGAGAGTTGCATAATTAATACATCTCTAATTACTCAGTACATCTGAATATATATCGCTGGTATATACTGTACATGATACACCATGGCCTCTTCTTATTCAAGTAATTTATAAATAAAAATGTTTTGCTATGCAGTAACAATATAAAATATGATCTTCATAATTCAAAAGTATAATACTGTAGCTATAACCAGATTTCCAACCGTAATACTTTAGCTACTTTCGTTAATAACAACTCCGATATGGCATGAATATAGGACAAATGAGACAAGCAATTAAATTTACTCTGGAATACTAACGAGCCAAATATATTTATATCACAGGTTCTCATTAACCCTTTGAGTACCAGCGACGTGTTATATTTTACTCTAGCTATATGTAGACGATATTATGCAGCTTAGGAAGGATCTGAGGTAGTTAATAAGGTTGGCTGAGATAGTCTAAAGCCATATTAATAGATAGAAGTCATTCCTAAGCTGAATAAAATAGTCTAATAGTCGCCAGAATACGATGAATAGGACGTCTCTGGTACTGCATGGATTAACGTCCGAGTGAGACGGAACACTAAGGGGAGAGCTTATTCAGTACAATCCACGGGCTTTGACACCGAAGGCTGATCAGAACCTTGCGCCACCTACATGTTTACATTGGCAACATCTGTATTCTAAGACTTGGGTGACCTGGATGGTGCCCTTCCTTCTTCATCTTTTAGAGTCATTGTCCTCTTATATAGACTTAGTCCAAGTTATCTATATACCGGCATCTAGCGGGAAAGCTTCCGACTAGTTAACTAGTACCAGACCACTGGATTCGAAAGCTGGGGTGTCCTGAACGATACCCTTCCAACTAGTACCAGACCGTCAACCCCTGAGGGAACTTCACAACAGTCCGCTTACACCAGGTTCCTATTTATACTGCTAGGTGAGACACAGTGTATAGGGATACTTACCCAAATGTCTGTTCCAGAGAGGGAATCAAACCCCAATTATCTTTGCTGTGAAAGTATACTTTTAATAAAGTATATATGATGTTTGAGCAGATTTTACAATGATGTAGTATGTATGTATTCTGCTAGGGCAATCGGATGTGAGAAAGCTGTACATCCGTCTAGTATGGATCATTAAGTTTGTTGTTATTTGTTTTTGTTTTCTTCAAATTCTCAGGAATCGAACTCCAGTTCTTGCAAAGGGAAAGGGAAGCATAGGAAGGAGGAAACAAGGAAGGAAAACACTTATGAAAGAGGAAGCAAGGAAGTATAGAAAGAAGGACAGACAAACAAGAAAAGATGGATAAAAAACAAAGTGAAGGTATAGCCGGTATCCACACTAGAGCTTTTATAGTCAACATTCGATGATCAACATTTTTCTGGCAACATTTCTGGAATATTTTGCATTGGTATCTGAAACTAGACGGATGGTAGATGAATTTAGGTAAAAGAAATATATTAAATGTTTACCTCATAAGCTGCCAGACCAGTGTTGAGGATAAATGTTGAGTGAAAAAGCGCTTGTGTGATACCGGCTTAAAGGAAGGGAAACGGAGAAAGCAAGGAAGGATAAAAACGAAAGAAGCAAAACATTGACAGAACAAAACGGAGTTAAAAATAAGAAAATAGAAGCACAGAAAAGAGACCAAAAAGAAATATAGATGGATAGACAAATTTATAGAATTAAGACCAGGGGAAATATGTATAGTGGAAAAAAAAAAAAAAAAAAAAAGGAGGAAATATGTATAGGGGAAGGAAAAAAAAAACAATATAAAGCCAAAAGGAAGGATAGGTGGACGGAGAGAAGTAAGAAAGGGAGGATACAGTATCTATGTCCAGAGGAAAGTATAGATGGAAGGAAGGACAAACAGATAGATAAATAGGCCAAAGGGTGTATATTAATAAAAGATGAAAGGACTGATAGATAAAATATGACCAAATGAAAAGAAAGAGAAGCAGGGACACAAAACAGAAATATAAAAGGCAAAATAGGATATGGGTAGAATGACGGAAGGACGGAACATAAACAGAGATAACCAAATAGTAGCAAAAACAATAGAAAAGGCAAAATGGGGTATGGGTAGAATGACGGAAGGACGGAAAGATGAACAAATAGATAACCAAATAGTAGCAAAAACAATAGAAAAGGCAAAATGGGGTATGGGTAGAAGGACGGAAAATAAACAGATAACTAAATAGTAGCAAAATCAATAGAAAAGGCAAAACAGGGTATGGGTAGAATGACGGAAAGATGAACAAATATATTACCAAATAGTAGGAAAGAAGTAAGGATATATATATATGGTCACATAGAAGTAAGGAAAAAAATATACTACCAAAAGGAAAGCAGGAAGGAAAGCAGGGAGGCCTGGCTGATAGGGAAGGTTAATTAAAAACGCTCAGGTAACTCAGCCGAATCATAAACTTCTGAGATATATAATCAATCTCTCTCCTCTCTCTCTCTCTCTCTCTCTCTCGTCACAATAACGCCTCCACCGTAAGGGACCTCAAGGATAAGGAGATAAAGTTGAGACAATACTCCCAGAAAGAAGCCTGGAATTTCTTGACGATTATATTAGTAGTGATTATTCAAAATATACTTAAATCTCTTTGCCATGTCTCTCCCTCCTCTCTCTCTCTCGTGTGTGGTGTGGTGTGCGTGCGACAGACTGACTGACTGACTCTCTGACTCTCTCTCTGACTCTCTCTCATACACACACAATAACACAAGCCACCGCAAGGAGCCTCACTGTATAAGAGGATAAAAGAACACAATACACCTATTATGCGGTGCGTCTAAGATGTCTGGAATTTCTTGAAGATTATATAAGCAATGATAATTCAATATATATATGGGATTTATTAAATGTTATCTAAATACAAACCCCCACCCCATTTTTTTTTCTCTCTCTCTCTCTCTCTTAGTTGAATGGGTAAAATGTAAGTACCAATAGTAGATAGGCATACGCTGAGAAGTACTTTGCAGGAACGTTTAAATACATAACTTGCGAATTGGAGCCTTCTCTGTCCTCATCTTTGCTTCGAGGCATTAAGGGGAGATGGGTCGTATTTCTGGTCCCCCTTCTTCCTCAAGTTTAGTTTTCAGATGTTAAGACGTTTGGCCCATTAGTTTGGTGTTTTTAAGACCTTTCGCGCCATTTCTTTTCCAAGACACGTCTTGAATTCGCCAAACAAAAGCGACGAAGCAGAGACGGAGGGTCACCTAAAAAAAAGACCACCTCGGTATTGATAGGGTTAACTAGCTAATTAAGTAACGCTCACTCATTCACTGACACTCACTCTTTCTCTTGCTCTCTCTTTCTCGTTATGAAAGCCCATTATTTCTGATCACTGGTGTGTCAAGTCATTACAAGTGTTCAGTTCAATTCCTCCCCCACTTTGATCTGGCTTCCTTGCTCGCGCGCGCTCGCTCGCTCTCTCTCTCTTTCTCTCTCTCAGGCGTCTATTTATTCTCGCCCTTTCTCTCCTTGGCGTCTTTCTTCCTCTCTCTCTCTCCCCCCCCCCCCCAACACACACACACACTCACTTTCATTCTCTATCTCTCACACACACACACACATACTCTCTCTTTCTCTCTCTCTCAGGCATCTATTTATTCTCGCCCATTCTCTCCTTGGCGTCTTTCTTTCTTCTCCCCCCCCCCCCCCCTCCCACATACGCACTCTAACTCACTCACTCTCACTCTCTCTCTCTTTTTCTGCTTCTGTGCTACCCCATTCTTCAACTTTGCTTTATTTCAGGTTCAGCTATCTCGGTTATAGTATTTAGCCTGACCCCCTCTCTTGCAGTGTAAGGTCTGTGTGGTCGGTGTGTCTAGGTATATATCTCTCTACGAATTTCCAAACACAATGCCCCCCCCCCCCCCCCTCTTCAAAAATGTCCCAATATAATACTCACTCCCTCACTCCACGAATTCCACAATATAATGACCACTCCCTCACTCTTCATAAACTCTCTCCCCCCTTCCCACTCCACCCACTTCAATCGATGGCCTTGACACTCAAACAACCACTTCAACTGCTGTAGAGGGGGCAACGGGGGTGTAAATATTGTTTAACGGGGGATGGTTCACTTTTTGGCAGATTTTTTCATTTATATATTATTTTTCTAGTTTGCTAGACCTCCATTAAGCTTTTAAGAAAAAACCCTAGACCCCTAAGATAAATTTGTATATTTGTCGGTCGAAAAATGTCCGGGCCAAAGGCCCATTCCTCTTAAAATTACAGGCTAAATTAATCGCCCAACTAATGGGTCGAACGTCTTAAAATATGAAAACTAGGCTAATGGAACTAAACATGAGGGAGACGGAGGACAAGAAAAACGATCCATCTCCCCTTAACCCATTCAGTACCGGAGCCGTTTTTTAAATTTACTCTGGCTACTATTAGACGATATAATTCAGCTTAAAATGGGCCTCCAACAATTAACAGGCTTCGAAAACTCTCACTTAACCCTTTTTACAACCACAAATCCTGCTAAAACAGTACAAAATCAACTAAATACAACTAGACTTGAATTAATAAGACGTCGCGCGTTTTTCTGTTCCTCGTATATATTTATCTCAACGTCTGAAATGTACAACTTGCAGTGTATCAGTATTTCCATTCCCCATGTTTATGACTTTCATTATAAATATAAACATCTACAGTATGTTTAGGCAAATATTATTGGGTATGCTTATTTCTCTTTCTCTCTCTCTCTCTCTCTCTCTCTCTCTCTCTCTCTCTCTCTATCTATTTATCTATATATCTCTCTCTCTCACTCACCATCACACTCTCTCTATCTATCTATATTTTACTGACTCACTCACTCACACTATCAATTAATATGTCAATTTATATCTTACTAGCAGGGGTACCCGACGTTGCCCGGGTAATCACCATAATCACCATCACTACTACCACCACTACTACCATAATCACCATCATCAATCACTACTACCACAATCATCACAATACTACTACTACCATAACCTCCCTGTGCCTCATTAAACGGCGACCTCGATTTCGGCCGTTAAATGACCTCCTATTTTGGATCTGACCTCATCCGTACCCCCATTTTGGGGGGCTGCGAACAACTTTCGTTCCATACACCTTTTCGATCGGAGGCCTCCTTCTGCCCCAAACGGCAATTTTATTCAATTTTGTTAATATTTCTTTGATTTCGCGCCCATTTTCTCCGTCCCTTTCACCCTGGGGAATTCTATTTTTTCACTAAAACCTGCCTAGGGACCCCCTTACTATGCATACCAAGTATGAACGCTCTAGCTTAAAAAATTTGGCCATGCATAAAGAAAACACACACACACACACACACACACACACACACACACACACACACACACACACACACACTCGAAAATATTATATAGATTCACTATGTCAATTTATATCTTATTCACTCTATCTCTCTCACACCCTCACTCACTCTTACTCTCTCTCACTCTCTCTCTCTCTCTCTCTCCAACCACTTCCATCGATGGCCTTAACACTCTAAACGGCCACTTACAACGGCTGTATAGGGTGGGCAGGAGGGACATGTAATATTAAGGGGTGGTAGTCGCTTTTCATGGACCCCCATCTCCCTCATGTTTAGCATATTAGTTTTGAGATTATAAGACGTTCGGCCCATTAGTTTGGCGATTTTAACACCTTTCGCCACATTTCGTTATCAATTTTAAGACTTTTCATGCCATTTCGGTGTCGATATTTTCCTGGCGAGCGATAGCGAGCCAGTAATTTTAAGAAGAATCGGCCTTCGGCCGGGACATTTTTATACCGAAAAATGTAAATATTTATCTTTAAGGGGGGGTCTAGGTGGTGTGTGTTTTTTTAAAGGTTGATGGGGGTCCAGCGAGGAAACTACAACATTTATGAATAACTGAAGAGATAGACCAAAAAAAACAGCCACTAGCCCGTTAAATAGTGTTCAAATACATCCGGCTTCACGTTTATTCTAAACATTCAGCACCATGACGCCTTTTACCTATGATGCTGGCTAAGTTAGAAGATTGTATACAGCGTAAGAAGAACCTGTGTTATTTAGAGGGTTTAAAGAGTTCGTTTTTTCCCCTTTGAGTCCTAGAGGTAGATTATAAGCCAAAGAAAAGCGCCTAATGGTACCCCGAATAAGATGAAAATTACGTCATTGTGTTGAAGGGGTTTAAAGGCTCAAATTTAGAGCTGTCACATAATATTATATCGGCGGTTCTGTTAACCCTTTGCAGATTGTGGCGTATTTTGACAGTTGTTTCCGACTTATTAGACAATATTATAGAGCTTAGGGAGGATCTGTGAATTAAAAGGATAAAGACTATCTCAATTACTCCTCTAGCTTCCACATACCCTTCCTAATCTGAATACAATCGTTTAATAATAGCCAGATTATAAGACTAGAAATGCGTAATCGGATCTATAACGGGTTAAGGGGAGATTTCTACTTGAGTGATTTATTTCTGGACCCCTTTCTCTCTCATGTTTATCCCCATTGTTTTTCTAATTTTAAGACGTTTGCCCCATTATTTCGACGATTTTAAGAACTTTCAACCCATTTCTGTCAATTTTAAGACCTTTCGTGCCATTTAGGTGTCGATTTTATCCTGGCGAGCGATAGCGAGCCTGTAATTTAAGAGGAACCGGCTTTCAGCCGGGAAATTTTTCTACCAAAAAATTTACACATTTATCTTGAAAGGGGCTCATGGAAGTGTAATCTTAAGCTTGAAGGATATCTAGGGACCAAACTAAAAACCTCCCCTTAACAGTATACGTGTACTCCATGTGTTGTTTTCGCATTTCCAATCTCTCTCTCTCTCTCAATCGATGTTTTTGTCACTTTAACCCTTAACTGGCGGGGCCCGCCTTAAGTCGGGCTCCAATTTGCAGCAAGTTAGGAGCATTATTAAGGCTTTTAAAGGGTTAAAAATGAGTGCAAACGGCCGGGAGCGCAGCAGGCCACACGTCCGACACCCAGGGCTTACCGCCGCCCACTGACTCACGCTCCCTCTGTTCTCGAGAGGCCGGCAGTGTTGCCAGTAGTGAGCGTAGAGGGAAAAAATATGCCGTTATACGTTAAACTCCCATGTTAGTGGTACCACTGCGTGAGAACGACGATTGCTACGTAGCTCGTTCTGGTCTCATTTTGAAGCTTTTAGCGCCTAGTTTTTTGCTGAATACATTTCTTTTCATGCAGATACTTGATTGATCATTCAGGAGGGCCTGAATATGCCCAAAATAGCCCAAAACCCCCCCGCTAGACAAGGGTTAAAACAGCCTCTATACTACTATAACTCCCGTAGAAGGGGCAACAAGCCGTATAATTGACCTCTGGCGTATAAGAGGCTAGTATAATTATAAATAATTAACAGTAATCATAATTATAAATAATTAACAGTAATTATAATTATAATAATAAAATAATAAAAGAACATTTATCTTCCGACAAATTGGTGCTACTGGTGTCATTAGGGAAGGTTTTTATTTTTTTTCTGGACTCTCTTCTCCCTCATGTTTAGCCCCATTAGTTTTGAGATTTTCAGACGTGCGTCCCATTAGTTTGGCGATTTTGAGACCTTTCGCCCCATTTTCTAAGATCTTTCGTGCCATTTAGGTGTATATTTTTTCCTGGCGAGCCATAGCAAGCTTACAATCTACGAGGTACTGAACGTATACATTGGTCTTTCGATCTTAATTCTACATGCTCGAAAATATAGGCTACATGAATCCGTTGGTTGATAAAGACGTCACCAAAATGGCGTCTATTTAATAAAGATGGCCAGTCTCCTTTACTGCAGGATCTCTCTCTCTCTCTCGTCAGCCAGTCTTTTCCTGCACAGCATAAACCATTGCTCTCTGTTCTCCCCGACTGTTTACCTTTGCTCTCTGTCATTGTTTATACTCTCTCTCTTTCTTTCTCTCTCTCTCTCTCTCTCTCTCATAGATCATCTTCCCTATACATATGTTTTTTTCCCCACTTTCCTTATATCTTATCAACAAAACCACCATTTAATTGCGTTGGTATAGGGAACTACAAATCTCAGGATCAGGTGACTGTCGGGGATTAATGCATCTTGCAACGCCTCCCCTTGTTGTGTGTAATATGTTAATTGTGTTCTTTTATTTCATAAATTTTATTTTAGTAAAAAATATTCCGCTTAAGCTTTTTCCTTCATTACTTTTCTTTAACTATCCCTTCTATGACTACTAATTTTATAAACTATATCTTAATCTAGCTATATTTTTTTCTGGAGAAAATAGCCGGTAATTAGGCGAGCCCCACGCAAGCGAGGACAGCGACTCCATGTTTCCACATAGCGATTTTGATAAGTTATTTTGACTTTATATTGTCTTTGTCCCTGTTTTGGTTTGTTTATTTTGCAAGTTTTACATTTTAATTGTATGTTGAATATTACTGTGCTGTTGGAGTGGCTGTGATTGCGAGATTGTTTATAACTAGCGTAAAGCAGCTCGACCATGCTAATCAGGCGATAACATTCACAATCTAGATACGAAACTGGTCTACTGCACCTCTGAAGTCCGCCATAGCAGAGAGAGAGTTGGGAGGCCATGATCAGATCAGATGAAGGTATTGAGGGATAAGCCTTCACAACGGCACCTCGTATCTACATTCTACTTTTCCTCTTTTTTCTTAAGAGTGTAGAAAGGGTTGAAGAGAGAAGAAGCTGTTGAAGTGGCTTTGATATGTGTTATTAGTCTGCATGGGGATGTGGTTGTCAAAGACATTCAACCAGTGTGTGGATTGAACTCATGGCCTCCAATAAGCCAATTAAGGGGATGCAGACCGTTTTTCTAGACCCCCTTCTCCCTAATGTTTAGCTCCACTAGTTTTGAGATTATAAGACGTTCGGCCCATTAGTTTGGCGATTTTAACGTCTTTCGCCCCATTTCGTTGTCAATTTTAAGACCTTTCGTGCCATTTAGGTGTCTATTATTTCCTGGCGAGTGATAGCGAGCCTGAAATATTTAGAGGAACCGGCCTTCGGCCGGAACACTTTTCTACCCAAAAATTTACAAATTTATCTTGAAGGGGGGTCTAGGGGGTGTTTTTCTAAGCTTGATGGAGGTCTAGGGAGGAAACTAAAAATATATATGAATACATTAATTAATAGACCAAACACACGGTCAGTTTTCCCTTAAGTGTTGTACCTACAGCTCACCTCAACCCCCAAGGGGGGGGCCCCCCTTCTCTCTCTCTCTCGGCCCTATAATCAATGCCATCACCCTACAAGGAGCCTGAGGGTATCTGTACTAGGCAACAGGTCCAATTGAACAGGCCCTTGTAAAGTCAGCATCTCTCTCTCTCTCTCTCTCTCCGCATAATTCGTTTCATAGTCTATACAATTATACATCGCTTTCACTTAACCTTGTTCTTCTATTTATAATGTTTCCTACCTGGATAGATAAGATGTTTAGCCAGTCATTGTACTACACACCAATATCATACATTTCCTTGCCTAGTCAAAACTTGCAATATGTCTAGAATAACTAGAACAAAACACATAGAAACTCCATTTATATTTGCATGCAAGGAAACTCGAGCTACGATATTCTACATTCATCAAATTTGTTTAAGGGGAGATGGTTCACTTTTTGGGCATTTTTTGCATGCATTCGTTATTTTTCTAGTTTCCTCCCTAGACCTCCATCAAATTTAAAAAAAAACATCCATTAGATCCCCACATCTAGATTAATTTGTACATTTTTCGGTAGAAAAGCCGGTTCTTCCAACATTACAGGCTCACTATCGTTCGCCAGGGAAAAAATTGACACCTAAATAGCACGAAAGGTCTAAATATTGACGACGAAATGGGGCAAAAGGTCTTAAAATCGACTAACTAATGGGGGCAAACATCTTAACACCTGAAAACTAATTGGGCTAAACATGAGGGAGAAAGTGGTCCAGAAAACCGGCCCATCTCCCCTTAATTAAGCTACATTCTTTGACTACGAGATGTTCTTGTAAAGTCAACTACAATAAGCCATATTTTAACAACCCATCAAAGGCAAAAGAAGAGCACGCTGAATTTGGCAGTCATATTATTTCGCAATTAAAAACTCCACAAGCATGTAAATATCCAGGAATTATTACATTACATAGTACGACTCTATTATCGCAATTAATACAAACATATTTAATTATATATTATAAGCCGAAAGTGTCTTCATGCCTTCGAAATCTCGTCGATACAGAGCACTTCACAAACGAATGTAGATATAATTATGGATTTACTAAGTCTCATAATTATATGCAGTAGTACAAAAATAGCCACAGATCACTGTACGGCAGTGGTTCTTAAAGTTTTTCAGCCCCGATACCCCAAAGTTCAACTCCAAGTCAACCTGATACCCCCTCTCCAATATTAGCCTACTACTCCCGACTTTTAACTTTTAACTTCCTGTAAAAAAAGAGAAAACAGGACGGCTATGAACAAACAGCTGAATTCTATGGACGCTTTTATTTTATTTGTCAGTGATTTGCACTGACCTCCTCGCAGAGCGCTTTGAAGATCCAATGATTCAGGGGCCTCGCACGAATAAAATTCACGGTCTTCACTGTCGAGTCTAGGACCTCCTTCAGGGAAACGGGGAGGGTTTTGGATGCCAAAGCATGCCGGTGCAAAACACAATGTGATGAGCTCACATGAGGTGCCTTTTCCTTCACGAGAGTGGTGAATCCGGATTTGTGCCCAATCATGGCTGGGGCACCATCAGTGCTGACCGTTTCCTCCCACTCACTCACTCCCACTTGTAGTTGCCAGTTAGTCACTCCCTACTCGTAGTTGCCAGTTAGTCATAGTCACCATTCAGTGCACGAAATTATTAATTTAATATTTTCCAGGATGCCTTCTTGGATACCCCCAAGAACCGGTTTCGATACCCCCTGGGGGTATTGAGGCACTACTTTAAGAACACCTGCTGTACGGCCAATATAACACTGACACACTTTAATTAAGGCTATGCTGATTACCAAATTTGAAAACATTGCTCTTGTCGTTGACGCATTCGTACGTAAAAAAATAAAATGGTATCGTTCCTCACCTACCTACCAGTGTAAATGTAAAAAAGTTAATTATTCTAGTATTTTAATCAAATATTGATTGTCAGAATCGTCATAGTATGAGTTACTAAAGATGAATAAATATTCACAATCCCAATTGAATTTGCTTGCAATGTGAATTGCCAGACAGGCTATGATCAAATTGCTTCTTAAACGTAAACTCCAATATGAATGTGTTTGTATCTTTCTACGTATTACCGCCACGAGATCCATATGGCGTTAGCTGTAATTTGAAAATTAGTAATTGTTTGACGTTAATTTGAACATTTCCCACAGAAGTTCCCTAGTCCCTCTACTCTCTACTCCCTACTCTCCATATCTAAAAATACCATCCATACTGTCCTTTCTTGCTTGCACGCCATTTCTATTAAAGTGCATAGTGTGTTGATTTTCGGTGTGAGCATCCTGGGTTCGAATCCCCGGACTGCCACATGTGGTTGTTAATTTCATTAATCGATTTTAGGAGTAGAGTTGGTTGGTGGAGAGAACATAATAATTTCTCCTACCATATACTGTATAATTTTATGTTATCACTCGCCGTCCTCTCTTCTCTCAAGCCTTCTGTTCATCGCTCAACACCTTTGCCTCCTCTACCTGTCTGTACCGCCTCCTCTTTAAAATACTCTTCAAAACTTTACTAACCCCATTCACTACTGTTACCGGTGTGAAGTTTAGTATATCCTTATGTTCCTTTACCCCCTCCCTTTGGAATTCAGTGTCACCCTCACCTCTGCCTACTAATACTTGAGACCCCTGGTGGCCGCTTCTGAACTAGCGTCAGAGCTACGACTGTCGAAAACAATAATATTGTTCACCTAGGAATGTAGGATATGCATAGTAGGCTATATCACGATGTGTTGTGTGATTACCCATGATTTTATTATATAGTAGATGACCTGATAATATTATGCTTTCATTAATTTCATTGGAGGTGTTTGGTGTTCTGGTGAAATTAATAAAAAATAGATTATATAACAGTTTTATAAAGTTTTCTTGGAGTTATCACCCAGACGAGGCATTCACATAGGTTTATGTTTTGCTTAGCTTGTTGGGAGTCCATAGGAGGCGTTTATTTAGTTTTGAGTGAGCAACTCAAAATTAAAGTGCTGGTAATTGGCCATACCAATAAGAACACTGGATAATAATAATAAAATACGAAACATTAAACAAATAATAACATTTATAGGCCTACTGGAATACTGCCGAGTCACAGAGATTTACATCGCAAGTCCTCATTAACGTCTGAGTGAGACAGAGCACCAAGGGAAGAGAGCTTGTTAAGTACACTCCATGGGCTTTGTCACAAAATTCAGGACCTCGCGCCAGCCCCCTGTTACATTGGCGACGAATAGAAGAACATGGAGGTGGATTGGGGAGAGTGAAAGAGTGCCTGAAGTGCGAGGTCGGAGGGATGAGAGTGGAGGAGACGTTAGAGATGAGAGTGGAGGAGACGTTAGAGATGAGAGTGGAGGAGACGTTAGAGATGAGAGTGGAGGAGACGTTAAAGATAAGAGTGGAGGAGACGTTAGAGATGAGAGTGGAGGAGACGTTAAAGACGAGAGTGGAGGAGACGTTAGAGATGAGAGTGGAGGAGACGTTAAAGATGAAAGTGGAAGAGACGTTAGAGATGAGAGTGACAGAGTGCCAGTGGTATGAGGAGATAAATAGATTGGAAGAAGAGTTTAAGGGGGGATGGGCCGGTTTTCTGGACCACTATCTCCCTCATGTTTAGCCCCTTTAGTTTTCAGATGGTAAGATGTTTGCCCCATTAGTTAGTCGATTTTAAGACCTTTCGCACCATTTCGTCGTCAATATTTAGACCTTTCGTGCTATTTAGGTGTCGATTTTTTCCCTGGCGAACGATAGTGAGCCTGTAATGTTGGAAGAACAGGCCGGAACATTATTCTACCGACAATTTTACAAATTAATGTAGAAGGGGGTCTAATGGATGTTTTTTTTTTTTTTTTAATTTGATGGAGGTCTAGGGAGGAAACTAGAAAATTAATGAATACATGCAAAAATTGCCCAAAAACTGGCCCATCCTCCCTTAAACAGTTAGTGGGGGAGAGGGAATGTGAAAAGCAGAAAGAAGGAGGAGAATGATGGAATGAAGTTTGTGTTAGGCTTCGGGACGGAAGAGTGGGAAGGCGAGGAAGTGGAGGAAATAATATAGTGAAAAGATTCCTGGAGCAGGTGTGGCGGAATAGGATACATAGAGTAGAGTAGGGGGGAGGAAAGAGATAGAAGACCAGGGGTGGAGAAGGGAGAAGAAAAAATATATATTCTGCTTAAGCTTTTTTCTTCAGTACTTTACTTCAACTATCCCTTCTATGACAGACCAATTTTCTAAACTGAATGCAAATCTAGCTAAAGAAGCCGGTGACTAGGCAAACTACCCTTCTGTAAAGTGAGGACAGCAACTTCGAAGAAAAAGAAGACACCTTGCTTCGAATCTTTGGATGACATGGACGGTACCCTTCCAACTAGTACCAGACCGCCAATCCCAAAGGGAACTTCACAAGAATCCGCTTATACCAGGTCTAGATTCCTATATATACTGCCAGGCGAAACTGAGGCACAGGGTGTAAGGAGACTTGCCTAAATGAATCCTCCAGGGGGGGGGGGGGGGATAACCATGGGATACCCTGCAAATTCAATGTTACATTACCTTTTGCTTCTCGGTGAGTTGCCTAATGTCGTCAGCGTCGCCCACCACTACAGTTTGTTGGCGGGTCATCTGCTCCATTAACGTCAGCCAATCGCGAATCTGAAGTACAAACATAAATCAAGTTAGTTAAAAGAACCACTATCACTAATCATCGTGTTTCCTTCCATTAGTAAATGTACAACATTTTAGGACACATATCATGGCTTTCTCACTTCTCTGGTTGTTTTAAATGTACTTACTCTACACTGCGTGTCGTACAAGGCGACTAATAGGGGGGATGGCGATAGACTTCTGGACCAACAGCCATTACTAGACAATAAAGTCTTTATCCTAGCACTGTCTTGGTATGGCACTGCCGAGGCTGGTGGGGTGCGGATAGGTGCCACAGGGGACTGAGTTTTACCTGGGCGCCGTTTGGCACCACACTTGTGTCGGCAACAGTGTTTGCATGTTGGAGCAGTGTTGGGGCAGGACTTTATTGTTCTATAGTCCAATTGCCTTCCTAATATACAGTAGAGTCTTGTTATGGTGCTGTCTTTTTGTAACACTGTTAAGGCTGGTGTGGTTGCAGATACTGCAGGTGCAAGTGCTGCAGAGGGACTCTGTTGAGTCTTGCTGAGGCACGGTTAGCACTATACCAACATCAGCCACAGTGATGACTTGGTGGGACAGTGCTGTGGCAGGACTTTATTGTACTACAGTACACTCCAACTACTGAAAGGCAATCCCGTCTGAGCCGTTACAATGCATGTAATGGAAAAATGACGTTCAACCAATGTATGTATGTATGTACTGTATATACAGTACTAGGTAAATAATTAAATAGAAGATTCGATTCAGTCTGAGATAAGTTAAATAGCTTTGAAACATTTTAGCCACCATTTATGTCTCAGTGTACAGTCACACTACATAGTCTTTGACCAGGGAGGGTTATCAAGAGCTGTACCTAAACACAGTTGCACACTCGAGCTCTGTCAATGAATACCCTGACACAAACATTATGGTAATTTTAATGATAGAAACTTACATATCACTGGTGTGTGTGTGTGTCTGTGTGTGTGTGTGTGTGTGTGTGTGTGTGTGTGTGTGTGTGTGTGTGTGTGTGTGTGTGTGTGTGTGTGTGTGTAGCTATAGGTAAAGAACTCACTGGTGTGACTGTACACTATAAGATATAAATCGTAGCCTTAAGTTTTGGAAGCTATCCCGAACTGAACCAAATGTACTTATCAATAATCTAAATATTTACATTTCAGGAGCTTGTTTGCGTTTTTCGAGGGTTCATATTGTCAGGATATGTGCCTTAGAATACCAAACACAAATATCGCTAGTGAGTCATGGATTTAAATGCAATATGATGATGCACTGGGGATTATTATTATATAATCGTGTAGTCCAGTTTATGAAAGTATATCGAATAAAAAATTGTCGATAGCTATTTTGGGTTAATACAATTGAACATTTACAAGCCATAATTAGTAAATACGAACTGAAATATGTATCCAACTCAAACAAGATAATAGTGTTATTCTAACACTTTCAGAATACGATGCCACATTTATTTTATAATTTCTGGCTAAATCAAGATAATACAGTGCTATACTAACCTTTCACAATACGATGACACTTTTATTTTATCCTTTCTGGCTATTATACAAATCCATGATATTTTACATGACATAACGTTAGTAAAATTATTCCAACGTACTAACTAAATAAAAGATAGATGATACAGTGCTATACTAACCCTTTTAGAATACGATGACGCATTTCTTTTATTTTTGTCTGGCTATTATTTAAATCCACAATATTTTACATGACATAACGTTAGTAAAATTATTCCAACGTACTACTAACTAAATAAACGAACCATAAAATAAATAACTCCCGACGTCCATGTATAAAATGTGAAGTGCAGAGTTGCGAAAGAACAGCGGCAATGTCAGGTTCACCATTAGGCACGAGACACGGGCAAAAATGTTACATAAAAAGTTTGACATTAGAGCGGAAAATGAAATTTTAACCAATTTCAGGAGGGAGGGAGGGAGGGAGGGAGGGAGGGAGGGAGGGAGGGAGGGAGGGAGAGAGAGAGAGAGAGAGTGAGTGTGAAAGAAAGTGAGTGAGAGTGAGTGAAAGAAAGTAAGATAGTGAGAGAGAGAGAGAGAGAGTGTGAGAGAGAGAGAGAGAGGGGGGGGGGGTATTCTCGGAAATAGAACTTGATTAACCCTTTGAGTATCCAGGACGCTATTCTATTCTGGCGGGGGAGCATCAAAGCGTCAAAAACTGATCCTATCATTTCATCAAATCTGCAAAAAGCTATCTGTACATCAAATTTTCCAGATGTGTTCATTTTGTCAAAAAACAGTTTTTCCCCAGATCATATCAATGTGTAAAAAAGTTTATATCACTTCAATGCATCAACAGTTGGAAGTCATCGATGTATCAAAAATGTTAACCCCATTCTTACTAGGTTAGGTTAGGTAAGGTTGTTAGGTTAGGCTAATGTTAACCCCATTCTTACTAGGTTAGGTTAGGTAAGGTTGTTAGGTTAGGCTAATGTTAACCCCATTCTTACTAGGTTAGGTTAGGTAAGGTTGTTAGGTTAGGCTAATGTTAACCCCTAACTATTTTTTATGATATGATATCATCCAGTCAGTTTCAGCCTTTTGTCAAATTGAAAAGGTCCAACTTTTGTGATGCTTTGAAAAGATTGGGTTTTTGATGTATTGATAGGGCTGACACCCTTGGAATAGTTTTGACGCTTTGCAGGCGCCCCATTCTGGCTACTATTAGACGAGTTTATGTACAGTAGTTATGTTAGGATCTGCAGGAGTCAAAAGGGTAAAAAACTATCTCCATATATCCTCCAACTTTCAAAATGTGATCCTAAGCTTAATAAAATCGTCTAATGATAGCAAAGGAAAGTGAAAGAAGCATCCTTAAAGTTTTGTTTCTGTAGCCTACCCCTTTCTCCCCAATGTTTAACACTATTACTTTTGAGATCTAGGATGTTCGCCTCCATTAGTTTGGCTATTTTAAGATCTTTCGCCCTATTTGTTTGTCAATATCACGACCTTTCGTGCCATTCAGGTGTCTAGTTTACTCCCAGCAAGCGATAGCGATCCTGCAAGTTCATCTCAATATTTTTTGTTTTTGCTGGGTCATGTCACAAAACATACATATATATTAATACTACTACTAATAATAATAATAATAATAATAATAATAATGAGCCAAAATTAAATAAAGCAGCCTTGATAAAAATAGTACCGGTACCGGTATCATGCAATAATGAACAAAAATAAAATATTAAAATATTTAGCCAACAAATTATACAACCCTAAACGATAAACTATCATACATAAATGAGCCAAAAATTAAATAAATCAGCCCTAAATTTACGTAAAAGTATCGTACAATCAAGGTCTATATACAATATTTAGCCAAAAACAAATTAAACCTGTCACAGCGAATACTCAGGGAACTTTACCCGCTCCCCTAAAGCGTCAAACTTACGCATTACCCACGAAACAAACGGGAAAATTTCCGAAAAAGTTTTGACATTGCCGGGGAAAATGAAATGCTAACCAACTCCAAGAAAAACTGCGAGCGAAATTAAATAATATAAATATGAACGGTTAGGGGTAGGAAAAGTTTTGTTTTGGGGGGGAGGGGGAGGTGATGGTGGTGATATAAAGTGATGATAGTAGTGGTGATGATGCTGGTTGGTGGTGGTGTGGTGGTCGGATGGAAGTGATGGTGTTAGTTGTTGATGTGGTGGTAGTGGTGGTGGGTGTGATGATAGTAGAGATGATGGTGGTGGTGTAATGGAGGTGATGGTGTTGGTTGGTGATAGTGGTGGGTGTGATGTTAGTAGAGCTGAGGGTGTGATGGTGTTGGTTGCTGATGTGGTGGTGGTATTGGTTGATGTGGTGGTGGTAGTGGTGGGTGTGATGTTAGTAGAGATGAGGGTGTGATGGTGTTGGTTGCTGATGTGGTGGTGGTATTGGTTGATGTGGTGGTGGTAGTGGTGGGTATCACGTGATGCTAGCAGAGATGAGGCTGTGATGGTGTTGGTTGCTGATGTGGTGGTGGGTGTGATGCTAGCAGAGATGAGGGTGTGATGGCGTTGGTTGCTGATGTGGTGATGGTGTTGGTTGCTGATGTGGTGATGGTGTTGGTTGTTGGTGTGGGGGTGGTGGTGGGTGTGATATTAGTAGAGATGGTGGTGTGATGGCGTTAGTTGTTCATGTGGTGGTGGTGTTGGTTGCTGTGTGGTGGTTTTGGAGGGTGTGATGTTAGTAGAGATGGTGGTTGTAGTGGTGGTGCGGAGGTCGGATGGAGGTGATGGTGATGGTTGCTGATAGTGTACAGTAAATATTGCTGACGTGGTGATGGTGGTGGTGTATATTGTGGAGAGTGTGGTGTTGAATATTATGGTGGTAGTTGTGGGAAATAGTGATGGTGGTGGTAGAAATGGTGGCAGTGATGGTGGTGGTGGCGGTGAAAATAGTGGTTGTGATGGTAGTGAATATAATACTGCATTAATGATGGTAATGGTAGTGATGTCAATGATAAAAGAATCATTGAGTGGTAATAATTAGGTGGTAAAGTTAGGTTGACATTAGGTAAGGGAGAACGTTAGGTTAGGACAAGGGTAGTTTATGTTAGGTTGGGCTATGCTAGATTAGGTGAAAATGGGTTACAGCAAATTACTTAAATAACTGAATAAACCCTCTCAGTATACATTAAAGTATTTCTATGTGACATGACATGAATATAGGAAATGTGAGAAAAACATCAAATTTAGTTTGAAATACTGCTTCTCGGAATTTACGATGTCTGACCAAAACAACAAAAAACAAAACAGAGGTCTTCATTAACGTCTGATGGACATAAAGTGAACATCAAGGGGAATGAGCTTGTTCAGGACATTGCATGGGCTTTTTCACTAAAGGCTAGTCAGAAGTTTAAGTGTTTAAGTTAACTCCTTCTGTACCGGGGACGTATTTTGAGTATCCAGGAAGCTATTCTATTCTGGTCACCATTAGACGAATTTATGTAGTTACGGAAGGATCTGCACGAGTAAAAAGGGTAAAAACTATCTCCATATATCCTCCATCTTTCAAAATGTGTTCATAAACTTACATGATTTTAATCAGTTTAAGCAAGGGTTTTAATCAGTTTCCAGCAATGAACAGGCTTCGACCTATCTCACTTTACCCTTTTTAATACGACAAATCCTTCTTCAGCTGTACAAAATCGTTTACATATAGCAAAAATAAAATTTAAAAGACGTCGGCGATACAGAAGTGGTTAACGACATCTACAGTACCGGTATGTTCGAAGGCTTGGCAGACCTGGACGGTACCCTTCCAACTATAGTCTATGCGCTGTAAGTAGGCGAGAAATCATGACCTCTATCCGCTGTAACTATAAAAAGGGCTAGAGCAAATTGGCTGTACATTTCCACGTCTATTCCTTGACTGGCTCTTCCCAAATGGTAGAAATATTAGCTCGATCACTCTAGTCGTTTTTTAATTACAGAGGTTGGAGGTCATGATTTCTCGCCTACTTACAGTGAATAGACTATAGTACCAGACCGACAAACCTGGAGGGGACTTCACTACAGAATCCACTTATACCAATGTACTGTATACTGTTAGGTGAAACAGAGGCACAGAGTGTAAGGAGACTTGTCCAAATGTCTCTTCCCGAGGGGGAATCGAACCCTGATCCCCTTGGCTGTCAATCAATACGCCACGGGACAACCCTAACACCAGTCTTTCAATCCTTCCTAAGCTGCATACAATCGTCTATTGATAATTGGAATAAATTGCGAAAGTTATAAGTACGAAAGGAGTTGACAGGAACTCTAAATTCAAATCAATACTCAAATCAATAGCATCCAATTACCGTCCCATTAGTCTTACATCAATCATAGGAAAGCTACTAGTCAATTATTGCTATTAAAATTAGACACCACTTAGATACATTTAATTTAATAAATTCTTCTTAGCATGGATTCACTCAGGGACGTTCTTGCCTTACTAATTTGCTTAGTTTTTTCTCAGAGGTATATGAAGCAGTAGATAATGACAAGTCATATGATATAATATATTTACAGTAAAGCTTTCGACAGAGTCTCCCATGAGAGATTGATGAGAAAGGTTGAGGCGCATGGAATAGGTGGGGCGTTGTTGGGATGGATTAGGTCATGGCTAATTGGTAGGAAGCAGAGTCAGCATAAATGGTACGAAGTCAGAATGGGGAGCAGTCAAAAGTGGTGTCTCCCAGGGATCTGTATTAGGTCCTCTGTTGTTTGTTATATACATAAATGACCTTGATTTAGGTATAACTAGTAGGATAAGTAAATTTGCAGACGATACCAAAATGGGGAGAACAATTGATTCAGATAGAGATATAGAGTGCCTCCAAAGGGATCTAGATACCTTACACGAATGGTCAGTAAATTGGCAGATGAAGTTTAACATTGACAAATGCAAGGTATTAAAGATAGGGAAGATGCATACAAATGTTAAATATAAACTAGCTAATGTGGAATTAGAAAACTCGAATTGTGAGAAAGATCTAAGTGTGTTTGTTAGCAATGATTTGAAGCCTAGACAACAGTGTATAAGCGTTCGAAACAAGGCAAACAGGATTCTCGGGTTCATCTCTAGGAGTGTGAGTAACAGAACTGCTGATGTTATCTTAAAACTTTACTTGTCATTAGTGAGACCCCATATGGATTATGCTGTTCAATTTTGGTGTCCTTATTACAGAATGGACATAGATTCATTGGAGAGAGTACAACGTAGAATGACAAAAATGATCCATAATATTAGAAATCTTCCGTATAAAGAAAGGTTGAAGAAATTAGGCTTACATTCGTTAGAGAGGATATGATAGAGGTGTTCAAGTGGGTTAGTGGGATTAACAAAGGGGACATGACAAATGTACTAAAGCTCAGTGACAGCGAAAGAACTCGTACCAATGGTTTCAAATTAGATAAATTTAGTTTCAGAAAAGATATAGGCAAATATTGGTTTGGTAACAGAGTTGTAGATGGGTGGAATGGACTACCAAGTGCTATAGTGGGATTAAAAACGATAGGGAGCTTTAAGATAAAATTGGATAAGCATATGGACGAGAAGGGTTGGGTGTGAAGGGGGCTCAGCAGGGTTGGGCCAATCAGCGCTCTGCAGACCCCCGTAATCCTGCGTTAATCTCTAACCGTTTTGGTAAGATGATCCTCAGGGTATTAGAGTGTTGAGCCTATAATTGGGCTTTGTAATTGGGGTTGTGTGGGACAGGGATCTGCCTTGCTTAGGCCAATCGGCTTTCTGCAGACTCCCATTTTCTTATGTTCTTATGTTCTTATACTCTACTTGATATTTTAGTAAGGAATAATAAAATATAAGCTTATTGGTGAGGGTGTCTGAGGTGCAGACAATAATAAAATTGGTGTGACAACTGTAGTACTGGGTGTGGTAGGTGGCACAGTGCTTTATAAACAACACAGACCGAGATAGGTTGGAAATGCTGGCAGAGGTGGCCCAATGTTGGCACAAAGTCGGCGATGCTGATAGTGGAATATAATTGATGGTAGAGGGGATTTTTTTTAGGAGAATATATTAATGTACTTTGTACTGTACTTTTTTTGTAGATGTTTAGGTGACAATCACCACGGTCGATCTGGGGATCCGCCGCTCATGTAGAAAGGTTTATGAAAATTATACAACTGGGTCAAATGTTACAAAGATCCAATTTTTCAATAGCCTTTACTAACAACCATTGGGCGGGTGCCCAACCCCGAAAAGGGTTGAAATAGGGGAGCTATCCCCCCGCCAAAGGCGGCTTTCTAGGGCCTTTCCTAGCTGATGCTGAGAGGATTGGGTTCTAGTCATGTGGTGATGGGCTGGTCTATTAGAGTGAGAACTGAGCAATCTCTGCCATACCCATAGCTTATTCTGACTGTTCCTTTTACTTATATATTTTCTAGATCTCAAGTGACGGCGTCTCTAACGTGGATTGACCTCCCAATCTACCAAGATTGGAAGCCAAAGCATCACATTTTTCCCTTGCCCCTCAACTTTCTCTTCATAATTGCTGAGGGACACAGGGCCCTGGGTGGGGCTTTGGTTTCCCGGGCATTTCCGCACCCTCCTCAGCTCCCCGCCATGGAGTGGCTTCGGTCACCCAGGCTTTATTGTGGTCGGCGGGGAGGGTTCTGTGGGGGCGCTCGGTTATGGCCTTGGCCTTGCTCAGGGCCTTGGGGCTGTTCGGCCAGGCAGCTTGGGGAACAACAACAACAACAACAACCATTGACGCTTGTGGCTTCCCAACGTCAATCCTGGGGTTTATCTCCTATTGAGGGCGAGTAAATGGCCTCCAAAATATGTTATGCTAAAGAAGCAGACACTGAGGTGTGCTGTATATTTTGTGTCACATAATTCATATTTAGCATCTAATCAGCATCTCTCATGTCTGATTCCACTGATGACAAAAATATCATTCATACATAAATTTCAATGCAAATTTTAAAAGTACGAAACTACCATGGTGAGATACAGATATGATCATAATGGATGCGCAGTTCCTTTGACATACAAATGTAAAAAACAGAAAATACGCATACTGCTATGAATGCACAGTAAACTTTAATTAATGTAGACTATTTGCAGCCCCTACGGCACGCCTTCCTTTACTTCAACTCCCTTCCTCGTCCCCTACTACTGGTTCTGTCCCCTTCCGTGCTTCGAGGCATTAAGTGATCAAAGTTATTGCTTGCCATACCTGTCCTTTAGTCATGTCATGTCACTTGAAGGAAAGCCCGTCACCTTTCACTCTTCTACTTCCATCTTCTTTCCTACAAGTTTCTTCCCTCAACCCTCTTTAGCCTATCCACCCCCTACCTGTAGTCTGTTTCTTTTCAACTGACGGTAAATTACAAAGTTCCCATAAACAAATTTCGGTAATGTTTAATTGAATTGATTGATAGAAAACTTGGCACCGCAACAACAAGGTCATATGGCTCGGTTATGTTGAAGATATTGTATTGAAATAGGGTGCCAAATATAATACCTAGGACTTAATATGATGCCGAGACATGATAGTTTCATATTTGCCCATTAAGTTTCGATATAAAAGCTGCTAAGGGATTCAATTTACCGTCAGCTGAAAAAAATAACGAGTATTGTACCTACCTACCTTTCTTATACCCATGTCATACCTTCACTGTTTAAAATCCCCCCCCCCCCTACCACTTGCTTGTCTTTATCCTGATCAGTCATAACTTGATAAGTGGTAGTAAAACTAAACAAAACACTAAAATGGAACGGAAATGTGACAATGTAGTCGTGTCACAGAGAGAGAGAGATTTACATAGATTTACATAGATACACTGGCCACACAGATCTTACGATCCCTGCGAGGTGACCAGGACTTAATCCTAATAGAGATAGCAACCCTAAGAGAAAGTGGAAGGAAAGGATAGCAAAGATGAAGGCTCTCTCCCCACCCTCCGCTCCCTCCGGCAATATGCCGTACATGAAAATAGTTAGAAGTGAATAACCTTGCAGGGCTTGGAAATCGCCTGAAGGAATTTATAGTATAGTTAGAAATGGAAAGGAAAAGGCATGCACACCTTCACTTTTTTTTTTTTCTTCAACTGAAAACGTTTTCATTTCCGCCAGGTTCTCTTATCAGTGATCAGCTTCTACTGCAGACCAACTTTTCTGTGATATGTGTCTAACCTTTTTTTAAATGTGTATATCGAGTCACTGTCAATAACTTCATTAGGGAGCTTATTCCACTCATTAATAATACTGTGGGTGAAGAAATTTTTAGTTATGTCTAGGTTCGCTTTCCTGCCTGTTAGTTTTAATTTGTTTCCTCTTGTGGAACCTTCTTTGGCTATCTTAATAGATTATTAGAATTTACGTTACTAAAGCCTTTTAGTATCTTAAAACACTCTATCAGCTGTCCCCTTATTCTCCGTTTCTTAAGCGAAAACAGGTCGAGTTCTCTTAATCTCTCATTGTATGGCTTATTTCTAAGGGAAGGGATTAACTTTGTTGCTCTACGCTGAACGGATTCTAGTTTCTCTATGTCTTTTATTAAGTAGGGAGACCAAAACTGCACAGCATACTCCAGATGTGGCCTCACAATACTTTTATATAGTGGTACAACTATGTCTTTACTATGAGAGAGAGAGAGAGAGAGAGAGAGAGAGAGAGAGAGAGAGAGAGAGAGAGAGAGAGAGAGAGAGAGAGAGAGAGAGACAGAGAGAGAGAGAGAGAGAGAGAGAGAGAGAGAGAGAGAGAGAGAGAGAGAGAGAGAGAGAGAGAGAGAGAGAGAGAGAGAGAGAGAGAGAGAGAGAGAGAGAGAGAGAGAGAGAGAGAGAAGTTATGTGAACCTCAGAAATTTACATGTTTTCATTTTAACTTTTCTTTCGACTTGCTTCTCATTTGCCACCCAACCTTGCTTGCGCTCTCTCTCCCTCTCTCTCTCTGAGTGTGTCTGCTTGTGCAACTCCATTATAATCCTATGTATTAATATTTTTTTAGAAACTGTCTTGTAAAATAAATTTATTTATCTACATTTATACTAACCATGTGCAGTATAGTCCTAATGTTACAGTACCATAATACATACAGTATATATCTCTCTCTCTCTCAGGAACACATTCGCCTTTAATCTATAGAATAAACAACTCATACATAATTATATACAAACACACCAACACACACATTCACTCCCCCTTTGTCCATGCATTCCTTTTTTATTTTGTAATCTAACAAAATCCTCTACCTTTTAAATAAACGTCCACTGCCACATGACTCTCCCTCCGGCACAAACACAACCCACAAGTGAGCATTTGTTTTTTCTTTTTGTCTTTTGTAAGACACACACACACACACACACACACACACACACACACACACACACACACACACACACACACACACACACACACACACACACACACACACACACACACACACACACACACACACACACACACACACACACACACACACCCACACACACACACACACACACACACACACACACACACACACACACACACACACACACACACACACACACACACACCACGCACACACACACACACACACACACACACACACACACACACACACACACACACACACACACACACACACACACACACACACACACAGCCTTCCAAAACTAACTACTATCGTTCAATGTTAGCCAGAATAATATAAGAAAGGTGTTAACCCGCTGAAGGTTTTTTGTATTATTATTAATTACGGCAATAAAGAACTATACTAGTAATGTTGATAGTTAATAATATGCTTGACATATTACGACGTTAGAAAACTATATACAATATTCCTTATCATCGTACATTAAATGTGGTATAGTTCGCTAATTACGGCAATAAGACTAAATAATTATTCACGTTGATGGCTACTCATGATTGTGACTTCTATTGCGACATTCGAAAACCCCATGCAGTATTTCGAAAACCCCATTCACTATTACCGTATAAGTACAGTATGTTCTTTTTAACCCTTTCACGCATTTATGACGCAGAGGTTGCCAGATTAGCAATAAGAAATAGAGTTCTCTCACTCTTATAATTACCTCTCCAAAATTAGTTTTCTGCCCACAGCTAACTCAAAGACAACTGCAGAGGTTGAAGTAACTAAACTAAAGGTTTCTAAATACCCCTGATGGTAACAAAGGCTTTAAAGTATCCCCAATAGGCTCAAAATCGCGTCATATGTCGGAGAGGGTTAAGGGGGGATGGGCCGGTTTTCTGGACCACTTTCTCCCTCATGTTTAGCCCCATTAGTTTTCAAATGTTAAGATGTTTGCCCCATTAGTTAGTCGATTTTAAGACCTTTCGCCCCATTTCTTCGTCAATATTTAGACCTTTCGTGTTATTTAGGTGTCGATTTTTTCCCTGGCGAACGATAGTGAACCTGTAATGTTGTAAGCACTGGCCTTCGGCCGGGAAATGTTTCTACCGAAAAATGTACACATTAATCTAGAAGGGGGATCTAATGGACGTGTTATCAAATTTGATGGAGGTCTAGGGAGGAAACTAGAAAAATAACGAATGCATGCAAAAATCGCCCAATAAGTGAACCATCCCCCTTTAAATTATTACGGTAATAAGACCCCTATTACGAAATATTAATCCCTCCTGTACCGTCGACATCCTTTTTAGTTTATGCTGGCTACTACTACTAAACGATTTGACTTAATTAGAAAGGATGTTTAGTGATTAATAAGGCTTCGAACTATCTCAAGCGACCCATTATAACTACCACAGATCCTTCCTAAGCTGCATTAAGGGAGGATGTGCGTATATATTTGCTCATTTATGTATCTTTTAACAATTTTTTTAGTTTCCTCTGTAGACCTCCATCAAGCTTATATAAACACCCCACCAAGACCCTCCTTCAAAATAAATGTGTACATTTTACAGTAGAAAGATATTCCGGCCAAAGGCCGGTTCCTCTTAAATTATAGGCTAGCTATCGCTCGCCAAGAAAAAATCGACACCTATATGACACGAAAAATCTAATATTGACAAAGAAATGGGACGAAAGGCCTTAAAATCACCAAACTAATGTGCCGAACGTCCTAAAATCTGATAACTAATGGGGCTAAACATAAGAAAGAAGGGGGACCAGAAAAACGAGCCATATCCCCTTAATCCTAAAAGCGTCTAAATATAGCTAGAATGAAATATAACAGACGTAACTGGTACAGAAAGGGTTAATGTTTATGGTTAATTAAGCTTGTGACTGCTGACAATACGGCATCATGTTGGTAGTAGTGCTCCCTGTAATGTGACCACCAACAAACTGAATATTTTTAAGGGTTATGGTTAATCTATTTTGTATTTTCACCACCACACCAAACACCTCCAAATTAAATTAATGAAAGCACATGTGCGATCCACCAGGATTCGAACCCGGGTTATCACACACAAATTGTTGACACCTTAACCATTACACCACCGAGACGGTAAAGGTTTATGCACATGCCTACGACTTATTATCCATTCTCGAATACTGGATATTAATCTAATCATGTTCATACTCCCATCGCACAATGGTAGCCTAATGTTCAAGTGAGAGGAAAGAATATTCATGGGGCACAGATCATATAGACCGGCCTCGCTACGAAATATCCCTGAACCTACTAATAATCTATTTTTTATTAACTTCACCACAACACCAAACACCTCCAAATGAAATTAATGAAAGCACATGTGCGATCCACCAGGATTCGAACCCGGGCTATCACACACAGATTGTTGACACCTTAACCATTACACTGCTGAAAATACGGCATCATGTTGGTAATAGTGCTACCTGCCCTGTGACCGCCCGAAAAACTTAATATTTCTAACTCCCTCTGTACCGGTGCCGTCCTTCTACCTATAGTCTGGCTAATATTACAAGATTATAGTCAGTTTATAAAAAGACCTACAACAAATATACGTAATAGTTAAGGGGGGTCACCGGCTTGTTTTGTATCTTTCTTTCCTTTGTTTCCCTTTCCCTGGCTTGTATCCATTCGGGCCTATTCAGCCAACTGCTTTAATTTAAGACGTTTATCCCCATCCAGGTGTCGATTTCTTCCTGGCGAGCGATAGCGAGCCAGCATTGTATAAAGAAATCCGGCTTCGCCGAAGACATTTTTCTATCGAAAAATTTAAAAATTTAGCTTGCTGTCAAAACAAATATATATATATGCTGGCTCGCTACCACTCCCCAGGAAAATATTGACAACTGGATGGGGATAAACGCTTAAAACAGTAGGCTGAATGGATACAAGCCAAAGAGAGAGGAAGAAAAAGAGGAAGAAAAAGAGAATAAAAGCGAGGTGGGCTCCCTTAAGGAGACATTTGAATGTAAAGAGGAAAATAACACCAATGGCACCAAGATGGCCGAGGTTGTCCGATCTCTGTTTACTATAGGGCCTTCACCTATGATCACTCCCCCATACCCTCTCCCCTACCCTGGTTTTTAAGGGGGGATGGGCCGCTTTTCTGGACCACTTTCTCCCTCGTGTTTAACCCCATTAGGTTTCAAATGTTAAGATGTTTTCCCCATTAGTTAGTTGATTTTAAGACCTTTCGCCCCATTTCTTCGTCAATATTTAAACCTTTCGTGCTATTTAGGTGTCGATGTTTTCCCTGGCGAACGGTAGTGAGCCTGTAATGTTGGAAGAACCGGCCTTCGGCCGGAACATTTTTCTACCAAAAAATTTACAAATTAACCTAGAAGGGGGATCTAATGGATGTTTTTTTTTTTAAATTTGATGGAGGTCTAGGGTGGAAAATAGAAAAATAATTAATACATGCAAAAATCGCCCAAAAAGTGAACCATCTCCCCTAAACACGTCTTTGCTACCTTTCGCTGACTTGTTTTCTGCTATTCTGTCTTAATTATCACACGTGTCTTTCAAACACAGGCTCTCTCTCTCTCTCTGTGTGTGTTTTTATCCTTCCAATATTTTCTCTGACACCAGTTAAATAAATTCAAATTGATTTCTATAATTCCAAACTCACTCACTCATAATACTGTACATGTTTTTACATATTCCTATAATTCATCCACATTTCATTCTCACTATAACCAACCAACCAACCAACTCTAACTCACTCACTCTCTCTCTCCCCCCCCCCCCCCCCGGGGGCACCAAAGTCGTTCAAACAGTGTCGATCCCCCACCCTCTTTACGCTCGCCCCAACCTTAAAACTTGGCCATTTATGATCAGATTTATTCCCTCCCGCCGACCGAGGAGCAGTAACAATATGTTAACCCCTATTCAAACTGGGGATGGTCTTTTGTTATCACCCCCGTTTTGCCCATATTAGTTAGGCGATTGTAAGACATTTGACCCCATTAGTTTGGCGATTTAAAGACGCTTCACCCCATTAGGTTGGTGATTTGAAGGCATTTCAGTTGATTCAGGTGTCATTTTTGTTTACTGGGTGAGCGATGGCGAGGCTACAATTTGAGGAAATCGCCTTAAGCCAGAACATTTTTCAACCGAAAAATATATAAATTTAGATTGGAAGGGGGAGGGGGGGGGGGGGGGGGGCTAGGTGCTGTATTCAAAAGGGTATGGGAGACTTTTTTTTTTTTTTTTTCTCTAAAACAGCTACAAATAAAACACTAACTTGGAAAATAAAAATCAAATTCGTCAATAATAATTACACCAAAAAATCACACTAACCAACCGGACGTCTGGTGAGCTAGGGTTATGGGGAGATTTCCACTTGAGGGATTTTTTTCTTGACTCCTTTCTCCCTCATGTTTAGCCCCATTGCTTTTCGAATTCTAAGACGTTCGCCCAATTATTTTGACGATTTGAAGAACGTTCGACACATTTCTGTCAATTTTAAGACCTTTCGTGCCATTTAGGTGTCGATTTTATCCTGGCAAGCGATAACGAGCCTGTAATTTAAGAGGAACCGGCTTTCAGCCGGAAAATTTTTCTACCGAAAAATGTACCGGGTACAAATTTATCTTGAAAGGGGCTCAAGGGGGTGTAATCTTAAGCTTGAGGGATATCCAGGGACCAAACTAAAAACCTCCCCTTAAAAGTTGGTCATTTATGATTATAATTATTTCCCACGCTGGCCGTGGAGCCGTAAAAATCCTTTGGCACAGTTTAATCTATAGGTTATTAATTTCACCACACCATCAAACACCTCCAATGAAATTAATAAAAGCATATAATTATGTGATCCACCGGGATTCGAACCTGGGTTATCACACACAGATGTTTTAACACTAACCATTACACTACCAAGACGGTTAACGGTTTATGCACACGCCTACGACTTATTATCTATTCTCGAATACTGGATATTAATCAAATCATGTTCATATTCCCACCTGCGCTATGGTAGCCTACTGTTTAAGGAGATGGGCCGTCATATTTTTTTTTTTTTTTT
>CM064568.1:48271111-48277927 GCA_032716605.1 Paralithodes platypus | reverse complement strand
ATACCTACTATCAACCCATACCATAGACTCCTCTACATATGTAAAGGGGTCTATGACCCATACAGTACCAGTGGAGTAATTTTCATTGTATTCTGGTAAATATTAATCGATTTCATTCAGTTTTAAAAGGGCCTGAATGTTGGGTTGAAACAAGGGTGCATGATGTCTCCATGGTTGTTCAGTATAAAATATGGATGGAGTCATGAACGAAAAACAAGGAAGAGCAGTGCATGTTGGTGTACCACTGATAAGGGAAGGGAGTGAGTGGAAGTTGCCTGTGCTGCTGTTTGCTGATGATAAAGTTCTGTTGATTGAAAATGAGTGGGAGTTGCAGGGTCCGGTATATATGTTTGGAACTCTGTGTGAGAAACGGAACCTGAAAGTATTTGTGGAGAAGAGTAAGGTTATGGTCATTGAAAGGTGTGCAGTCACAGTGTGAGGATAGATTGCATGGACAGGTTATGGAGAACGTCAGCTCATTTAAGTGTATTGGCAGTGTGATGAGTAAAGATGGGAGTATGGAGGATGAAGTACAGGAGAGGGTATAACAGGGGAAGAAGGTTGTAGAAATGCTGAAAGCAGTGACAATGAATAGGGTGGTGAGAATGAAAGAAAATAAGTCATTGCATGACATTGACGTACGGGAATGGAGCATGGACATCGTTGAAAACATACATCAAGAGTGAGAGAGGTGGGCATGAGTTACTTGAGAAGTACGTGCGGAGTTACATGGAGAGATAGACAGACGAATCAGGAAGTACGAGAGTATGATGATGTGGATGTGCTGAAAGTGTGAAAAGGAACGCCTTGAGATGGATTGGCCGGGTAGAACGTATGGGGAGCGAAAGAATGACTAAGAGAGCATGCGAGAGTGAGATGGAAGGGCAGGGAGGAAGAAGCAGACCGAGAGAGAGGTGGAAGGATGGAGTTGAGAGGTATGCGAGTGACAGTGATGTTGGGTGGGAGGAGGGGCGCTGGCTTACGGAGGAAAGAGGTGCATGGAGGCGATTCATTCGTGGCCACCCCTTCGGAGATCATGGCGTCTGGCAATAGAGAGACATTTCATAAAGTTATATTATGATGAGCATTAAATTTCCCGTCTTGGAAATATATTAGGGGAATCAAGAAGTCCATTAAATTTTGAAAGTTTTTCCTCAAACGTCCTTGGCGGACGAGATGCAGTCAATTTAGGGCGGATGGTTGAGAGAGAGAGAGAGAGAATTACATAGATACACTGGCCACACAGACCTTACGATCCAAACGAGGTGGTCAGGACTTAATTCTAGTAGAGATGGCATATCCGATAGAAAAGGAAAGTTGAAGGAAAGGATAGAAAAGAAGAAGGCTCTCTCCCCACCCTCCGTTACCTCCGGCAATTGCCGTACATGAAAAAGTTGGAAGTGATTAACCTTGCTGGGCTTCGAAATCCCCAGAAGGACTTTACAGGAAAGATTGGAAAAAAAGAAAGGGGAAAAAAAAGACATTAAAAAAATCATGCAACCCTTCGCCTTAGCAGCATGTAACTTTTGGGGTTAATTGGAATCATCCAACCCATCACCCTTAGTAGTATGTACATATTTAGTGATGTTTATTATTCTTATTTTTTATTTGTGTATTATTATTTTTATTTTTTTTCTAACGCTCTCTTCAGCTGAACAAATAATAACGGTGATAATTACTGCCTACTCCATACCAATTTTTCTGTGGTATGATTCTAGATTTTTCTTAAATGTATCTATAGAGGAGCTGTCTATTACTTTATTTGGAAGTTTGTTCCACTCATCAATTACACTGTGAGTGAAGAATTTTGTTGTTGTATCTAGATTCGCTCTCCGACCTAATAATTTTAAATTGTTTCCTCTTGTAGATGTGTCTTCGGCTTTTTTGAATAACTTATCTAGATTAATGTTACTGAATCCTTTTAGAATTTTAAAACACTCTATTATCAATTGGCCTCTCATCCTTCGTTTCTTAAGTGAAAATAGATCAAGTTCTCTGTCTTTCATCATATGATTTATTTTTCAATGAAGGGATTAGCTTAGTGGCTCGCCTTTGCACAGATTCCAATTTTTTAACATCCTTTATGAGGTGAGGTGACCAAAACTGAGAGAGAGAGAGAGAGAGAGAGAGAGAGAGAGAGAGAGAGAGAGAGAGCGAGAGAGAGAGAGACTAGAAAGAGAGAGAGGAAAGAGAGAGAGGAAAGAGAGAGAGAGGAAAGAGAGAGGAAAGAAAGAGAGAGGAAAGAAAGAGAGAGAGAGAGAGAGAGAGAGAGAGAGAGAGAGAGAGAGAGAGAGAGAGAGAGAGAGAGAGAGAGTGGAAAGAGAGAGGAAAGAGAGAGGAAAGAGAGAGAGGAAAGAGAGAGAGAGGAAAGAGAGAGGAAAGAAAGAGAGAGAGAGAGAGAGAGAGAGAGAGAGAGAGAGAGAGAGAGAGAGAACGAGTACCATGGGGGGAAGGGGAGGGGATTAATTTTATGACCTAGGGATTACAAATGTCTAAAAAGGGATTACGTGGGCAGAGACAATGGAACCTCTGAATATATCCTAGGAAAGCATAGGGATGAAGTGGGAGATGATGGTGTGAAGAGAGAGAGAGGAAAGAGAGAGGAAAGAGAGATGGAGAGAGAGAGAGAGAGAGAGAGAGAGAGAGAGAGAGAGAGAGAGAGAGAGAGAGAGAGAGAGAGAGAGAACGAGTACCATGGGGGGAAGGGGAGGGGATTAATTTTATGACCTAGGGATTACAAATGTCTAAAAAGGGATTACGTGGGCAGAGACAATGGAACCTCTGAATATATCCTAGGAAAGCATAGGGATGAAGTGGGAGATGATGGTATGATACGTAATGCAGACAGAGGGGGGGGGGGGGATGTGATTAATTTTGTAGTGGTGATGGTGGTGGTGGTGATAATGCTAATCGTGATCTTAGTGATGATTGTTTGTGGTCAATGATGATGATGATAATGATGATGATGGTGGTGGTCATAATGTTAATCGTGATCTTAGTGATGATGATGATGATGGTGGTGGTGATCAATTATATAAAGGACAAATATAATTAGGGAGAGAGTTTCAGAGTTTACTTGTTGAGTAAAAAAGCTAGTCACCCCTCTTAAGAGTAGAAGCTGACCAGACCTAGAGTCGCGGGAAGTTATGATCTTCTATACATTATGTTTAGGACGTGTTAACCCCATCAGTACCGGTTACGACCTTTTCATTACATTCCAGCAATTATTAGACGATTTTATTCAGCTTAGGTGGGACGTGCGGCAATTGAGAGGCTGCAGACTTTCCAAATTAACCCCCCTTAACTACCACAGATCCTTTCTAAGCTGCATAAAATCCCCGGTAGTGAAAGGATTAATGTGTACGGAAACGGATTGTGAATAAGACGGATTTTTTATGCTTGGCTGTCTTATATCCCCAGGGAGCAGTGATAGATAGAGATAGACAGACAGACAGACAGACAGACAGACAGACAGACAGACAGACAGACAGACAGACAGACACAGACAGACAGACAGACAGACAGACAGACAGACAGACAGAGAGAGAGAGAGAGAGAGAGAGAGAGAGAGAGAGAGAGAGAGAGAGAGAGAGAGATAGATAGGTAGAGAGAGAGATAGATAGGTAGACAGATAAAGATAGATAGATAAAGATAGATAAATAAAGCTAGATAAAGATAGACAGATAGATATACGAGGTCAAAAAGGGGTCAGTGGCCATATGTAATTACCCAAGGAATGAGCATATAATATTATGTCCTTGATATGTAACCAGGACAATGTATCCCAGGGAATTACTACAACATGGAATACGTAATGTTGGTAGGCTACGGTATGCATTATTAACGGAGGTAGTGTGTGGGTGTGTGGGTGGGTTCCAGAGAGAGAGAGATATAGAGTGAGTGAGTGAGTGACAAAGAGAGAGTTAGTGAGTGGGTGAGAGAGAGAGAGAGTGAGTGGGTTGGTGGTTGAGAGAGAGAGAGTGAGAGAGATAATCAGTATTGAATTTCACACCCATCGCATTATGAGGCATTCCAGTTGTATTTCAATTCTCTTCTATTGAGTGAGGAGAGATTGGTTGACAAATAAGTGCCAGGTTATTGCAATACGCGCGTTGATATGAATGTTATGGTGATTGGAGTATTAATTACGTGTTTGGAATGGCTGTGTGTAGAGTTTTGTTTACTAGTGGGGGGTGGGGGGGGGGGGGTGTATTGGTATTGATGATATCGCCATAGAATGCATTAAGGGAGCCCACCTCGCTTTTTTTTCTCTTGCTCTCCCTCTCTCTTTGGCTTATATCCATTCGGCCCCATTCAGCCTACTGTTTTAAGAAGTTTACTCCCATCCAGGTGTCAATATTTTCCTGGCGAGCGGTAGCGAGCCAGCATATACAGTACAGTATATATATTCTGTATATATATATATTTGTTTTACAGTAAGCTACATTTTTAATTTTTCGATAGAAAAATGTCTCCGACGAAGCCGAGTTTCTCCATACAATGCTGGCTCGGTATCGCTCGCCAGGAAGAAATCGACACCTGGATGGGGATAAACGTCTTAAAACAGTTGGCTGAATGGGCCGAATGGATACAAGCCACGGAAAGAGAGAAAAGGAGAGAAAGATAAAAAGAAAAAGCCGGTGACCCCCTTAATTGATGTTGGCGTAGTAATTATCATCCATAGCATTATCACTGTGGTCATTTATTATCGTCTTTATTGCCACCATAATCATCCATCTATCTATCTACTGCCAGACGCCGTGATCCTCAAAGGGGTGGCCACGAATGAATCGCACCCATGCACCTCTACCTCCTCTGATCCGACGACCCTCCTTCCAACCAACAACTCTTTCACTCATAATATATCACTCAACTCCATTCTTCCACCTCACTTTCAGTCTGTCTGCCTCTCCTTCTCTGTCCTTCCACCTCATTTGCAGTCTGCCTCTCCCTCTGTCCTTCCACCGCACTCTCGTACACTCTCTTGGTAATTCTCTCGCGTTCCACATGGCCGAACCATCTCAAGGTGTTCCTTTTCACACTTAAGAGCACATACACATTGACACCACACGGTTCTCATACTTCCTAATTTGTCTGTCTATCCCTCCATGTAACTCCACATGCACTTCTCAAGTAACTCATTTCCAACCCCTTCACTCATGATTTGTGGCTCTCCAACAACGTCCATGCTTCACAGCCATACATCAATGTCGGGATGACTAAACTATCATGCACTGACATCTTTACTCCCATCCTTACTCATCACACTGCCCAAATACTTAACTGAGATGACATTCTCTATAACTTGACCATTCAACCTCAACTCTACTACAAACACCTTACATACTACACTAGCTTGGAAAAACAAAATAACGACCCACCTCGGAGTCCCCAGGGGGGGGTGACCAGAAATACCCCCATTAGTCTGTCCCCTGGAAATTACTTGCCAAAATGCTCTGGACCACCTCCTTCTACTCTTACTATTACTACTGACAGCAAACCCTTCTCTGTATCCTCCTACTATTTCTATCCTCAGTTTCAAACCAAAGGTGGATGTTGCGTAATATATATATGGACTGATACAGTGACTAACCAAATATGCCTGGGACATTTGATGACAATCCAAGCGGTCTACGAGGAGTTAAGGGGAGAATTATTAACTTTCTGTTATTGAGCATTGGCTTTGGCCTTTGACCCTAAATATCAAAAGTTATATTAGCTATGGTAAAGTAACTAACAGTGAGTTTACCGAAATATGATTAATTTATATAATTTATTACAAGTATTTACCTTTGACCTTGACATGCGGCCTTGGCCTTTATGTAGGATTACATTTCTTGTGTGCATGACCATTTCACTAGATAATCAAATAATTGTCCCTAATTTGATAACAATTCATCACTTAGCTTCAGAGAACATATTATTAGAGGAATAGTAGACATTGACTATCGACCTATACCATAATAGTAGACATTGACTATCGACCTATACCATAATAGTAGACATTGACTATCGACCTATACCATAATCTTAATTATATTTGTCTGAAAATGTATAATTATATTATCTATATAAAGTGCAACTATCTCAACTTATTTCGTGAAGTTTGCACAAATAGTAAGGCAAATTATATATTAACCTTCCATTTCACCTTGACCTTCCAAATAAATTTGTATTATTTTCCAATATATCCTTGGTCCAGTGAGAACAAAAACCAGTCATCATATTATAAATCACTAGTCAAAATCGTAATTTGACATGTGACCTTGACCTTTGATCTTAACGTCTGGAATATGTATCTGAAATTTGGTAAAAATACTATAAATATAAACAGCAACTAGTATAATGAAAACTATAGTCTAAGAAAAAAATAATGTTTATGTATTGACAAAATGTTTGACCTTTACTTTTGACATTGACCTTTAACACCCCAGCCGCGGGGCCCGACATATGTCGGGTGAGAGAACCATGGCCATCCCTGCGGGGCCCGACATATGTCGGAAGGGATGTTGAGCACATTATCGGCTCTTAGAGAGTCCACGCGTTGGGAGGACGATAGGCGGGCTCTGATTGCTCGGCATGGACCGAGTAAGGTGACTGAGCTCCCCACCACAACATTCCACACCCCAGGCCTCGCGAGACAAGGAAAAAACTCGGGAATTTACTGTATTTTAGGATTTTTGCCCTCATGTTGCGCAATTGTTGCAAAAGAACCTGTGGTCGTACAAGGATGATTCAGGTGTCATTGGAAAGCTCTATTATCGCCCTTTCAAGGATACATAATTGTATTACGCTCTCGCTCTTGTTTATGCATGA